>CM054122.1:18555000-19155000 GCA_028751855.1 Ambrosia trifida | reverse complement strand
AGGAATTATAAGAGCCATTAGAATGTGAAAAATTAGAGAGATGTGATTAGTTTTTTAATAGTTGCAGCTTACATAAGTGATTCTTTAGATGATTACTGATTAGGTTTTAGATTAGTAAATATGAGTTATTACTGATTAGAATACTATGAACATGCAATGATTGAGAGATTTTGTGGTTAGTTAACTTGAGCCATTTACAATAGGTTATCATGTAAAATTAGATTTTTCAACCCGGGACCCTCCCGGGATAATCAGCTAGTAATTCAAATAAGTGAATGACACTAGCCGATAAAAAAAAGTGAATAACACTAAATGTCAATGGACTCAATTGGCAATTAACTATATCTAAATCTATTTTGTCTTCATGTGAAATACATTCTAACACTTTATAAACAACAGTGACACTTCAATAGCTATGTCGCTTAGGCTCATAATCATTTTATATTTTCGACGACTTTGAAGTTTTGGTAGATCCTACTTTAGTAATCTTGTTCTTAAAAAACATGTTTTAAACTATAAAATATATAAATATAAATGAATAAATTTTTACATTAATAATCTTTATACATTAATTTTGAGTTTTATCATAACTTTAACAAATTACGAATTTAGTATTAAGCGTTTATAACTTTGTAAAATATTAAGTAATGATGACGTGGGTAGTCCAAAGCAAAAATAATAAATAATATACAGAACTATGCTTAAAGGGTTGAAAGCTTCAACGGTTCAAAAGGCAGGAGTATCCTAAGTCAAAAAGATGACTTGTCCCATCACCTTTTCATCGTGCAACACAACCAGCTGCTGATGGAGTAACAACACTGAACAGACCGCAGGTCAATAGCCATCGCCGGCTATTAGTGGATTGTCCTTTTGTTGCAACAAGGTCCAAGATAATATGCTTTCCTCTAATAGAGAATCCATCCCTCTATAAATCAGACATGTCTTCACAAGATCTGATCACACCATCTCACATCACTCTCACTCTAAACTTCTTATTCCTTTGGTCCTCACACGTGGAGAGAATATTTCTCTTCACTTGGATCTTGAGCATAGCCTTTTTCTGGTTTCGAGTACATCTCAAACCAGAAGTTAAAAGCATTAGCAACATTTAAAAATTATCTTGAACCTCCTTCTACGTTTGCAACGTAGAAGGACACCACGACCTGCGTTAGGCGGATCGGAACCCTTGAACCCCTGAACCCTTCCTGTGACTCAGAACCAACGTTAGGAAGTTATTTGTTGTAGCAACAAGTTGGCGTCCACCGTGGGGCTACGCCATTGTCTTTACAAAAATCAGTTGTGTAGCTCCGACTCTCTCTATGTCTGACCCTGAGTCCCAAGAAGAGGTCAACCAGATCTCTCCAAGCACGGATCAGACCTCTCCAGCCAGATCTGTGTCTTTCTCCACTCCAGGAGGTACTCCAGCTAGAACTCAGTCCCCACCTACACGTCCGGGGTCGACAAGCTTGCAAACTCCACCCCCACTCGTTCAGGGGTGTTTTCTCCTCTCCCTGATCTTGCACAGACTCCCCAACGTATAGATCTCACCCCTGAAGGAGTGGAAAGAAACTTTCTGCAGCTTAGATCCCTTTTAAACCAATACGTCATGAGGGAAAGGGACAAAGGAGTCCGTCTCCGGCTAGATTATGGCGAGGAAGAGGAGGTGTCACTCTCCCCTGGACCTCCTCCTCCTCTAGCTGCCACCTACGGTCACAAGTCATTACTCGAGAGCAGTAATGCTGGCCCCAACAACACATTCCCCACCTCTCGGTATGAAGCAAGGTCCAGTCCTACTGCCTTCCCACTGTTTACCACCCAAGCTGCCACCACCGGTGCACCACTTGGGCATGAAGTCACCTTGGATCAACTTCTACAATCACCAATAACCAGTATCCCACCACCGGCAACCACCTCATGGGAACAAGCCATGGCTTCACTTCCCATGGCTAGAAACGCTTCTATGAGCATCCCCGTGGTAACTAGCAATGTAGCTGCAACCAAAAACCTCCAAGGTTTCAACCTCATGCCCAATATGATATCACAAATGATGGCTAACTTCCCTTGGCAGCAGCTCACCAGTCAAGCCATCGCTGCTCAACAAGGAAATCCAGGCGGAGTAACCAGCAACAGGGTGGAGCACCCTGTCAACCAACCCTACAAGCCAAACAGCTCGTCCTGTTTCTCACCAGAAATAGCAGACTACGATTTTCCCAACAAACTGAAGATGCCAGCTCATATAAAAGCATACGACGACACTGATGACCCGGAAGATCACTTTCAGATCTTCTCGGGAGCTGCTCGAATCGAAAAATGGGGTGATCCCGAGTGCTGTCTCATGTTCATGCAAACCCTCGTTGGATCTGCACGAATCTGGTTCAACGACTTGCCAGCAGGAAGCATCCATTCCTTTAACGAGTTAGGAAAAGGATTTCTAGCCAACTTCTCACAGCAGAGACGTTGCGTCAAGGATGCAACCATTATCTTTCAAATAAAACAGAAGGACGATGAAAGCTTGAAAAGCTTTATTGAAAGATACAAGAAAGAAGGACTTACCTACGTCGGTGCAGACGAAAAAATGAAGGTTGCAGGGTTCATGAACGCCATCAACTCAAAATACCTCACCAGGGAGTTTAACAAAAGTCTCCCCAAAACCCTTGAAGAGGCCTTAGAAAGAGCCGAAGCCCATATCAGAGGAGAAGAGGCTGTAGACATAAAAGAGCAAAGAAAAAGGGCTTCCAGCTGGAGAAGCAACAGCCCTACTCGAAAAAGAGGCAACTACGGTACCTATGACAACAGATCCACGAGGTCTGAGTCTCGGAGGACCGAAAGCAGGAATCCTCCAAGCAAGGACAGAAATATAAACTTTACAGCCCTCTCCAAAACTCCTCAGGAAATTCTGGCAACAGAAGAGGTCAAACACACCTTTAGACCCCCTCGTCCCTTGCCTAAAAGAAAAAGAAACGAAAACTCCAACCAGTATTGTGAGTTTCACGAAGAGAAGGGACACCACACCAACGACTGCTTCCAATTTAAGAAGAGGATTGAAGAAGCCGTTAAATCTGGGGAACTAGCCCACTTGGTCAAAGGTGTCAAAGAAAACATAGCTGATGGCAAGAAGAAAGACGTAGCCATGGTGTTTGTTGAAAGTGAAACACCAAGCAAGCGACAGAGGTTGGAGGATTGGGAACGTCAAGGCATCTACTTCCCTTGTACCAACGAAGAAAAACATTGTGATCCACTAGTCCTTGAAGCCTTCGTGGGTTCATGCCAAACACAAAAAGCCTACATAGACACTGGAGCTGCTACTGAAATTATGTTTGCAAAATATTTCAACCTTCTAAGCCCCGAAGAACGCTCCATGCTCAGGCCAGCCGAAGCCGCCATCAAAGGCATAGCTGACATTCCCATCAAACCCTTGGGCGAAATAGTGCTCGATGTAACCTTTTCTGATGGCCAAATGCGGAGGACTGAACCATTGACTTTCGTTGTCTTGGATCTACCGTCCAGTTACGATGTCATCATTGGCAGACCCGGTGTAGTAGCCTTCGATATGACCGTTTCCATCAGCCGAAAGAGTGCCAAGTTCCCCACCAAAGAAGGAGTAGGAACCCTCCAACCATCAACCTCTGTGTTAACGGTTGTTGAAGAACAAAGCAAACTCGGTCTTAGCATCAATCAAAAATACCCTGATCAAAGGATACGGGTCAACATGGCCCTTCCCAGGGAAATTCTTTCAAAGCTTGAAGCATTGCTAAAAGACAATGTTGATGTTTTCGCTTGGTGTCCTAGTGACATGACGGGGATCCCTCGTGAGGTTGCTGAGCATGAACTCAAAGTTCCCCAAAACATCAAACCAATAGTGCAAAAGAAAAGAAGCCTTGCTCCAGAACGAAGCAAAGCAGCTTGCCAGGAGGTTGACAAATTGGTCGAAGCAGGAATCCTCCGAGAAGTCAAATACCAGTCCTGGGTTGCAAACCCAGTAATGGTTAAGAAGCCTGATGATTCATGGAGGATGTTGTAACATCGCAAAATTTTAATACATAAAAAGTCCTTATATATATATATATATATTATTACACCTTTATCATTAATATTATACAAATGTGCCTAAGTCTTTATTTATCCTAACTCACAACTTATATACATACATAAATGTATATAAATAATAATAATAATAATAATATGATTCTAAATTCTTTTTTTTTTCACATACAAGATTTTTTTTTTTTAAAGCCTTGAGTCAAATAGTCAAAGTCCTAGTCAAAGTCTTAGTCAAACAGTCAAAGTCTTAGTCAAATAGTCAATTCATCATAAAACCTTACTTTATGGTGTTGACCAATTTTAATGGCTAATTGAATCCAAAACTAGTATAAAAACCCACCTATGACTCATTATACTTTGCACCTCTAAATCGATTGTTTCAATCCGATTAAACTTTCCCTCATACCTTTCTTCTATAGTCTATTACTTCTACAATTGAAGCTTTGATTATAAGTTATTGTAATTGACAACTTTGGGGCTACACATATTCTATTTCTCAAGACTTAGTACTATACTAAGGTGAGTTTACGTAACCATGTTTATGCAATTCTTTATACTTGCAACAATATACTTAAGCAATTCTACATGCATGTCTAGTTGTAAACTTTAATGCCTCATGAATTAGACAACAACAACAGTTTCAACGAGTTTCAACATTACATAATCATTAGCTATGGCCAAGCCGGCGATACTCAATAATAGATCTATTGGATTGACAATCCCACCCGGATACGTGTACCTCCTACATAGGTAGCGTGGGTGATTGTTATCGTTCCAACATATTATTAAGGTGAACCGTGGATGACGGGATGGACCTAAACTAGTCAAAGGTTTGATTATGTCGATTCAACATATCATGTTTATTCATGTAGACTTAAACTTACGATAGACATATGAATTGCTAAACTTTTATACTAAAACTATTTGCTTGACATGGCTTATGTATTCTCACCAACTTCTAGTTAACCCCCCCATTTTTCCAAACTCAACAGGAAATACTGATGCTTGAAGTCTAGAGCTAGCATGAGGAGATATTTGAAGCTTTGTTTGATTATTTGATGTAGACTTTAATTTAATTCAATATTGTAATGAAATAAAGGATTATTTAAACTTGTGTACTACCATGAGCTACTGAACAATCATCAATACGTGACATCCCGATGTTTCCGCCATCGGTTGGGGTGTTACAGATTGGTATCAGAGCCTTGGTTATAGGGAATTAGGTTATTAGAAAAAAAAATAATCTAGTCTATAACCATAGGAATATAACCAGTATTTGCTCCTTTTATTTAAACTTCTTATCCCTACTTCAACCCCTACAAGAAGATTGCTCTCCATCACAAGATCTACTCTTAGACTAATAGGACAATCCTCAGGTTTAGCCTGAACCACCTTGAGATCTCGTCGAAGTTCTAGATTTTAATAACGAACACGTGCAATCTGGAAGGGTGAACGCCTGTATTCTGAGTTTTCTGTCTAGGACTGGCATTGCGCATATATCCCAATCAGACGAGGGACCCGGATGCCTACCTGGGAATTCTCGGGATGAGTGTTCACTTATAGGCTAAAGCATGTCTTCACTATGTTATTAGAATCTAGAAGTTTTGATAAGTCAACGTTTTCGTTTATTCGTTTTAATTAATGAATAAATGATTACACTCACCTTCCTTAAACTAAGCTCAAAAATCTCAAAATTTTACAGCTTAAATCAATCTCATTTCATAACCATCCATGGATTTCACAATCACACTTCACCTTACCATCTTAACCACTTTTTAAATATTCAACACCCTACCCAAATCATATAATCTCCATACTATAAAATAAACTCTTTATCAACTATCTTCACGTTCACTATGTCTCACAACTTTGATTCTGCTTCAAGAATTTTTCATCATCCTCTCAAGAACTAAATTCATATCCTTCACCTTCTCACACATGAGCTAGTTACCCATGATAACCAAATTATTGAAACTTGATTGTGTGTTGCATCAAACATAATCCTTAGTTATACATGAGGATTCGACTATTTGCCTTATTTGAACATTTGAAACTAGAATTCATGGAATATAAGCTATTTACTAAAGACACACCTAGAGTCATTAACCTTATCTAGGGCAACTCTATTACAACTCGTATGCTATACTTGATACTTGATTGCTTACATGTACATATTATCAATTTGCAATTCATGTGTGTAATAATTGGTACACTTAATCAAACAACTGATAAAGGATGAAGTACTTGCTCAACAGTTAGTAGAGTACAAAATAACCTACTCAACGATTGGTAGAGGTCATCATGCCTGCTCAACAGTCGGTAGAGGCCCTACAACCTGCTCAACGACTGGTAGAGGCTATCATACCTGCTCAACAATCGGTAGAGGTTCCTACTCACTGACTGGTAGAAGTCTTTTTCCTGCTCAACAGTTGGACTCATTTTTGGATACATGGTTAATCATATTATTTTACATGTGTGTCTAGAGTTATAGAAGGACACAAAACCCTAATGTAAGGTAAATTGGTGATTGTGGTCCGGAACGTAATCATGAATTTACAGGTACGTTAAGGTAGTGTGAAATTCTATCAAGGTTTTTGGTAGTTGACCAATTATAAACCTTAGTTATCTGGTAGTTTATTTAGTCTTTCAATAGTCCATCAACTCATTCCTTTTAGGACCCCTAAAACTTAAGATTCTTATTCTCCTTGCTATTTCAGATGAACGTAATCCAACCCTTAAAACTCACACATATCAAAACTCTTACCCAAATTATTCGAAACAGTTTATTCTGTTACCAATAAATTTATGTCATGCCTTAACTCGAAACTTCCCAAACCACCCTTGTCCTAATTTCTACCCAGTCACCTTCAACCCTGTGTTTTCAATAAACTTCGGGACGAAGTTTCCAAAAGTATGGGAGACTGTAACATCGCAAAATTTTAATACATAAAAAGCCCTTATATATATATATATATATTATTACACCTTTATCATTAATATTATACAAATGTGTCTAAGTCTTTATTTATCCTAACTCACAACTTATATACATACATAAATGTATATAAATAATAATAATAATATGATTCTAAATTCTTTTTTTTTTCACATACAAGATTTTTTTTTTAAAGCCTTGAGTCAAATAGTCAAAGTCCTAGTCAAAGTCTTAGTCAAACAGTCAAAGTCTTAGTCAAATAGTCAATTCATCATAAAACCTTACTTTATGGTGTTGACCAATTTTAATGGCTAATTGAATCCAAAACTAGTATAAAAACCCACCTATGACTCATTATACTTTGCACCTCTAAATCGATTGTTTCAATCCGATTAAACTTTCCCTCATACCTTTCTTCTATAGTCTATTACTTCTACAATTGAAGCTTTGATTATAAGTTATTGTAATTGGCAACTTTGGGGCTACACATATTCTATTTCTCAAGACTTAGTACTATACTAAGGTGAGTTTACGTAACCATGTTTATGCAATTCTTTATACTTGCAACAATATACTTAAGCAATTCTACATGCATGTCTAGTTGTAAACTTTAATGCCTCATGAATTAGACAACAACAACAGTTTCAACGAGTTTCAACATTACATAATCATTAGCTATGGCCAAGCCGGCGATACTCAATAATAGATCTATTGGATTGACAATCCCACCCGGATACGTGTACCTCCTACATAGGTAGCGTGGGTGATTGTTATCGTTCCAACATATTATTAAGGTGAACCGTGGATGACGGGATGGACCTAAACTAGTCAAAGGTTTGATTATGTCGATTCAACATATCATGTTTATTCATGTAGACTTAAACTTACGATAGACATATGAATTGCTAAACTTTTATACTAAAACTATTTGCTTGACATGGCTTATGTATTCTCACCAACTTCTAGTTGACCCCCCCCATTTTTCCAAACTCAACAGGAAATACTGATGCTTGAAGTCTAGAGCTAGCATGAGGAGATATTTGAAGCTTTGTTTGATTATTTGATGTAGACTTTAATTTAATTCAATATTGTAATGAAATAAAGGATTATTTAAACTTGTGTACTACCATGAGCTACTGAACAATCATCAATACGTGACATCCCGATGTTTCCGCCATCGGTTGGGGTGTTACAGATGTGCATAGACTTCAAAGACCTCAATAAAGCTTGTCCAAAGGATTGCTATCCTTTACCAGAGGTGGACTTGAAAGTTGACTCGTTGACAGGTTACCTTTGAACCTAAGAACAACTTTTAAGTTATCCAACACCTCCAAAATTGTTTTCTTTCACATAATGCATGCTTACAAGTTAACCCTTTGACAGGTTTCCCCTTCAAGTGCTTTTTGGATGCCTATAAAGGTTATCACCAAATACAGATGAAGGAGGAGGATGAGGAAAAGACTGCCTTTCATACTGACAAGGGTATCTTTTGTTATAAAAAGATGCCTTTCGGTCTAAAAAATGCAGGTGCCGCCTACCAAAGGTTGGTTGACAAAGCCTTTGCCACACAGATTGGCAGAAACATGGAAGCGTATGTGGATGACTTAGTCATCAAAAGCAAGACTGAAGACCAAATGCTCACAGACATACAAGAAACCTTCAACAATCTCAAGAAAATCAACATGAAACTAAACCCTGTCAAGTGTTCCTTCGGTTTCGAAGAAGGAAAATTCTTGGGTCATGTCGTAGGGAAACAAAGCATAAAAGCTAACCCGAACAAGGTTCAAGCCATCCTCAACATGAAGTCACCACAAACCAAGAAGGAGGTGGAAAGCTTGAATGGCAAACTTGCCGCCTTGAAACGTTTCGTGTCAAAACTAGCTGAAAAATCCCTACCTTTCTTCAAGACCCTCAAAGGTTGCACTAACAAGAAAGACTTCAGGTGGTCAGAAGAAGCAGAGGAAGCCTTCAACACCATGAAACGTTATCTGGCTTCCCTTCCCACCATTGCAGCACCTGAAGCAGGGGAAATGATATCTGTCTATCTTTCAGTTACTGATGAAGCCTTCAGCGCTGTTCTCACTATCGAAAGAGAGAAAGCTCAGGTACCTGTTTATTTCTTCAGTAAAACCTTAAAGTTAGCAGAGGTCAAGTACCCTCCTTTGGAAAAGTTGGCCTTAGCCCTGGTACAAACAGCCAGAAGGCTTCGAAGGTACTTTCAAGCACATCCCATACAAGTAATCACTGACCAACCAATCAAGAATGTGCTTGAAAGGCCTGAAACCTCAGGACGACTAGCCAAATGGGTTGTTGAGCTAGGTGAACACAAAATCACCTACGTCCCGAGAAAAGCAATAAAAGCATAAATACTTGCTGATTTCATTGCTGAAATTCCAAGGGTAGAAACTGCCGAGGTTAACATAACCATAGACGAACCTCTTGATCCCGAAGCCTGGAAGCTTTACACAGATGGAGCTTCCAGCGTTGAAGGCTCAGGGGCTGGTCTTATATTAATCAACCCTGAAGGGTTAGAATTCACATATGCCCTTCGTTTGGAATTTCAGACAACAAACAATGAAGCGGAATATGAAGCCCTGATTGCAGGACTCAAGCTTGCAAAAAAGATGATGGTTCACAAGCTTCAAGTGTTCACTGAGTCACTACTGGTCTCCAGCCAAGTGAACGATAGCTACATTGCCAAAGAACCCAACATGAAAAAGTACAAAGAGAAGGCCAAGGAAATCATGAACACCTTCCAGCATTGCAAGATCAAACAGGTTCCAAGGTCCCACAACAAAAAGGCTGACGCCCTAAGCAAGCTTGCCTCGTTGACTTTTGCCCACCTCACTAAGAAAGTATTGGTTGAGGTGATCAAGCATCCTGCCATATCAGAGCTGGAAGTCCAAGATGTCATTACTGAAAACGAACCAAATTGGATGACTCCGTTTGTAAGATTCCTAAAAAGAGGAGAACTACCACAGGACCCTGTTGAAGCTGAAAGGATCCGAAACAAGTCCAAGCAGTATACCATCCAAGATGAAATTCTCTACAAAAAGGGGTACTTAGCCCCACTGCTCCGATGTGTAGGTCCCGAACAGAGCAGTTACCTGATTAAGGAAGTTCATGAGGGAATCTGCGGAGCCCACTGTGGTCCAAGGTCAGTTGTGGCAAAACTTATGAACCTGGGATACTTCTGGCCCTCCATGCATCGTGACGCATCTGAACAGCTGAAGAGATGTGAAGCTTGTCAAATTCACGCCCCCGTCCCCAAAAGCCCCAAGCATGACTTGGTGCCTGTTAATTCAGCCTGGTCGTTTTACAAATGGGGGATGGATATCGTTGGACCCTTCCCACCAGCAAAGGGAGGGGTTAAATTCTTATTAGTGGCAGTTGATTACTTCACAAAATGGCCAGAAGTGAAGCCCTTGGGGAAAATATCAGGAAAAAAGATAATCGACTTCGTTTGGGAAAACATCATTTGCCGGTACGGCCTACCTGGGGTGCTCGTTACTGATAATGGCAAGCAATTTGCGGAGAAACCATTCAGTGTTTGGTGCAAGGAATATCGGATAACACAAGTCTTTAGCTCTGTAGCATACCCTCAGTCGAACGGCCAAGTTGAAAGAATGAATAGGAGTGTGGTTGAAGGGATCAAGGCTAGATTAGGCCGACAAGGAAGAAACTGGTTGGAAGAATTGCCAAGTGTTCTTTGGGCAATTCAAACTACAGAAAAAACAAGCAACAAGAAAACTCCTTACAGCCTTACTTTTGGATCTGAAGCAGTCATACCTGCTGAAATCGGAATCACCACGCCGAGAACCTTTCATGTTGACATCCAGGCAAATGAAGAAGAAACATTGCTCAATCTTGATCTCTTAGAAGAAGCAAGGGACTCAGCAGCCATCCGAGAAGCTCAATACAAACAAAAGATGGAGTCCTACTACAACGCCAGAGTTAAACATGAACGATTTAAGCCCGGTGATCTGATCTTAAGAAACAACGAAGCAAGCAAGAAGGAAAGTCAAGGGAAACTAGGACCTAAGTGGGAAGGCCCACAAACCATCCTAGAATCCCACAAAGGGGGATCCTACAAACTGGTAAGCATGGAAGGCAAAATCTACCCCGTCACTGGAACGGCAAGAACCTCAAAAGGTTCTTTGTTTAAGTTATAAGGAAATGTTGTTCTCTTTCAAACAATGTAATGTTAATGTATCGAATGAATGAAAGGATCACTTGATCCTCTTTTGGAAACTTTGTCTTTCTATCTTATGTTCAGGTTGAGAACCTTGCAAGAAACTCCATGGTAGGGACCATGTAAGGGGATGAGCTCCCAGGCCGTTTCGCTCAATAGGTTCGAAGGATAAATAGACCTATATAAGGGGTGAGTTCCTAAATCAATCCTACTCCATGAGATAAACAAAAAACACTTTTATAAATCTCATAGACAGGCTTGAACAACCTACACCAACCGTTCCTTAAGTTTAGAAAACAAACTTACGAAAACATATTGAAGCACTTATGAAAGTGTATATAGGATAGGTGGTGATATGTTTGCCTAGACTACCTTAAGGAAGAATGACTGCAACATTCAACCTTTGAAGGTGCTACCGGATAAACATTCCCAAACAATAACAAAGACAAACACACATAAGAAAAGCAAACAAACAAAAGATGAACAACCATACATACCTAACAACAGCCTTAAGGGCTTAATATTTCAAGGCTTCTAACAAGCCAAATAGAAGATCATTGTTCAAAGGGCAACATAAAGCCCACAACCACAAGAAAACCCCTAAGGGTCCCCACAAAAGATAAAGTGTTTAGAACACAACCACAAGGTTAATAGTTTACAACCCAGGTGCTAAGAAAGCTACGAATAGGGAAGTCTTAAGCATCGTTACCAGATCCAGAAGGCTTGGAGGCTTCATCCTCATTTGCAGCCTTCACCACCAGTGCCTTCTTCGATTTTTTCCCTTTCGTCGGTAGCTTCTCCACACGACCACCAGCTTCAGAAGCTTTAACACTAGCATCTTTAGAAGGCGCTTCACCAGCATCCAAAGTTTCATCGCTATCACCAGAATGAGTCCTTTTCCTTGCAACAGACTGAAGCACCTTAGCAGAGACCGCTTCATTCAAACCAGCAGGCTTCAGCTCTTTCAACTCCTTCAAAGGTTTCCCATAGAAGGAGGACACTTGGGAAACGTAAGGATAAGTTGAATGTTCCATCTTGAGCACTGTCTCTTTAAACACATCCAAGGAATCAGGATGGTAAAAAGGAGACTCTTCCAAGACTTGACCAGACTCATGAGCCTTGAACCCTGCAACGAAACCAGCATGCTTACCATGGATCAAAAGCTTGGTGTATACCTCGCCAAGAGCAGAGTTGAATTCGGCAGAATGAAGAAGATATGTAACAACTTGCTGAAAGCCTTCTTCTATCAGCCACTTGTTATCATCCAGGACAACAGCAAGAGAACCTTCTAACCCTTTCTTCTCATTTTCAAACGCTTTCTTCTCTGCTTCCAAAGATAACCGATCCGCTTCAACCTGAAGTCTAGCAGCCTCATGCTTGGCAGTTTCAGCCTCATGCCCTTTCTTCAACTCATCAATCAAAGCAATCAGAGTAACCTCCTTCTGAGCATACTCTTTGGCATCCTTCTTCAGGGCTGCAATAGATTGCTTCATCTCCCTCTTCTTTTTAGCAAACTCACTATATTCACCCATCTTCTTCCTAAACCTGCTAATCCCCTTCGGTAACATAGCAGCCAGATTACTGGTACCAACCATCATTTTCGTCAAAAGGGCATCATCATCCAACCCCTCCAAGCAAGCCTTGGCACCAGGGGTAGCAAAATGCGCCAATACCTCCTCACAAACAGCTGAAGACTTAAAACTATCACTGGGTTTCACATTCCAACCCGGGACATACAACCCTTCCTCATCAAAGCTCGTTGAGCCCTCAGTACCCTTCACCATGGTAACGTTAGCCTTGTTACCCTTGCCCTTCTCCCCAACCACATCAACAACAGTGTCATCTACGGTCTGATCTTTCTCCTCATCTACCTCTTCAATGTCATCACTAACAGTCAATGCTTCAGATGCATCAGCAGGCTTAGCAGCCTTCAGCAAACGCCTGCTAGACCTCCTAGTTTAGCCTTTGACGAACTGGCCTTAGTAAAACCTTTGACATTAGGGACAACAACATAGTTAGTCCCATCATACCTTCCCTTCTCATACTTTGTCAAGGCATCCTCACCCTCTGCTGCTTCAGCATCTTTGAAAACAACCCCTGAAGCATCATCTTGCTTAATGAAGTCAAGAGCCGACATAACTGCAATGAAAGAAAATAGAACATATAAGCAAGGAAGACAAAAAGGAGGTAACCAACAAAAAGCAAAAGGCTCATACCCCGATCACCCTTCATCACTACAGGATCTCTACCCGGTTTGATCTAACTCAGATTCTGAAGGCTCCCCTTCATTAAGATTGGCATCAGGATGTCTCCACACAGGTTTATAAGGAAAAATAGAGTCAGAAACCCAAAAGAATCTAGTTTTCCATTGACCAACGGTTGTAACATGGGAAGAAAGCAAGTTAGTTTCTACTAACGATCCCTCAAAGGTGAACCAGTCACCATTTTTAGCAAGACGGAAGAATCGCCTGAACATTAATAGAGTAGGATCATACCCTAACGCTCTACACAGGCATTCAAAATGCATAACATGGCCAACGCCATGAGGATGAATTTGACCAAGAGAAACCCTATAATACTCGAGAACATTCAATAAAAACATGGAGAATGGATAACGAAGGTTTGAGAACTCAAAATGCCGACAATACAAAGCAACAGACCCAGATGGACAGTCAGATGCAGCAAGTTTCTTACCCGGAGCAACGGGATTAAACGATAAATCTATGCCGCATTCATCACAAAACGCCTCCACCTCCTTTTTGAGAAACGGAGGAAACAGTGATGGCCATGTCCTTTTTAGCACCCATAGTGCTTCAAAGGATGATCGGAAAACAAAAATAAAAGGAGAAGACAAACCTGCTTTGATCGGAGGAATGAAACCCTAAATCAGATGGATGAATGATAGAGAGAAAATGTTGAAGAAAGAAAGAGTAAAGTAAAAAGAAGTAAATTCAAAGGGTTTAAAAAAGAAAAAGACAAACGGTTATTTAATTCAAAAAACCGCAATTATGACATGCAGTAAAAAAGACAGCTGTGCGACTGCCACATGTCACATCAGCAGTCTAATCACAATTAAAACTGCTAAGTAATAACCGCCCAAAACACAGCAAAGCATTGAACCCTTCAAGCAAAAGAAAGACTAAGCAAACAGTCAGAAGCTTTCAAGCTACGCCACCAAACCTCTTGACTTGGGGGGCTGATGACGTGGGTAGTCCAAAGCAAAAATAATAAACAATATACAGAACTATGCTTAAAGGGTTGAAAGCTTCAACGGTTCAAAAGGCAGGAGTATCCTAAGTCAAAAAGATGACTTGTCCCATCACCTTTTCATCGTGCAACACAACCAGCTGCTGATGAAGTAACAGCACTGAACAAACCGCAGGTCAATAGCCATCGCCGGCTATTAGTGGATTGTCCTTTTGTTGCAACAAGGTCCAAGATAAATATGCTTTCCTCTAATAGAGAATCCATCCCTCTATAAAGCAGACCTGTCTTCACAAGATCTGATCACACCATCTCACATCACTCTCACTCTAAACGTCTTATTCCTTTGGTCCTCACACGTGGAGAGAATATTTCTCTTCACTTGGATCTTGAGCATAGCCTTTTTCTGGTTTCGAGTACATCTCAAACCAGAAGTTAAAAGCATTAGCAACATTTAAAAATTATCTTGAACCTCCTTCTACGTTTGCAACGTAGAAGGACACCACGACCTGCGTTAGGCAGATCGGAACCCTTGAACCCCTGAACCCTTCCTGTGACTCAGAACCAACGTTAGGCAGTTATTTGTTGTAGCAACAAGTAATAAATAAATATTAGATATCACACTTACATCAAATAATTATGGAGTTTTTAAAAGATTAGAGTATAATTGAGGTTTGAAAAGCTAAATACTTAAAACAAAGATCTAAAGTCAATTGGGTGGTGAATGGTGACGACAATACTACATGTCTATAAGTGGAGGCAAGTAATGCTATTCACGATCTGATGGTTGAGGGAGAATGGGTGCCAAGCCTAATCTCGTTAAGAAAGAAGTGCTCTACTTTCTTAGGAAGAAGTTCATGGAAGATATACATCATAGGCCTTACTTGGAATGTGATTTTTTAAAACAAGGTGTATGAGGTCGATGCTGAGTTATTGGTTTATGCTTTTTCGGTTGAGGAAATTAAAGTTGTGGTGTTTGGGTGTGGGAATGATCAAGCTCTAGGCCCGGATGGATTCAGTATTAGGTTCATAAAAAGGTTTTGGGCTTATTTTGAATATGATTTTGTGGCTATATTTAGTGCTTTTTTCAACTCAGGGGTGATTAATAGGGGTTGTGGTTCGTCTTTTATAGTAGTTATTCCTAAAGGTAAAGATCCGGCTACTTTAAATGGCTACCCCCCTATAAGCTTAGTGGGGCTTATCGATAAGATTGTATCTAATTCTAAGGTCCTAGCTAACCGCCTAAAGAAGGTTATTGGGTACCTAGTTTCTAACCATCAGTCGGCATTTGTCAAGGGCATGCACATTCTTGATGGCCCTCTTGTATTGAATGAGACCATGGCTTGGGTTAAGACAAGGAATGACAAGGCGTTTATCTTCAAAATCGACTTTGAAAAGGCTTATGATAATGTTAGCTACGGTGCGCCCGCATTCAAATTCCAATGTCAAAAAGGCATGACGCAAGGTGACCCCATTTCCCCATTCCTGTTTATTCTGGTTATGGAGGCATTTTCTGGCATGGTAAGGAAACCTGGGAATGTTGGAGCCTTTAGAGGAATTAGGTTACCAGGAAATGGACTGGTTTTGTCTCACATACCGTATGGGGATGATTGTGGTATTTTGAGGGAGTGGTTGGAATCGAATGTTAGAAACGTTCCTAGACTCATGCGGTGTTTCTTTCCCTATTCGAGTCTAAAAATAAATCTTTATAAGTTCAATCTTTTTTGTTCTCGGGGTTAGCTCGGAGGAGGTGGGGAGTATGGTTGTGATGCTTAAAGTAAGGTGGGAGTCATGCCTTTTTGTATATCTTGGGTTGACGGTTGGGGCAAATATGAATAGGGAATCGAATTGGAGGTTTTTGTTCGATATTTTGAATCATGGTTGGGGATATGGAAGTCTACTACGTTGTCTATCGGGGGCGGGTTACTCTAATCAAGTTAATCCTTGAGAGTCTTCCTAACTATTACCTTTCTCTTTATAAGGCCCCGGTCAAAGTTTTGAATTGGCTCGAGGTGATTATCATACGCTTTCTTTGGGGTGGGTCGGTTGGTGTCAAGAAAATGCATTGGGTGTTTTGGGAGCGAGTTACTTCTCCTATCAAGTATGGGGGTTTAGGTTTATGTACGCTTAAAGAGACAAACATTGCTTTGTTGATTATATGGATTTAGAGATATAAGAGTGAGCCCCATAATCTTTAGAAGCTGGTTATTTATGCTTTTCACGGGAGGTCTAGGAGTTGGTCAGCTTTGTCGATTAATAATGGCAGTACAGGGGTTTGGAAGAATATAGTGAATTCGGTGGTGATGATTAAGTTGTCCGGTACTTTTCTTCATCATATGTTCAAGGAGGCGGTGGGGAACGATGAGAATACAACTTGGGCGTGCAATGCTCCTCTATCTGATCTATTTCCACGTTTGTTCTGGTTAGAGGTTGGCAAGTGTTGCAAAGTTATGGAGCGTGTTAATACACGTGATAGTAATTTTATGGGAAGGTGGAAGTGGGGTTCAGAGTTTTTTCTATTGAGCTGGATGAATGAAATAAACTTATTGTTTTGCTGGATAGCATCCATGTCTCTTGATTATAGTAGTAGATACGTGATAGAGTAGATACGTGATAGAGTGGTGCTCTTGGGTTGCTAAGATGTGTAACATTATGGTTTAGCGTGCAGAGATGGACTGTATTCCTACTTTGGATGCCTTGCAAAGGAGGATTTTCTTCTTTGGTGACTGTTCTTGTTGTTTTTGTGGGGTAGATTTGGAAACTGTGGATCACTTGTTTTCTTCCTGTTTGGTGGCGTTGGTGATGGAAGGGAGAAGTGTTTTGCAAGGCTTTCAAAGTATTCTGATGGTGTTGTGTTGGTGTTTGTGGAAGACGACGAATGACAATAGGTTTAACAACAAAGATGTGAAAATAGAGTGTATTATCCAATACATTAAATCTCTTGGGTTTCTTTGGTATAAAAGTAGGTCCAAGTATAGGTCGTTTTTACGGGAGCGATGGTGTAAATTTGATATTATGTAAGGTTTCTCAGTTTGTTAGCCGTTCGTGTGTTTTTTCCTGAGGCAGTGTTGTGAATAAAAGTTAAATTAAAAAAAATAAAAGAAAGATGATGAGAGCTACATGAATGTTTTAGTTTCACTATTTTACAAGACCATATGTAATGGGGCGTTTTGCCCTTAGATTCACGCCGGAAAACGCCGGCCACACCGCCCCTCCTAGCGTTAAATGGGCGTTACGAGAGGGTAGCGTTTTTGTCATAACGCCATATGGGGCAGGTGGATTTTTGGAGAAAAGGGAATATAACCGTTAAAGAACGAAAACCAAGAACGTAATAGGTAACGTTGTTGAAGTAGAAGAGGAATGAAAATACATGATAGGAAAAAGGATTTCTGGAAAAAGGAGTAAAAATATTACCAGTTGTGTAGTTGAAGTAGAAAGAGCAGCAAAAATAACATATATGAAAAAAAGTTAGGGTGACGGCGGTGGCTCGCGGCGGAGTGAGGAGGCTTGGTGGTTGCTGGTGTGTGATAGAGATAGATAGAAGAACAAGTGATAAAGGTAAAAGTTAAACTGATAAGTTGTAATGTGTTGTTTATATAATAAAAAAATTATAACTTAGTTTTTTACTGTTTTCTTCACTCTTTTCAACCCTTACACAATGTACTACAATACAACTCTCAATCTTGATAAGTCACATTCATCAAAAGTATCCTCGTATTATTTTTACTCTATATACGTTTTTTTTAATCATATACTTCCAAGTAATTTTAATCTTCTTATCATTTAAGACTATAAGGAGTGGTGGGGGGAAAGAGGGGGATGAAGCGCCATGTGGCACTTGTGGGCCCCTTGTGGGGGGGAAAATAATTGTGGGGAGTGGAAGGGGGGGGGGGGGGGAAAGGTGGGGGGAAGTGACACGTGGCATTTTTTTTTTTTTTTTTAACTTTGATATATAAAACAATAATAATAATAAATATTTTTAATTAATAAAAACCTAGAAAAATACAAAAACAAAACCTAGAAAATTAAAAAAAATACAAAAAAAACCGAAAAAAATTAAAGACTAACAAATCAGTTGATATTATATTTTTCCATAATATTACGCTTCATTTGAAGCGTCATCTCTAACTCGGGCCCTTGAAGATGCTCGGTGTTCATGGCGAGAAATTTCATATCCTCGCGTTTTTCGCGCTGCTCTCTGATAGACAATTTGCGCTCTTTCATAGTCAACTTTTTTTCAAACGCTTCGCGAAATTTTTTTTTCTCCTCGAGCATTTTTTCTTGAATCGTATTGAACTGAATCATGGTGGCATTTAAATCTTGCAAGTCAGCGCTGTAGGCGCCGGTTGATCCAGAACCCGAACCCGAGGCAGTAGATTTTTGCGCCCTCTTTTTTGACTTATCTCGACCGGGTGGGCGATTCAATTCCTCTTCAAACTCGTCTTCATCCAAATTAACGGCTTCTACGTTTTCAGGATCAGTTTGATGGTTTCTTGACGAATTTGTTTTCGACCTTTTTGCGGAGTTGCTTGCAGTGGGGATGTACGCCCATTTTGAGTGGTTCTTGGCGATTTCCCAACAATGAAGAAACATGAATTCGAGACCAGTTTCGTTACGAAACGCTAACAGCGAGCGGGTTAGGCTGTCGGTGTCCGTTTCACCGCTTCTTGGATTGTTTCTTGCGTAATAATAATGCGGTTGAAACGAGTTCATTGCCCTGTTTATCTCTGTCCACTTGGACGAGAGACTATCGTTTGCTCGATAGAACTCTCGTCCCATCAACCCATGGAACGCGGCGTTTATGTCGTTCCAAAAGTCGATTTTATGGCGACTAGTTCCTACAAAAAAAAAAAAAAAATATTAGCAATACCTTACAAATAAAAATCATGTTAAAAAAATTATTACAAATACCTTCTTGTTTTTCCGACTCGCTTATCCACGCTTTCGTTATAGCGAGCTCTTCATCGGGTGTCCACTTAAGTGGTTGGCGGTTAGCGGCGGCTATTGCTTTCTCCCCCGGTGTCTTCCTCCTGTGACTTCTTCTTGCAGGGGGGTTTTACCCGAAGATGATCCCGCGACATTTTGGGGTTGTGTTTCGGGTACTGTTTGGGTTAAAGGAAGTTGTGAAGGAAGTTGTGAAGGAACGAGAGAATCATTGAATGGGAAATTCGGATAAATTTGCCCACTAATGAAACCCGCATAACCCGCGTAGTCGGGACAAGGTGAAGGAATGGGTGGACGGTTTGGGATCGGGCGAACCGGTGGTGTATTCGGGTTTGGGACAAACGCGTATGGGTTGTTCGGGTCGAAGCCTCGGTTGTATGGGTTCTTTGTTGGTTGAGGAAGTGTATAAAATTTGGATGAAAAGTGTATAAAATTTGGTTGAAAAGTGTATAAAATTTGGTTAAAGTGGGTGTTTTGTAGTGAAATGGGGGTAATTTATAATTTTTTTTTGACCGTTGATATAATAGCCGTTGGTTATATTTAATTTTTTTTTAATTGACCGTTTGAAATAATGTTGGCCCAATAGAAAACAGCCACGTGGCCACTCCACTTCCCCCACGCCAGTGGGCTTCCTCCCCCCCCCCCCACTCCCGCCCCTCTCCACGCCAAGGTGCGGCGGTGTTACCGCCCTTCCCGCCCCCACTCCGTCTAGTCTAAACAGTTTTCATCTTGTGGGTTGCGTTATATAATATTGTTGAGTTATAATATTTCAGTTTGGTTTTATAATATCTTTAGCTTTCATTTTTTATTTTAAAAACAACCGACTAAAGAAAATTGTAAAATTATTAAATTATTTGGTAATGATTGAAGACGTAAAAGGGGGCTTGAACCATTACACTATTTTTTAGTTAAAAATGTTCATGTTGACGTGTCATCCACATGGCAAAAAACGCCCTTAAGGGGCTTGAACCACTACACATGGTCTAAGAAAAAAAAAAAACTCTTAACAGTCCAACCCCATCCCCATGGAGCCAAACGGACAGTTCGGTTTGGTAGCCAGTTTTGGCGAGTGGAGCTCGGATCGGTTAATCAATTTGGTAGTTGCAACGGGTTTGATAAAAAGATTTGCTTTTTGCAAAAACGCTTTTTTTTTTTTTTTTTTTTTTTTTTTTTTTTGGGAAAAGGTCTGTCAATTAGTGTTTGCCAACTCATTTGTGAAGATGTTGGTTTTATATTTCTACAAAATCAACGTCTCTCTTAAGTCTTAACTCTCTTTAGTTATTATATTATAGCAAAATTATAGGTAATGAAGCCAGCCCAACATGCATTAGTAACGTCTTCTACGTCATTTGTCTCGAGTTCAAGGCTTAATGTCTTGGTGGCCGTTAAAACAATATGGTACTAATTACGTACATGTTTTGAGCAGTGTACCTCTCATACACATGCAAGGTGTTAAACAATTAGTTTAGAAATATACTGATGTTTGTTGGCCTAGACAATCAGATTAAACATAAACACGAGATAAATAGGGAGATGAACCCGCGACTCTTTCTATTCAACCAAACAAATTTAAAAACAATGGACAAATAAAACCATTAGGGTGGTTATATTTAAACCCCCCACCTTCTATTTTAACCCCCTCAAAGCGCCTCGCTTAGGCTTAAGCGAGGCGCTTTGGAGCTGAATTCGAGGAGGTCAGTACGAGGGGCAGAAAAAACTGTTTTTTTAAATTCGAAGCGCCTCGCTTAGTCCTAAGCGAGGCGCTTCGAGGGGGTAATTTATTTTGGTAGTTGTTTTGATGTTTTGAGTTGTTTTTTTTTAATTTAATAATTATAAAAAGTTAAAAAATTTTAAAAAACAAAATAATAACCCTCAACATTGTCAATGACTTAAACTTGACATCATCAACCACGTAAAGTCAATGAATGCGGTATGCGCGTTAAATTTCATTAAATGCGGCAACACAGGCAAGTCCTCGTCTGATAACAACTGAAAAGTAGCCGGTGCAAGTTATGTTGTAGCTTCCAAAACACGACGTCGTTGTAGCTCATATGTTATTATCTCTTCTCTTATTCTCTCTTTCTCAAGTTCTCGATGGATTATTGCTCTCATATCATGGATCAGAGAGATTTAAGCTAATTAAACTTATATCTCAAGCCGGTGCAAGTTATGTTGTAGCATCCTTGATCATCTTCTTGTAATTACTTTTCAGTTGTTATCCGAGAGATAGCGGTCAACGATGAAGACAACCTGAAAGTGGATACCATGGATCAGAGAGATTCAAGCTAATTAAACTCATATCTCAAGCCGGTGCAAGTTATGTTGTAGCATCCTTGATCATCTTCTTGTTCAACACACACCAGCTTTTTCATCACAGTTTCCAACCACTAATACCAGATTAATGATACTCAATTTCGGTTGATATAGAGTATATCAGAGAAAGATTTAGTTGAAAGTGGATACAATGGATCAGAGAGATTTAAGCTAATTAAACTCATATCTCAAGCCGGTGCAAGTTATGTTGTAGCTCATATGTTATTATCTCTTCTCTTATTCTCTCTTTCTCAAGTTCTCGATGGATTATTGCTCTCATATCATGGATCAGAGAGATTTAAGCTAATTAAACTCATATCTCAAGCCGGTGCAAGTTATGTTGTAGCAGTCAAGGTAGATCGTGGAAATCAATTACAGTTATTTGGAATGTTTCTGATCATTACAGTAACGAAATCATTCTCACATGAATATCCTTTGAAATCAATGGGAAGATAGATAAACAATCCTCATCCACAATGTTCTTACCTATAGCTACCAACGATGATTGCCAGTGAGATTGATAACTGGACAGGTTAGCCAGGTGTTTGTCAAAAAGGTAGAGCACACCACTAGAGCAAAAAGTTGTGTGTATGAATAGTGACCCTCTGGCAAACCTGCGTAAAGGACTAAAGCCACATATCTTGCCATTAATACCAACGATGATTGCTAGAGGGTATGTACAATGGTTTTATTTATATATAAAGAACATTAATCGGTTTTATTTATCGTAAAAAGTTCATTGTACATATACCTCCTTATCTAAAAACAAATCACATCATTGTACATATACCTGATTAGACCACGTACAATGATTCATCAAACTCATCGTTAGCGCCGATCCGATTGTTAAAAGTATCAAGACTATGAAATTAGTAAAACAACTGAATTTTACTTGCTTGCATGAAAAGTTCATTGTACATATACCTCCTTATCTAAAACAAATCACATCATTGTAGAGGTTACTAGGTTACTCATTACCGTTGGACGTTGAAGGTAAACATGGACAGTAAGAAGTGAGATTGATAACTTCTCTATGGAAGTTGCTAAAATAGTTAAACAAAAGCTGAAATTGAACAGTTATTTGGAATGTTCCTGATCATTACAGTAATACTTGGATCCGGTTCGAGTCTAAAGCTTCGTGTGTCATCTTTGTCGAACTCATGTTGCAACATTCGTCTTGTGTGGCAACATACTTGAAATCAATGGGAAGATAAACAATCCTCATCCACAATGTTCTTACCTATGAGTTTAATTAGCTTGAATCTCTCTGATCCATGGTATCCACTTTCAGAATCTGAAGAGAAGCTATCATCTCAGAGAGATATCTGTCAAGTAATTACAAGAAGATGATCAAAGATGCTACAACATAACTTGCACCGGCTTGAGATATGAGTTCAATTTCACCTTTGTCAAAAGCAAGTGTGAAGATCAAGATCAAGAAGAACAGTACGGTCAACGATGAAGGTGTGTTGTATGTATAAAATAGTGAATAATTGTAGTGTGTTCGGTGCAGTCGACGAACATCATTCAAAATTTCAACTTCCCGTTCAGGTGCTTAAGTCCACCTTGAATACTGGATACCATGGATCAAAGAGATTCAAGCTAATCAAACTCATATCTCAAGTTGGTCTAACAACTGAATTTGACTTGCTTGCATAGGAATCTTGTACGAAATTATACAGTTATTTGGAATGTTCCTGATCATTACAGTGAGATTGATAACTTCTCTATGGAAGCAACAAATTCAAAACAGAGGTAGGTTTGCCAGAGGGTCACTATTCATACATAAAAGATCAAGAAGAACAGTACGGTCAACGATGAAGGTGTGTTGTATGTATAAAATTGTGAATAATTGTGAGAGTCGATATGAGAGCAATAATCTATCGAGAACTAGAGAAACAGAGAATAAGAGACGAGATAATAACATATGAGCTACAACGACGTCGTATTTTGGAAGCTGAAGTTCGGAGAGAACTAAATATTCGGTTGTTGATTTTCTTCTCTATACAGAGTGACGATAGGCGTTTTCGATTTCCAAATGCATCAGCGACTTAAACTTGACATCATCAACCACGTATAGTCAAATATTTATTCTCCATATCCATACCTTGTTTCAAGTATCTTGTAAAATTCATTTCGTCTTCAAGACTCCTATGAGTCAACAAAGGTTGACTTTTTTGAGCATTAACAATGACTATATTACATTATTATTATTTTTTATTATATTTGTAATTTAGTTCCTTTGTTTTATTATTATAATAATTTATTATTATCAAGAATCGGAAATTAGTAAAACGATTTATGAAAGTATCAAGAATCGGAAATTAGTAAAACGATTTAATAAATCATTGCTCAGACGTTAGGGTGCCGTGGAGGAAGATCGTCGGTTTGCTGTAGTCGATGATGGCACAGAGGTTAGCGGTAACTTTAAATTTTGAATGATCGTCGGTTTGCTCTCTATATACCAATGAGTTTGATTAGCTTGAAATCAATCTCTCTGATCCATGGTATCCACTATCAGGTTGTCTTCATCGTTGACCGCTATCTCTCGGATAACAACTGAAAAGTTGTCTTCAATGATTCTAAAAAACTTGAAAGTAATTACACCGGCTTGAGATATGAGTTTGATTATTATCGTATTTGCAACTTAGTTCCTTTCTCTCGAAAAACAATCCGATTGTTAAAAGTATCAAGACTATGAAATTAGTAAAACAACTAAATTTTATCTGCTTTGCATGAAAAGTGTAACACCCCAACCGATGGCGGAATCATCGAGGTGCCACGTAGTGACGATTGTTCAAAAGCACATGGTACTAAAATGTAAATATTATTGAATAAACCAATAACTGTCTTACATTGAAATGGAAATACAAAGTCTTAAATGAAATGTAACTGTTGGAATAACTGAATTAAAATAAAGCACTAAATGTCTCTTGTTAAAGCATTAGATCAAACTGTACCTGAAACATGTACAAATAGGTTTGGTCAACATAAGAAATGTTGGTGAGCATTCCTAGTTTTGATATATATATATATATATATATATATAGTAGGTTAAAAGATACACAATTCAAGTGCAAGCTACAGTGCAATTATGTAAACTATGTATCATACAAATGAGCGAAATCAACCCTGTGACTGTATAATGTACTGTATGAACTGTAGTGTACTTATCCAATAAATGGATAAAAAGCTTAACACTGGCCACGGATTCTCCGATGAAAAAGGGGGAGAATCAATCTAGGCGGGTTGTCAATCCAAATAGCGCTATCCAATGTTAAGGTCGACTTGTACCATGTTAATGATTTCACTAAGTACAAATGTAATCCACATGTAATGTCTAAGCATAAAGCACGTTGTAAGCAATGCACATAGTACTAGAATTGTATTGTAAAAATGTAAACTTGTATTTGAAATTGTAATAGTGTACATGTAACACCCCAAAAATGTATAAAAGCAAAAAGGGGTAGGAATACTCACAGTTCACGTAGTAGTTTGAGATTTAACTGGACAACAAGATATGAATTGAGATTACTCCCAAATGATCAACCTAAAGTATTTGATAATGTGTAAGGAAAATAACTCTAGGATACATGTATTTCTAGGGCTTCGAATTGGGGATAATCGTCTATTTGTTTATTAAACAAATTGTTTATTAATTATGAGGAATTTAATAAATAAATAACTAAAAAGTCTCTTGGTGAAATTTTAAGTTAAATATAGTCACTACATAAGATTTTGATTATGAAAATAATTTTTATAAAATTATTTTCTTGAAAATAGAATATTTAATCTAATTACTTTAAATTGTCAAAATATGACTTTAATATCTAAAAATATTAAAATCAGAGAATTTCTGAATTAAAAATTGTATTTCAGTTCTAGATAGTTAGAAATAATTTATATAAAATTTTGGTGCAAAAATATTGAAAAATGAATTTATTATGATTTATTTATGATTAAAACTAACAAAAATTAATTAAAAATATAAAATAAACGGTTTTTCTGAAATAAAAATATTTTCTGGAATGCTTAAGAATATACAAGTTTAGGATAATTTTTGTGAGATTTAATAAAATCGTTTAGATATTTTTATAGAATTTAATAAATATAAATGAATAAACTTGTTTTATTAATAATATATATAAAATAATTTATTTTTGAAAAACTAAAAATTGGATGATGAACTTTATCATTTGGAGATCATGTGATAATTTTTGTAGAATTTAAAAATCATTTTTAGTATTTAAAAACTATTTTAAAAGATTTAACATATATATATATATGTGTATAAATGCAAAAAAAAATGTTTGATTCATGAGGGAATCGAACCTGGCCACTGGCCGGTTCTGTTTTGAAACAAGGGAAGTAAACCAACTGATCAAGATCAGTTGGTTGTTTGATTTCTGTAAAAAAAAAAAATACATATACACTAATAGCGCTCAGTGTTCTTCCCCAAATATCTCCAATTCGTGCCCTAATATTCAAATCACCACAATTGGTGATCATTAGCCCCTGAATCTTTGGGGCTAATGATCACAAGGTGCCGAAGGTTATAACCCACAAAAAAAATCTTACAATTAACGCGTGGTCGGGTCTGCGAGTTCGAACAAGAAGGCGCCCCCAAAAACGATTAAAACAGCTTCAATAATAGTTTTAAAACAGAAATTGAATGTAGGGAAATGGTTATCGGCCATTAGGGATGGTGTAGTGATGTTCAATTTATAGGGAAGTGCTCGGGATGATGTTTTGGTAAGGTTTGACTCGTTTAGTCAAACTCGCGTATGATTAATCTCAATCAAGGCATGTTTGACTGTGTTAGCGTGTAATGATGCGTGTTATCTGCTGTCGAGTCAATCAGTTGGTCCAAGGTTTCCAAAAGGAAACTTAATCAAGTGGCAAGATCAAAGGTTGACCATCCCCTCTGTTGCTGCACGATTGTAGCAGACAAGGAAAAGAAGGGTGCGGCTTAAGAGGGATTAAATAGTTTGTGGGTTGGGATTGTAACAAGTGCGAGTTATAGCTTAGTTGGTTATTGTGTGTTGTGGTCAGGACGCAGACCCGGGTTCGAGTCCCGTGGTCAGCGTTTGTATTTTTTTTTTTTTACAGCTTAAAGGAAGGGAGAGGAGGAGGAGTGGGCCAAGCCTGTGCTGTTGGGCCTGCTTCTTGGGCCTGTGCAATGGGCAAGGGATATGGATTGGGTTGTGGTTTAGTCTAGAATTGGATAAATGGGATATTATTATCTATTATCATTATTATTATTATTATTATCATTATTATTATTATTGTATAAAAAATATATATATATATATAATGAAAAAGTGACGGATGTCACAGCATCCCCTACTTTTAGAAACTTCGTCCCGAAGTTATTAGAAACATAGGGTTATGGATCCTTGGGTAGAAATTAAGGTAACTGTGGTTTGGAAAAATTTAAGTTAAGGCACGACGTAAATTTATAGGTAAAAGGGTGTATTGTTTCGAGAGATGTGAGTTAAGGATTGGATTAGGTTCGTCTCGAATAATAAGGAGAATAAGAATCTAGTAAATCACTTAAATTGCAAGTTTTTAGGAATTCTAAAATAAATGTACGAGTTGATTGACTATAGAATGACCAAAAGAACTACCAAGTAACTAGAGTTTGTTCCTGGTCCGACTTCCAGTCTCACTTTCAATGCATCATTAGTGTTTGTATACAGGGTGTACCGCAGCTAACCCACCACACCTTTGATACCTTGAAAACGAACTGGACGCCTACCAAAAACTCTAATAGAATTTCACACTACCCTAACGTACCTGTAAATTCATGATTACGTTCCGGACCGGAATCATCAATTTACCTTACCTTAGGGTTTTATGTTCTTCTATGATCCTATTCTAACAACACATTAACGCAAATAAATTTCACAAGAAGATGACACAACAAACACGTTAAGTTACAATGAGATGTTATCAATGAAATGAGGCCATGTAATAATGAGGTCAATTGCATGGGTTTGCAATGACTTGTAAGCATAATAGTATTTAAGTATGGGCTACCACTCGTCCGAGGAGCCCTTTTAAATGAAATGTTTATCTGAGTTGCGTGGATAATGCACACATGCAAGCAAGTTTGTAAGCACTACAACCATTAAGTGCAAGTGTTATCATGAATAATTAATTGTTTACGAGTATCATGAATAATTAGATGTTCAATGAATAATCAAATTAAGGGAAAAATCAAGTTTCATGTGACAAACAATGATTTTTTTTTTTTTTTAGAAAAGCTTTGTAGGATTAAATAGGTATTTTGATTTCCATGGAAGTCAAGACCAAATGTTTCAATAAAATGTAAGGTAGAGTCTGAAACTTATACGATATAAAATAAACGTAATCGAATTTGATAAATTTCCAATCTGTGTTCGTACACAATAGTATGCAAAGAAATTTCTAGATGTTGTATGCTAATGAGTGCGACAAAATTGGGTACAAAATGATAATAGAATCAAGAAAATGAAAACACGAGTATTGGATTCTCGAGTCTTGGGAGGATTTTATCCATGGCTTAACCAGTGGGATTAACGTCATCCTGATCAGTTGTTTCGTTGGTATTGATATTGAAAGCTTGTCCATGTGCCACCAGGTTTACATTGTTCAATTTGGGACATTGAGGTAGCATGTGATTAGGGTCTCTACAATGATAACATGCCCGACCGTTAGTAATCTGTAGTGGTTTCTGGGCAGCTGTTTGATGATTATCTTGCGTCCAATCTGTTACACGACAAGTAGTGACAAAGTGTCCAAACCTTCCACATCTAGTGCATTGACGGCATGGAAGATTTGCAGGGTGATGATACTTGCAAGTGCTACATTGAGGATGGGTTCCCGTGTAGGCTCTCTTGGCAGGGGGTTGAGTCATAGGATCCACAACAGCATGGTTTTGATTATCGCCCATTCGTTTCTTAGAGTTCAAAACAGTGGTGGCGGCCTTTGCTAAAACAGTCTTAGATTGTTCAACAACATTGGTGGGTTTCTCAGTAGATGTCTTGGTGCCCTTTCTAACCAAATTTCCTTTCCTTACGTGTTTGTCTGTTAATGTGGCTGCAAGTTGGATGGCTTCTTCTACCGTAGTGGCTTTGCCTCCAGTGACAACGTCTTGAATCAGGTCAGGTAATCCCTCGATATATTTTTCGATTGCTCGAGAAACTGGGGTGACCATGTGTGGAACCAGTATGCTAAGTTCGTGATATCGAGTATTATACGCTAGATTCTCCCCACTGTCTTGTTTCAACCCATAGAACTCTTCCTCCAGTTTCCTGATTTCGTTCCTAGGGCAGAATTTGGCGATCATGAGTTCCTTAACTTCAGTCCAAAATATTGAAAAATGAATTTATTATGATTTATTTATGATTAAAACTAACAAAAATTAATTAAAAATATAAAATAAACGGTTTTTCTGAAATAAAAATATTTTCTGGAATGCTTAAGAATATACAAGTTTAGGATAATTTTTGTGAGATTTAATAAAATCGTTTAGATATTTTTATAGAATTTAATAAATATAAATGAATAAACTTGTTTTATTAATAATATATATAAAATAATTTATTTTTGAAAAACTAAAAATTGGATGATGAACTTTATCATTTGGAGATCATGTGATAATTTTTGTAGAATTTAAAAATCATTTTTAGTATTTAAAAACTATTTTAAAAGATTTAACATATATATATATGTGTATAAATGCAAAAAAAAATGTTTGATTCATGAGGGAATCGAACCTGGCCACTGGCCGGTTCTGTTTTGAAACAAGGGAAGTAAACCAACTGATCAAGATCAGTTGGTTGTTTGATTTCTGTAAAAAAAAAAAATACATATACACTAATAGCGCTCAGTGTTCTTCCCCAAATATCTCCAATTCGTGCCCTAATATTCAAATCACCACAATTGGTGATCATTAGCCCCTGAATCTTTGGGGCTAATGATCACAAGGTGCCGAAGGTTATAACCCACAAAAAAAATCTTACAATTAACGCGTGGTCGGGTCTGCGAGTTCGAACAAGAAGGCGCCCCCAAAAACGATTAAAACAGCTTCAATAATAGTTTTAAAACAGAAATTGAATGTAGGGAAATGGTTATCGGCCATTAGGGATGGTGTAGTGATGTTCAATTTATAGGGAAGTGCTCGGGATGATGTTTTGGTAAGGTTTGACTCGTTTAGTCAAACTCGCGTATGATTAATCTCAATCAAGGCATGTTTGACTGTGTTAGCGTGTAATGATGCGTGTTATCTGCTGTCGAGTCAATCAGTTGGTCCAAGGTTTCCAAAAGGAAACTTAATCAAGTGGCAAGATCAAAGGTTGACCATCCCCTCTGTTGCTGCACGATTGTAGCAGACAAGGAAAAGAAGGGTGCGGCTTAAGAGGGATTAAATAGTTTGTGGGTTGGGATTGTAACAAGTGCGAGTTATAGCTCAGTTGGTTATTGTGTGTTGTGGTCAGGACGCAGACCCGGGTTCGAGTCCCGTGGTCAGCGTTTGTATTTTTTTTTTTACAGCTTAAAGGAAGGGAGAGGAGGAGGAGTGGGCCAAGCCTGTGCTGTTGGGCCTGCTTCTTGGGCCTGTGCAATGGGCAAGGGATATGGATTGGGTTGTGGTTTAGTCTAGAATTGGATAAATGGGATATTATTATCTATTATCATTATTATTATTATTATTATTATTATTATTATTGTATAAAAATATATATATATATATATATATAATGAAAAAGTGACGGATGTCACAGCATCCCCTACTTTTAGAAACTTCGTCCCGAAGTTATTAGAAACATAGGGTTATGGATCCTTGGGTAGAAATTAAGGTAACTGTGGTTTGGAAAAATTTAAGTTAAGGCACGACGTAAATTTATAGGTAAAAGGGTGTATTGTTTCGAGAGATGTGAGTTAAGGATTGGATTAGGTTCGTCTCGAATAATAAGGAGAATAAGAATCTAGTAAATCACTTAAATTGCAAGTTTTTAGGAATTCTAAAATAAATGTACGAGTTGATTGACTATAGAATGACCAAAAGAACTACCAAGTAACTAGAGTTTGTTCCTGGTCCGACTTCCAGTCTCACTTTCAATGCATCATTAGTGTTTGTATACAGGGTGTACCGCAACTAACCCACCACACCTTTGATACCTTGAAAACGAACTGGACGCCTACCAAAAACTCTAATAGAATTTCACACTACCCTAACGTACCTGTAAATTCATGATTACGTTCCGGACCGGAATCATCAATTTACCTTACCTTAGGGTTTTATGTTCTTCTATGATCCTATTCTAACAACACATTAACGCAAATAAATTTCACAAGAAGATGACACAACAAACACGTTAAGTTACAATGAGATGTTATCAATGAAATGAGGCCATGTAATAATGAGGTCAATTGCATGGGTTTGCAATGACTTGTAAGCATAATAGTATTTAAGTATGGGCTACCACTCGTCCGAGGAGCCCTTTTAAATGAAATGTTTATCTGAGTTGCGTGGATAATGCACACATGCAAGCAAGTTTGTAAGCACTACAACCATTAAGTGCAAGTGTTATCATGAATAATTAATTGTTTACGAGTATCATGAATAATTAGATGTTCAATGAATAATCAAATTAAGGGAAAAATCAAGTTTCATGTGACAAACAATGATGTTTTTTTTTTTTTTTTTTTTTTTTTTTAGGAAAGCTTTGTAGGATTAAATAGGTATTTTGATTTCCATGGAAGTCAAGACCAAATGTTTCAATAAAATGTAAGGTAGAGTCTGAAACTTATACGATATAAAATAAACGTAATCGAATTTGATAAATTTCCAATCTGTGTTCGTACACAATAGTATGCAAAGAAATTTCTAGATGTTGTATGCTAATGAGTGCGACAAAATTGGGTACAAAATGATAATAGAATCAAGAAAATGAAAACACGAGTATTGGATTCTCGAGTCTTGCCAAACAGCCCCTTAAAAAATTCACTCATCAACCCACAATTAGGGCCGTAAACGAACCAAACGAACACGAACAAGGCCTTGTTCGTGTTCGTTTGTTAAGGAATTAACATGTTCGCAAACTGTTCACGAACACTTACCGAACGAGATTTTTTGTTCGTGTTCGTTTGTTAAGAAAATCACATGTTCACGAACTATTTATGAACACTTACCGAACGAGATTTTTGTTCGTGTTTGCTTGTATTTATTTGCTAAATTTAGTTGTCAGACAAAAACGAACACAAATGAATGTAAACGAACACAAATAGGCATTCCTGAAAAAAAATCAAGCACAAACTAACACATTAAATTCTGAAAATTCGCATTTTTCATCGCTAACATTGTCCGCCTAGAATATACTAATCCAATTACTCAAATATACGTGACATAATCTTGATCACATAATGTCTTATAAAAAGACAGAGATATCATATTAAACTTGAAATCCTCGTTTAATCCACCAAAAATAACAGTTAATCAAAATAGTTAAAGTAATATTAACACGTGATGCACTAATATATGTTAAATAATCTACTATTGGGAAATTTGAAATACTTAAATTAAATATAAAAAATTAAAAACCCTAATGAACTATCAAACAAAAACAAACATACACAAACACGTTACCGAACATTCACAAACATAAACAAACGAACGCGGGCTCTGTTCATGTTCGTTTGTTTAGCTAAACGAACGGAATTTTTTATTTGTGTTCGTTCATTTATTAAACGAACGAACACAAACGAACTTCCCGCCGAACAGTTCACAAACTGTTCGCCGAACGTTTGGTTTGTTTACAGCCCTACCCACAATCTCCAATCTATCTTCTTCTACACTTAAAAAATCCCCAATGACGTTAGTGATCGCGTACGATACCGTACACCCCAATGACGCCTCAACTAGTACGGGTCGTGGTCGTGTTCGTGGACGGAGCAATCTGAACTAGAAAAAAGTTTTATCCGAGTTTAGTCAACTTGTCGCGGGAACTAACCGTTTGTGTGATTCAATCTCTCATAAACTGGCGGTTGAAATAATTTAAATATTTTTTTTAAATATTTAAATATTTTTTATTAATAAAAATGTAATGTTTTTAGTTTATTAAAAAAAGTTTAGTGATAAAATGTGATAGAATGTGAACACTGCCGCATGAGTTTAGTGATGGAATGTGATAGAATGTGATAAAATGAGGTGGCAGAATCTGATTGGGTGTGATAGTGTGTTGAATGTGATAAATGTTTTACCACCCCTTGTGGCCTAAGAAGTAGTTCCTACATTTTTTTTGTTAAACAATGTATCGTGTGCGTGTGTGTGTGTATATATATATATATATATAGTAAGTATATATGAAAAACCTTCTTAAACTAGAAAACTTTAGAAACCTTATATGTGGCTAGAAATGTGCCACATCACCTATCTCAAAAATCAATATTATAACACTATAAGGGTAGGAAAGTAAATTCACCATCCATCTAACTTGTCACCACTAAAAGTCTTCCCCACTTGTCATGTCACCTACACATTTCCCCATATTTGTACCTTACACCTTTACCAACTTTCTAAATTCTCGTGCCACCCTACACACCTTTTTACCAACCTTCTTCTTTCTTTCTCAAACCTTTCCCTTTATATGTAAGTATCTAACATCAAAAGGTTCTTACCTTCATCTTTCTTTCTCACACAATCTCCATGGATTTTAACCAAGAACATCCACCTTCAACCATCCATCCATCTTACTTATCTCCTTCTCGTGGGTTGATTAGGAACAACTTTGCAGGGGACGTGAATGAATCAGGTATGTACCAAACCCTGCTGTAACGGCCGAAGGCCTTTTGTTGATGTTCTTTTTTTTTACAAGTATATCATCGGTGATGGGTTGATGTTTTTATACGTATGTCTTCATGTACAGACATTGGAGTTGAAAACCCAACACCACTTGATGTTGATAGGTCTTCATATGTTGATATTGAAGGTTAGTTTTTTTTCTTTTTTTTTCTCGTTTGTTTTTTTTTCTAAGATTTTTGTTTTTGTATTTTTCTTTTAGTGTGGTTGGTATAGCTCTTGTTTATATGTTTGCGTGACTGGAGAAGTGGTTTATGTGAAGAAAACATGTTTGGATTTTGATTCTCTGCTCTTTTTTAAAGATTGTTTGTTTTTTCCCATGTGTTATAATCTAGTGTGTTATGTTTTGTATTATATGTTTTTAATGACTGAGTAGTGTTTTTCTCTAAAAAAACATGGTTGGATTTTGATTGCCCGTTCTTGTTTATATGTCATGTTGATTTATTTATTTTTTTTTCAGTTTGATGGTGTGTAGTATACCCCCTGTTTGTGTAGTATTTGTTTGAGTAAATCCAGATTGTGTTATCAGATTTTTTTAGTTTTTAACATGTTTTTAGATGATGATTTGGCCACACAACACACCATAAGATTGTTCGACTTAGCATGCATTAAATCAGTTTTCCAAAGTTTAGTTTGAGATGGATTGCAGTATTAACATGTGTTATAATGGTTTGAATTTTTTTGAATAACCCTGGGTAACACATGTTAACTGCATTAATCAGGTTAACAGGTGTTACCATCTCATTACTTGATTTGCAGATGGTAATGAAGATCCGCCACCGCATTACTTGATTGCAACTCCCAACGGAACCAAGTTCTGGGTTCCAAATGTTGTCCAGAAATACATACCTGTTTTGGGCCAATCTTTTGGTACTTTTGATGAAGTTTTGGCGATGTACAGAGAGTATGCTGACCAGGCTGGGTTCCATGTAAAAAAGGGCCAGACGAAGGTTTGGAAGGGTATTGCCACACACAAATACCTTCGGTGCAACAAAGCTGGGAAACCAAAACAGGGTAAGATGTTTGACACATTAAATGAGGATTTACTGATTCAGAGGAACAGCACTTTCCTGAAGTGCGATTGTAAAGCTCACTTGTTAGTGAGGCTTTGTACTGTGACGTCAAAGTTTGTGGTTCAGAGTTTCAACGATGTGCACAATCATGAGTTAGTTGACAACGTGAATCGTGACCTAACAAAGAAGTCGAGGAAGCTTACATTTGCTACTAAACAGTTTATTCACCAGATGAGCCTGAATCGAATTGGGCCTGTCAAGGCACACAGGTGTCTTGTAGCCATGAAGGGTGGTCACCACAATGTCAACGGCACCGTGGTTGACTTTAAAAACTTCAGTAAGACTTTGAGAATTTTTATTGGTGACCGAGATGCACAACTAGTTCTTGATCGATTGCGTGACCGTTTTAAAAACTTGCCGGATTTCTATTTCGACTTCACTGTTTCTGATGGTCAGTTGCGAAGTGTATTCTGGGTTGACGAGATTTCAAAATTGAATTATAAAGCCTTCGGTGATGTCGTTGCTTTTGACGCCACATACAATACCAACAGGTAACACATGTTATCAATTTTTTAACACATGTTATAACATTTGTTCAGACTAAATAATAATGGTCCATCAAATAACGTAGGTACAATCTAATTTTTGTGCCATTCACTGGGGTTGACCACAACAAGCAGTGTGTGACATTTGGTGCCGGTTTGCTATTCAATGAAACGATAGAGTCATACAAATGGTTGCTCCAAGGATTTCTTAAAGCGCACAATACTCAACCACGCTTGGTATTGACTGACCAGGACCCGGCTATGAGGCAAGCGGTCATGCAAGTTCTCCCTGAATCTCGCCATAGGTTATGTATGTGGCATATTATGAAAAAGTTGCCGTCAAAGGTATATATAAGTTCCTGATGTTAACATGTGTTATATTAGTTTTTATACAACCTGTTTTGTTTTTACCCATGCTCTATTTTTTTCTAAATGTTTCCCCAATAGATATCCGCTGAGAAGCTGCAGAATACAGAGCTAAGGGCTTGCATTCATCAACTTGTGTGGAATGTCTACATAAAGCCGTCAACATTTGAGAGTCGTTGGCAAGAATTGTTGGCAACGTTTGGCCTTGAAGACCATGAGTGGTTGGCTGAGATGTATGAGATAAGGGACCGTTGGGTTCCGGCGTATTTCCGCGACATTCCTATGTGTTGCCTAATGAAGACTACCTCGTGCTGTGAGAGTTCTAATGCTGCGTTTAAAGTGAACTCGACTAGTGCCAACACACTTGTTCAGTTTATGCTCTGTTATGAAGCAAGAATTGATAGCCAACGTTATAGGCAAAGAGTTTCTGAATACAAAACATCATCAACCGCGTTCTGTGCCGTGACTGATCTAGCAATTGATAAACATGCTTTCATGTTATACTCTCACCCTGTTTTTATTGAAGTTCGAAAAGAAATCATAAAGGGAATGTTATGCTGCTATGTCTCGCATAGAAAAGAAGAGGATGGCCTTATTGTTTTTGATGTTACCCACCTGGACCGGAGGCGTGATGTGACTGACATTTACCAGGTTATTATTTTATTTATTAGCACACTAACACATGTTACCTGGCACAACACTAACACATGTTACCTGGCACAACAATAATAACACATGATACCGTTTTTTATTTTATTTTTCTGCTCTCTCATACAGGTTAAGTTTTCCAGTGGTGATAACACAGCTACTTGTTCTTGTATGGGGTTCATACGGATTGGCTACCTTTGCCGCCATGTTTTTTGTGTTTATCGCATGAAGAACATTGAAAAGATTCCAAACCAGTACATCATGGATCGTTGGCGCAGGGATGCATTGCCAAAGAAGGTGTTTTCCATTGCAGGCCGGTATGGTGTCGACACGTATCCTGAATCAATCCTCAGGAATGAGGTACTCGAGTTGGTTTCCGAGTGTGTGGATGTTATGCGCACCGACACGGAATCTCTAGTTGCGTTTGTGGAGAAATTAAAGGAGATCAAACTTAATTTGTTATCAAAAGGAACTGTTGAAGTTAGCGAAAAGGAAACAAATGAAGCTGAGATGGAGGACTTACTTGGTCAAGATGTGGATTGTGAAGTTGTGGTAAAGAACCCTGATGTTGTGCGTACTAAAGGTTGTGGGAAAAATCGACGTATCACGGGGCCGGGTGACAAGGCTAAAGAAAGGCCAGCCAAGGCGCCTAGACTATGCCGCACTTGCAACAAGTATGTCATTGGTCATGACTCACGTAACTGCGAGAAGGTGACACAGCAGCAACTTCAAGAGAACCTCCGGACCGGAGGTTCAGAATAGTAGAAAAAGATCAGCATTGAGCCGTTGGGCGACGTTTTTTTGGGGTTGTGTTATGTGCACGTAACAGTGTCTACTCCTACTTTGTTACGTACATAACACCGCCTAACTATGTTTTGTCGGTTATTCAGTGCTTTTGATGTTTTTAAAACTTTGGTATGGTATGTATAACTTAAACTATGTGACCCTGATGGTGTCCCTTTTGAATATGAATGCTAAGTATTACCATGTAAGTTGTTGTCAGGACCTAACCCATGTTACTATGCTCTATTTGTTGGCTATGTATATAATAAGTGGCTAGTATTGTAGAATGACCAAAACAATTTAACCAATATTTAAACTATTAGGCTACCTAAAAGACTAGTATTAGGCATAATAGTGATATCTGATTAACACGTGTTATTTTTCTCAAGACCTAACCCATGTTAGTTTTCTATACGTGTTGTATGCCTAAACCATTTACATGCAACAGGGCCATAACCCAGATATGATTAACACGTGTTACTTTATGTCAGAAACTAACACATATCAATAGATCTATCTTTTTTGGGCAGGTCCCAGATATATGATTAACACGTGTTACTTATGTCAAAAACTAACACATGTTAATAGATCTACCTTCTTGGGCAGGTCCCAGATATATGATTAACACGTGTTACTTTGTATGAGAAACTAACACATGTTAGGTGAGGTTACTAGATCTATTTTTGGCCCGGTCCAAAATAGTGGGGTTGTACGAGACCAAAACACCATACACACAATATTTAAGTGTTATTTATGTAAGTTGTTGACTTTGGTGTGCACAATCGCACTTAATCTACGGTGCTAATTTATGTCAGAAACTAACACATGTTAGCACATCGATTGTTGTGTGCACAGTCACCCGAATATACATGCAATTTACATAAGTTTTATTTTTTGGTGTGCAGTCACCTGAATCTCTATGCAATAGGCATAACCCAGACATATGGGTTAACACATTTTAATCACATGACAACTAACACATGTTAGTTTGATCTAGGTGCCCGGTGTAAACTGTCTAATAAGGCCACCTACTAGCCGACCGGGTCTAACCGCATATGATCGAGTACAACATGTTAGTTACACACATAACTAATAATGCCATGGCACTTAAACGGAGGTTAACAATACATGGAAAAAGACTAAACACGGTGTTTAATAATATACGGCAAACACCTAAACATTGCATACATACTACTACCTACCATCACATGTGGTTAACATGCCCCCAAAAAAATACAAGTTTAGTAGCTGACCACACGACTTTACGAATAAACAAGTTTTTTACTAGCGACCTGTCGCCCAAAAAAATAAACCATTCAACTACCAAGATTGTCTTTTCTACCTCCCCAGCGCCGCTGCTTCCACCTTTCCCTTCAAAAGGTTCGCCGTAGACAAAAGGATATGTGCTGCGAACATCTTACGTAGCCTCCTCACTTCCCCTAATTTCTTTGACCCATTTGTACTAAACCCGGCATCGAAACGTTCGCCCTTCCCCATGAATTTCTCCATATGTCGCATCAAAAATACGCCACAATCGTCAACGTTGTTGCGTGTTGCCCAGTCAATCTTCTGCCGTTGTATCCTTAGCCCATTTATTAATTCAGCCCTTGGATGTTGTATGTCACGTAGATACGTAACCAGCATATGTTTCTGGGGAAAAAATAGTTGGGCTTAACACTAGTTAACCAAAGGATAACACATGTTATACATTAACTAACACAGGTTAGAAAGAAAACATCAACGTGTAATATTTTTAACCAACTTACAATCTTGTATGGGGTGTCTTTTTCGAAGTACTCCTTGCTGTCCACAATTGGAACCCCATTTTTCTCTGCAGCATTATCAATTACGGTGATTGATGGGTGCTTTAGCTCAAAAACAACAAGGTAGTAGTGATTGTATTCCAAGATTGGAAACATGATAAGGTCAACTTTTTGCAAATCCATGACCAGGGTCAACCTCCAAGATGTTATCAGGGTCAATATCCATGACCAGGGAAGTACACATGGGAGCAGGCACACTTACGCACAAATCAGTTAACACATGTTAATATTTTTTAACATTTATCTGGAGATAAACAAATTTGCCCGCTACCACACACCTGCATCCTTACTCGACTCTTCATTAAGGTTCAAATTTGTAGTGGCGACTGGTGTAGTTGTGCCGGCTGTTTTATCAAGAGGTGTGTGTGCATCAGACTTGTGAGCAGGTGCACCTGGATCCTTACTAGATGATTCTTCATTAACCTTCAAATCTTTATGCGCAACTGGTGTGGTTTGGTCCGCTACTTGACCAGCAGCCTCGCCAACATCTATGGGGTCACACCAATAGAAGGGTCAGCCATGAGAACCAAAAATGATCGTCAACCATACTAGTCTTACCCAACTATATGCTTTACATACCTTGTCTTGTCCCAGTTGTATCTTTACCAACACCGTCTGAACCAGTACAATGTTCGCTAACACTTGTTAATGCCACAATTAACATTTATTAGGGCAAAATTTAACACATGTTACATGTTTTGACAAATAACATACACATTAAGGACACAACTACAAAGAACTCTTTTAAGGACACAGCCACATTAAGGACAACCACAAAGAACACCTTCAACCCCTTCTTCTCTGTACACACTAGCCATCCTCTCTGACTGTCTCCGGTCACCTTTTGCCTATAACACATGTTATTGTAGTTAAACAAAGAGTCTATCAAAATGGTCAATCTTAAGAAAATGATAACACATGTTAAAGCTAAGTAGTGGTCAATCAATGATACCTTTCTTGCTAGATGGTCCAGCCATATCTGCACATGACAAACTTTTGCAACCCTTCTTCTCTGTTAACACCGGCCATATCTGCACATGACAAACTTTTGCAACCCTTCTTCTCCATATCAAAATGGTCAATCTTAAGAAAATGATAACACATGTTAAATCTAAGTATTGGTCAATCAAGGACACATGTTATTGTAGTTAAACAAAGAGTCTATCAAAATGGTCAATCTTAAGAAAATGATAACACATGTTAAAGCTAAGTAGTGGTCAATCAATGATACCTTTCTTGCTAGATGGTCCAGCCATATCTGCACATGATAAACTTTTGCAACCCTTCTTCTCTGTTAACACCGGCCATATCTGCACATGACAAACTTTTGCAACCCTTCTTCTCCATATCAAAATGGTCAATCTTAAGAAAATGATAACACATGTTAAATCTAAGTATTGGTCAATCAAGGACACATGTTATTGTAGTTAAACAAAGAGTCTATCAAAATGGTCAATCTTAAGAAAATGATAACACATGTTAGTATAGTTAGACAAACAGTTTATAAAAATGGTGAATCTTAACAAAATGATAACACATGTTAAATCTAATTAATGGTGATGCGGGAGATAGTTAAGCTTACCCTTATTCCCAGATCTTCCAGGCATCTGCGATGAATGTTTGTCTGTAACACAAGTTATTATAGGTAGTCAAAAAGAGTAAACAAAAGGCTGCAAGCTGATATCCAAAAAACATAAAAACATAGCGCGTTTACCTGTGTCCTTGCTTGAGGATTTTGAGTCTGGTTTTTTCCAATGCACTTGGCTTCTTAACTGTTAGCATACACATTTCGAGTCACGACAATTTATTAATCTGTTAACACATGTTAACATAAGGTTTTTTTTTTCATTCAAGCATTTGATCAAACACTTGGTATGCAAGAAAAACTATCCCCAAAACAGTTTAACATGACAAACAAACATACACAATCCATTTCTTATTCAGCAAACAAACCCACACAAAGCTGAATAAATGAAACAAAAAACCCATATGAACTTACAATAGGTGAGAGAAACACAAAGAAAGAAAAAGACTTTAGAGAGAGAGAGAGTTGGGTCAATTTATGAACAATAACCAATTCTACCATCACAATAACAACACAGGTAATAAACCCAGATAAGAAAAGGTTCGACTCATACATAATCAACAACAACAACAACAACAATAATAATAATAATAATAATAATGAAAGAAAAGAAAGGAGTGTAAACATGACATACGAGAGTTAGCCATGGAGATCTCATTACCTTCATTGGGATCGAGCCAAACCTTGCCTCACCTCTTTAACATGATGAGGGTTATGAGGTTGTTGAGAGTCAGAACTATTTGAAGAAGAAGAAGAAGAAAGAAGAAAGAAGAAAGAATAGAAAAAAGAGGAGATGTCTTTGAAGATGAAGAAGAAGAAAAAAAGAAAGAAAGAAAAAATTGGTGTTGCAGGTGTCTTTGAAGAAGAAGAAGAAGAAAGAAGAAAGAAGATAAAAGAGGAGATAGGAGAGAGGAGAGAGGTTGATAGACGTTTGATTGATGGGGGAGAGAGAGAGAGAGTGAAGTTGCATTACCCAAACTACCCTTTTTTGTTTTCTTCTATAATATAATAATGTTTCTCCATCTCAAAAGTCACATAATCCATCTCAACCATTGATCTATTCCATGGATGGTTGAGATATAGTTTCCAAAGTTTTCCACTTTACAAGGGTTTTTCATATATCCCTTCCCTATATATATATATATGGATTTGAATCATTTGAGAACCACCATTTAAGGAGAGAACCAAGGAACCAAGTGTGAACACAAAAACCCTTCCACCAAAAATAAAAAAATTACATAACCTAAAAAAATAAAAAAAGTAAAAACACCAAAATGTTTTTTTAGTGTTAATCTTTCAAAAAAAAAATAAAAAAAAATTTAAAAAAATTGCTTTTATTACGTCATATTTACGTCATGTCTGATGCAGACGTGCATTTTGCTGTTATATACGGACATATATCGTATGCACATGTGCATTTCACTATTAGAGCACACTTTTGAATAAATTGTCAATTGCCATAATGAAATGATTGTTAAATGGACGTGATATAATATATAAGGTGGAAATTTTTTTATTCAATGATCATTAAACGGACACAAAGTGCATTTCACAATTATAGTTAGGTTTTTTTATGGGTTTAGTTTTAGGGTTTAGTTTTTAGGTATCGTATGAGAGGGGGTTAGGTTTTTGGGGGGATGGGGTGGGGGATTTAGGTTTTTGGGGTTGGTGGTGAATAAACTTAAACCTTTCTATAAAACTATAAAATAAGACAATTGTACTACATGCACATGTGCATTTCACTATAATAGTTAAGTTTTTTAATGGGTTTAGCTTTATGGTTTAGTTTTTAGGTATGGTGGGAGGGGGGTTAGCTATTTTGGGGGATGGGGTGGAACAGTTTGGTTTTTGGGAGGTGTGGGGTTAGCTGCACATGTGCATTTCACAATTGGGGGGGGGGGGGGGGTTGGGGCGGTGTCGGGGATGGGGGGTTTAGGTTTTTAGGGGGTGGGTGGGTTTAGGTTTTTAGGGGGCGGAGGTGGGGTTTTTAGGTTTTTTTGTTTGTGTTCACATTGGTTCCTTGGTTCTCTCCCTAAAGGGTGGTTCTCGTATGAACCCTACCCTATATATATATATATATATATATATATATATATATATATATATATATATATATATATATATATATATATATATATATACAGTGGAGAGTTCAAATGAGAAGAAAATGTTTTGTAAGAAGAAAAAGAACAAATTGTAACCAATAGGAAGCTTTTTTTTAATAATTGTATTGAATGTTAAATTAATTATTATTTTTTTTTGCAACCCCCTTTAAACTAGTTAAATAAATTACACTTATAATTCATTTTTAAAATATATTCTTCCAAAGCAACCGGTATTTGGAGTGAAGAATAATTTCGATATGTGTAGAGTAAATTTTTATATGTGTAGAATGAATTTTTATATGTGTAGGATACATGTATGATAATCTCGATATGTGTAGGATAAACATATGAAAATTTCGTTATATGTAGGATGTTTTTTTATATGTGTAGGACAAATTTTGATAATGTGTAGGATAAGGTGTTAATGTCTATTGAATTAGATAGATGATAATTAATGTAAGAAAAGTTAAATTATTAATGTTTAACCATTATGTAACTTCTTCTTTTTGTTCTCATATGAAGTTTCTTCTCATTTGATCCTCCCCATATCTATAATCTATCTATATATATAAAAGAAAACGTATATGCTGACGTGGCGTGCAATGGAGGCCTCAACCTCCCATTGAGAGTGCCACATGGCATCATAATTGAAAGATTTTAGTGTTTTTGAATTATTTACTTTTTTAATTAAAAAAAGATAAATATAAAACCCTAAATTCTCAATTACTAAAATTAAATTGAGTTATTTTAGGAAAAAAGAAGTTAAAAATAAATTTTAAATTTTCTCTCTCATGTTTCTTCCCATAATTTTTAAACATTTATATCTTTTATATACGGGATTTTTTAAAGAAAAAAATTACACCAAATTAACGAGCGTTTTATTATCTTTCCAACGAGTACCATAGTGCTATATAAAAAACGGAGAAAAAATCGACTATTTTTTGTGGGGTTTCGTTTATACAGGAAAAAAAACACACAAAGTGTTCATGTTATTCATTAATCATGTTTTTTCTTTTAAACCAGGTTCTTATCTACGATGTTGAAAATCAGCCTAATCGCCATGTTATCATTTAAAATACTATGAAAATGCAATGATTGAGAGATTTTGTAGTTAGTTAACTTAAGCCATTTACAATAGGTTATCACGTAAAATTAGATTTTTCAACCCCGGGACCCTCCCGGGGTAATCAGCTAGTTTATAATAAATGAATTGAGTTTGTATGAGGTGGCATTCAATGGAGGCCGCCATGTGGCATCATGTGAAGCGTTCTTTTAAATTTATTTATTTTGTATTTTTAAATAAAATCTATATCTATATTATCTTAAAATTTCAAATCTGTTAATTAATATTTTTTCCTTATTTTCCTCTCACATTTTTTAAATGTTAGTGAACTGTTAATTATTTTAAAATTTCAAATATTTTAATTAATATTTTCATCTTTATTTTTTTTTCTTATTTTCCGCTTACAATTTTTAAACGTTAATAACTTTTATGTATGACATTTTTTTGAAAAAAAAAAAATACACCAAATTAACGATCGCTTTATTATCTTTCCAACGAGCACCATATATAGTGCTATACAAAACCGAAAAAAATGTTTTTTTAGTGAGTTTTTGTTCATGCAGAAAAAAACACAATGTATTTAGGTAATTTCTTATATAGGCAAGTCACTAATCATGTTATGATAATATATATGTTTTTGAACCTACTATTACATATATGAATTGCCCATGTTCATGTGTTATAACGATATGCTTAGTATTAAAAGAGGTTGAGATTTTTTAATCTGGTGGAAACGCAGCATGAGAACCCTTTTGATAGTATAAACATTAGAACAACTTTCTTTAACATTAAAAGAGGTTGAGACTGTTTACTTCTTTTATCCTTTTTTATTAAGTAATATTAGATTTTTTAACCCCGGGACACTCCCGAGGTAATCAGCTAGGATATATATATATATCAAAACTCCTTCTTAGCTATATAGTAATCCCACCAATTTCTTGAAATGGATACTAATCTTTTCAACCAAGTATCATGGGTAACATGTGGTGACAACCTTAGTACATCATATAACACTTGCATGCCTCTATATGTTGTAAACTTGTATAGCCTAACACTAGTTTATTGTGTCAATTAAACAGTTGTAGTGTTTCTACTCTCCACTAATGTTATAAGAATCGCTAGGCGCTAGTTGGTTAGTGAGGTACCGACTAACTATCAATCAAGATTAGTAGGGATTAATCGTGATTAATCGGATTGAGATTTAATATGTAATTTTCAGTTTTATATACAGATACACACATTTTATATGCAATTTTTTTTTAAATATGCATGTTTTAACATCTTCCCCGACTCACATCTTTGAGCATATGAGATTAATCGCCAGAATTCACATGTTTTGGTCGGAATCTGACCAAAATTTTTAGTCGGAATTTCGCTAAAATCGCTAGACAGCCACCGACTAGCGAGTAATCGGAGGCTATACGGGATTCTTACAACCATGCTATCCACCAATTAATATATTAGGTTTGACTGTTAAAGTTTGTAGAGGTAACGATGGAGAAGGAGGTTTTGGTGACAATTGATATGAGATTGAGTATATAAAAGGTGAAGTGGATGAAGCGTGTTTGTGCTTTTTATTTAACTAGTTGTATAAAATCACGCGCGTTGCGCGTTTTACAGTCAAGATTTAGATGAGGTGTTAATTAATCAATGAATTATACAATCGAGATTCCATTTTGGTTGTAAACATTAAAAAAAATAAAGAAATCTACACATAAGGTAACACATGAAATTAGTAACGAAATTACATAAGATTATTTTATTTATATTAATAGTATATAATATAATAAATTTTTTTAATAAAATAATATGAATAAAATAATAGTATATAATATATTAATAGTGTATAATATAATAAAGTTTTTGAATGAAATAATAGTATATAATATATTAATTAGGGATGAGAATACAAGGCCGAATACCGATCTCGTCCCGATCCCGATACCGAACCGAGTGGTTTCGGGATCAGTATCGGTACCCATATTTATGGATTTTCGGTTTCGATATTATCGGTATCGGTATGGGATCGGTATGGTATCGGTATTTTAAGGTAAAATACCGATACCATACCGGTACCGTACCGATACCGAACCGATACCGTACCGTTCGGTATCGGTATTGTCGAGATTGGTATAAAAAGTTTTTGAATAAAATAATAGTATATAATATATTAATTAGGGATGAGCATATAAGGCCGAATACCGATCCCGTCCCGTCCCGATTCCGATACCATACCGAACCGAGTGGTTTCGGTACCCATATTTATGGATTTTCGGTTTCGGTGTTATCGGTACGGGATCGGTATGGTATTGGTATTTTAAGGTAAAATACCGATACCATACTAGTACCGTACCGATAACGAACCGATACCGTACCGTTCGGTTTCAGTATTGTCGGGATCGGTATAATATATTAATAGTATATAATATAATAAAGTTTTTAAATAAAATAATAATATAAATAAAATATTAATATTTTTACTATTCATTTTAATTACTATTCATTTAGTTGTATTATTAATATATTGTAATTCTACTATCAATAAGAAATGATGAATTGACATTTCAATATTTCATCTAAGTTACATGTACATCTATCGTTTGCTAATAATAAGCAGGAAACGTGTTGCGATGAAATCTGTGATTATTTTAAAAAGGGACTAAATCCAAGATATAACTGTAGCACTTAAATCATCCTTGTAATTTAGTCATTATTAAATGAGAGATATGGCTAGTAATTTAAAATTGAAAAGAGGTGACTAAGAAAATAAATAAAAACAAAATAAAGATGAGTGGTAAGCATGTGCTATGGCATAAATTAAAAGCACAATTTAGTGGAAGAATTAAGTAGTTTTATTTAGCTTTATATAAATAAAAAGAACAAGGACCACTTGTCACATTTCCTATTTGCTCCACACATAATCTCTTGTACGGACTTTCTTTTTCTATATAATTAGTGGCTGAAACCCGAGCGTTGTGGCGTTAGTAAAAGATGGGGCGTCATCAAAATTGGTCAGGAGTACCTCATTATCAGCACGGTAATACTGTCGTCACCGGTGCTACTAGTGAATCTGTAAACAAAATTCTGGTTCTATCTAACGGGATCTTTCCCGTGAGTTTCTCTATCCTAAATAAAAAAAAATATTTGTGGTGGAGAAGGTGCAAGGTTGGTGGCAGTGGAGTGCATATTATTATTTGACTGAATTACAACTTTTGTCCTTTAGGTTTATACCCGATTGCAAAGAATGTCCTTTAACTTTAAAATTGATTGGTTTTGTCCTTTATCTATCAAAATCATGCACGTTATGTCCTTTATGCCTAACCCAGTTAGTTTTCTTCGTTAAATCATGTCACATGACCTGCACATGAGGGTAGTATTGTAATTTTACCCTCATCTTTCTCCCTTCTCCCACTTACCACCACCACCATCCACACCAGACCACCACCTGCCGCCGCCTTACCATTAATAACCTTCGACTCATCAACATCACAAGAACCATCAAGCTTATAATATCATCATCATCATCATCACCATCTTCACTGTGAACCCTTACGACCATAACCCATGTCCAGAATCACAAACCCGTCGTTGAACTCAATCAGAACCTAGATCCGGACTCCTGTCCTTGACCCGAACCCACATAAAGTTCACACAACCCCAACATTAATTTACCTAACCATGATTAGTAAAAGAGAAGGAAAATAGGTGTCAATTGGACTTACTAATCGGGTCGGACCCCATACCCGAGCTCAACCGTCATCAGCTCAATAGTCATCATCGTCACCAGTTTCTTAGCCTACAAACATCACCACCGCCGTACACTCCGCCGTCGTCCGTCATTATCATCGGAACAGGTAGGGGAGCCGGCCTGAGGCCATGGCCAACAGTTCCTTTCCTCCTTCTATTCTCTCTCTAGATCTGATCTGATCCCCTCTCTATCTCTCTCTCTACGATTTTCTCTCTCTCCCTTGTTACTCTTTCTCTCTCTCCGGTTCTTGTCTCTTTCTCAGTTAGATGGTTGTGGGTGCAAAATGGTTAAGAGGTTGGGGCTTAGTTGTTGCCGTGGTTGCCACCGGTGAAGGTGACCGGAGCTCCTCCTCCGGTTCCTCTCTCTCCGTCTCTAGTCATATGTATGTGTGTGTTTGTTGTGTATGGTGGACAGACAAATAGGAGAACAAGAAATGGTTTGTGGTTTTTATAGTGGGGTTAGGTTAATGGTTTTTATAAAACCATTTGTTATACAAGGTGGGGCTGGAAGGTGTTGGTGGTGGGTTTTGCAGGGGGATGAAGGGGGGAGACAAAGGTATGTGTGTGGATTATAGAATGTGGTGGTGGATTGGTGGTGGGTTTTTGCAGGAAATTGATTAGAGTAGGGGGATAAAGGAGCTAAAGGGTTTTTGTTTTATTTATTAACATATTTTAAATAAAATGATAAAAAGACTAAATTACCCCTTGAGTGATCGGATTTAACGGAGAAAACTAACTGAGTTAGGCATAAAGGACATAACGTGCATGATTTTGATAGATAAAGGACAAAACCAATCAATTTTAAAGTTAAAGGACATTCTTTGCAATCGGGTATAAACCTAAAGGACAAAACTTGTAATTCAGTCTTATTATTTTTTTATTAGTATTATTTTGTGTGAAAACAATTAGTTATTGGGTAAAGAAGTAGTGAAGTGCTGCTTCTAAAAAACTGTTTTAGTGAAATGAATTTGTGAAGTGATGTGGCAATGCAGGATTGATGTAAATCAGTGAAATGAAATTTTTTTTAGTGGAGCGCGCCTCCCCCTTAATAAAATTTGCAAGGCTTGATTTTAATGATTTATACATTGTTATTGATTTTGAAAAAAATCAAGTAAAAAGGTTAGTAAAAATTAGCATGTTATATCAACAAACGTAGAATGTTGTAAATTATTATATTTTAATGCTTGTAAGAAAAAAAAAAAAGTAAACAAAAAAGTTATAATGAACAAGTGTCAAAACCAATGAGTGATGATTTATTGGTAAAGGCAAAATCTTTAAAATATCTAGGTTATAGGAGGTCTTAAGTTCAAGTTCTAAAGACATAAAAATTAAAAAGAAATTAACCTTAAAAAAATGAGCAAGTGTCAAAATCTAGTTAAAGGCAAAAAAAAAAAAAAAAAAAGTATCTAACACAAATGCAAAACTACATGATTAACAAGCAGGTGATATATTGTAACTTTACATTGAAATTACACTTATTATTAGAATTTCTTAATTTTACTGAAAATAGCCGAGTTACACAAACATAAAAGATACAAAATACAGGCAAAAACCACAAAATAAAACTGTTTACAAACATACAAGTAGGAAGTCTTTTAAGAAAAAAACTCAAATTTCCCTACAAAAGTGAAGTAATGCTAACTATGACATTTCTTCCATCAGACTAAAAACTACATACAAAATACACGCAAAACATGACCAAAAAAACTAAAGAAGACAAAACCGAAAAGAAAAAAAAAACTACACGATAATGTCTCTAACTCCTCAAGAACCAGAGACATTATTTCTCTATACACCCAACTCTAGTTAGACAGGCTCTAAATGTGGTTGTGATACAAATAATATTTTTCTTTGATTGTAAGAATCTTCCAAGAACACCAATTCCAACTTGATTACCAAGGCTTTATTGCTAATACATTTATCTTTCATTGCTAGGATTTTTGAAAAGAGTGTTAGTAAGAAATTTAAACGAAATAACAAAATATTGCAGTTATCGATGGTTGGTTTGTTTATCGTATAAATGAAGAGATATAAAGTTGGAAACTGAAATCACGATTTGCTCGCCTTTTATAAAGGGAAAAAATATCTTACGTATTATAATAAGATTGGTAATCAGAAAGAGGACTTTTAGAAACTAAGCATTCTAAATATATATAAACAATTTGAAATCTAAAACTCAAAAGTCTTTAAACGGGTCGGTTGGGGGCAATGACCACCAATCGAGTTAGCAAAACGGGAACTTGGGTAAACCAAATAAATGGCAAATTCTTAAAATAAGGATTAGCCAAAGAAAGGAAAATGTTAGTGTAAAGCAAGGTTTGTTTATAACATTATAGCAAACCAAGAAGAAACGAGGGTTGGATTCGGGGATGAATCCAAGAAGCTAGAAAACGGCTATGTTAAAAAGCCGGGTTAGTCTTGGAAACCAAGACAAATTACTTGTTAGAAATAGACGCATAGACATGTATGCATATGCATGCTACAATCGAGTATTGCAGCAGATTCCCTAAGGTGCATGATAGTATGGCCCCTTAAACATTACATCATTCGGGATAAAAGTAGACGGGGATAGCCTACGGATCTAGGGAAGACATATGAAGAACATAAGTAGCTAAAATGTCGGGTAGGGGGTAAGTATGTAGATATTGCCTCTAGTTAACCGAAATAATATGATGACTCAAGTCATACTATGAAAGCTAAGGCTTCCATATAATAAAAGTTAGAAAGCCGAGTAAAGGGATACAAACAATAAGTATATAGTACTATTCGTTAGACTATCGAAAGTCAAGGGATTGAGCAGTGCTCAAAATTGATTAGAGACACTAAAGTTCTTTGGTGTAACCAAAGCAACAACACAAGAAAGGTTTCGAGGACAAAACCTCCTTAAGGGGGGTAGACTTGTGAAGGGATATGGTATCAAAACATTATAAATACCATACCATCACCCAACTAGAACCGGCATCGCCTGACGTCCATCCGCCCGTTTTACGTCAGCGGATCGTTTAGCGTCCATCCGCCCGTTTTACGTCAGCGGAACGTCTGGCGTCCAACTGCTCTCAGTCTAACATGCAGAAAGGACGACGACGTGGCTGCCTCCTAGCCAAGATATCTTCCTGACAAGCAGACTTTCTCAACCTGTCCTGAAGTCCGAGAAAAGGTATGATTACCCACCGCCCTCGGTCTACCAACAGGTGGGCACCACGTGTCCGCCGACCTTCAGCGTCCACTCGATGGGCGCCACGTGTACAGTCATCAGGACGGTAACATCCCCCCTTAGTATTTTACTTTCTCCTTTTTTTTTATCAAAGCCCACTTGCACCAAATGGGCTTAAGGACTTGGGCCGGATTCTTGGAGACACCTCTACCTGGGCCGGGCCCCATCAATGGTAGAGGATGGGCTGAGAAAGTATGGTAGCTAGGTACTATAAAAGGAGAAGCTCCTTCTCCTTTTATTGGCATCTAATATCACATACACTTTCACTCAAGAAGAATACGAACTCCTTCGTGTCTTCTTCAACCCCTTGTTTATTATACTAACTTTTAGAGGCTCGGCTCTTCTAATCGGTAGTCTCCTAAACTCCCTGGTCTTGTCCCTAGACCCTCACGTATTTTCCAAACACACTCTCTTTGCAAAATACCGTAGAATCACATACTGGATTAGCGCCTAACCGGTAATCCAGGATTCGTGTTTCTTCATTGGCGCCATCCGTGGCCTTACCACAAATACTCTAAACAAAATAGCTAAACCAAACATACCTATAAAACCACATTTGAAAAATGAATACCTCACCTCCAAGAGTATTCTCACCTTCTGGGGTCGTCGAAGACATTACCGACGCCACCCCAGCATCTCACCCAACATCTGGGAACCACGACGATAACCAACAACACCCCATCGTCACCCCCAGAAATCTAGAACTCCAACTCACTAATCCGGCACCTCCAACCGAGGAGGAGATCGACGCCCTGAATAACGACTGGTATGAGAGCCAGAGACGTATTCTGGACGCTCAGCTGGAACGTCGCCGACGCACCGGCAAAGCAATCGCGGGTTCCTCCTCCAAACCACCCGCACGAACGACGGATGCCGCCTGTCACGGGGAAGGTCCAGGGCAACCCCCTACGGACCAGGCCTGTGCAGAGCGCAACTAGTTCGACAACGACGACTATGACGAAAGTTCATGGGAGGACGATGCCTCCAGGGACTACCGCCATAGCCCATATTATAGGCGAGAACGCTTAAACAAATACAACTACGACGCCACCACAAATCTGTCGCTTCCCTACAGGCCAACGGCCTTCGCAGACAAGTCCAAATTTACTCGGCGCATATCTCAAGCACCAATCCCGCCGCGACAACGCCTTTCGACCAACGTTAGAATATATGACGGTCTTACCGACCCAGATGACCACCTTGGCATCTTTAATCAGGCCGGGGCTGTCATCGGATGGACCCTACCCGTCTGGTGCCACATGTTCGCCCAGACACTTACTAGAGCCGCAAGAGTATGGTTTGACAACCTCCCCATCGGAAGCATCGACAGTTATGAACAGCTGATCGACAAATTTTCGCTGCATTTCAGCCAGCAGCGCCGTCACAAGCGCGACAAAAGCCAGATCTCTCTGTGCAAACGAAGAGACACTGAACCGCTCGAGGACTTCATCGTGTGGTTCATCAAAGAAGCACTCCAGTTAGGCATAGGCGACGAAGCAACTCGAACCTCCTTCTTGGCCAACGTCAACGACGACGACCTTCAAGACACCCTTCAAGGGAAAGACGGTGTCCCAGATTCCTGGGAAGAAGTTGTCCGCATTTCCAAGCTATATGCGGGTAACCAAAAAACAATGCGCCAACATCAACGCGGGAGCTCCAGCAACAGCCGCAGCCGCAGCAACAACCGAGCATCTGTATGGAACCGCATCTCAGGTTCCACCGATGAAGGCCGATACTCAACCTCCGGCGACGCTCGAAACTTGATCGGCAACAAGCAAACGCGCGACCAGCGCAACAGCGGTCGCCGGAACCAAGACTGGAACCCCTCACAAAAACACCATCTCAGGTGCTGTCACAGGTCCTCTCAACCGGAGAGGTAACCTTCAAGATCCCAAACCCTATGGGAACAAAACGAAAAAACATTGACACCACCAGATTCTGTGACTTCCACAAAGACGTGGGTCACGACACCGACAACTGTTGCAGCCTCAACATGGAAATCGAGGCGTCCTTACGCTCAGGGAAGTTGGCCAATCTGGTCAAGAATGTCCGCGCGGGCGCACGCCGGGCAGACGAACCCGCCAAGGCCATCAAAGATATTAAAACACACCACATCCGCGGCGCGTACAACCGACAGTGCAATATGATGCGCAACACCAAGCGGAAAACAAACTTCCCTGACATAGCGACCACGTCGCAACAACCAGAAACCGCAACAGTCAGAAACTGGAGGGAGGATCAAGTCATCCTCCCCACAATACCAGGGGCGCAAAATCAACAACCCCACTCACCATCACAGCACTGTTCGGGCATTACCGAACTTACAAGATGATGTGCGATGGCGGAAGCAGCTTCGACATCATGTACCAACAGTGCTTCGATCAACTCGACGAGGAAGACAAAGCACGCCTGCAACCAGACGCACCCATCGCAGGTTTCTTCAACGAGGTAATACACCCCATTGGTAAGTTTGACTTTACAGTCACACTTGATGACGGGACACACACCCGCTCAGAAGTTTGCACCTTTCATGCCATCCCAGCCATCTCCTCATATGACATACTGCTGGGCAGACAAGGTCTGGCAAACTTCAACTCCACCGCATCAACTCCTCACCAAACCATGGGTTTTCCAACCCCCACGGGGATCGCATACATCTGAGGCAACCAAGAATGCCTCATGACAACCGACCCGGCCGACGACATAGCGCCGCTGGCGCCACCCTCGCCGAAGGAAGAAGAATGGGTTCTCAACCCGGCTTTCCCCGAACAAACCATTACCTTAGGGTGGACCCTGTCCCCCTAAGTGAGAATACACCTAAAGCAACTATTGGTGGCAAACAAAGACATTTTCGCCTGGCAATCATCAGACATGGTCGGTGTCCCAAGACACATAGCCGAGCATCGTCTCAACACATACAAGGACGCACGCCCAGTAGCCCAGAAAAAACGACCACTGGGCCCCGACAGGGTCAAAGCCATGAACGAACAAGTCGATGACCTACTCGAAGCAGGCATCATCAGAAAATGCAACCACCAAACCTGGGTTGCTAACCCTGTCATGGTTCTCAAGAAGAACGGATCTTGGCGCATGTGTGTCGATTACTAAGACCTCAACAAAGCATGTCCCAAAGATCACTACCCCCTACGAGAAATTGACCTGAAGGTAGACTCGCTAGCGCCATTTAAATACAAATGCTTCCTCGACGCATATCAAGGATATCATCAAATACAAATGGCCTACGAAGACGAAGACCGAACAACCTTCAGAACAGATAGAGGGGTATACTACTACACCAAAATGCCATTCGGACTCAAGAACGCCGGCGCAACTTACCAACGCCTCATGGACCATGCCTTCATCAACCAGATCGGCGTCAACCTTGAAGTCTACGTCGATGACTTGGTAATCAAAAGCACCCAAGAAGACACCATGCTAATGGACATCCAGCGCACCTTCGAACAGTTGCGCGATATCAAAATGAAACTCAACCCGGGGAAATGCTCCTTCGGAGCTGAAGAAGGAAAATTCCTAGGCGTCATTGTCACCAATGGCGGCTTCAAGCCAAACCCGGAAAAAGTCCAAGCTATCCAACGCATGCCATCACCAAACTCAATAAAGGACGTACAGAAACTGATGGGACGCCTAGTTGCTCTTAACCGATTCTTATCAAACTACGCCTCCAAGTCTTTTCCTTTTGTCCACACCCTACGAAATGTACTAAAGAAAACACAGTTCCGCTGGACACTAGAAGCGGAAGTAGCCTTTCGTGAAATGAAGCAATGTTTAACTTACTTGCCAACTCTAACAGCACCCTTGCCAGAGGAACCACTTACACTGTACCTATCTGCATCAGAAACAACAATAGGCACGGTGCTATTGGTGGAACGCAACAAAGTTCAAACACCAATCTACTACATTAGCCGCACCCTGGCAGACGCAGAAACCAGATACTCAACAATGGAAAAACTCGTTCTTGCGATTGTACATGCGTCGCGAAGACTAAGGCGATACTTCCAAGGACACCCAATCAATGTCCTAACGGATTAGAGAATCAATACCGTACTCTCCAAACCGGAACTCTCAGGCCGCCCGGGGAAATGGGCAATCGAGCTAGGCGCATACACCGTCATCTACAAACCCAGACCCGCAATCAAAGGACAGGTCCTCGCGGACTTCATCGCAGAAATTCCAACAGATAAAATCCAAGACTGCAAAGATGAGCAAGACCCCAAACCCATCCCAGACGATCGAGTAACATGGTCGTTATACACGGACGGAGCCTCCAACGACCAGGGCGCAGGCGCAGGCCTTCGCCTCGTCAGCCCTGACAAAACAGAATTCACATACGCCGTCCGCCTTGAGTTCCCAAGCACAAACAATGAAGCAGAGTACGAGGCATTTTTGGCAGGACTACGCCTGGCCGACAAAATGGGCGCAGGACACCTCAACGCCCATGTCGACTCTATGCTCATAGCAGGTCACATGAACGGCGTCTACGACGCCAAGGACCCAATCATGGCCCAATACGTCGACCAGGCCAAGCTCCTCACCAAAAAATTTACAACCTGCACAATGCTTCACATCAACCGAAGTGGCAACAAGGAAGCTGACGCACTCAGCAAGATGGCCTCCATGGCTTGGCCGCATATGGCCAAAGAGGTACACATCGAAACTCTAGCTCAACCTTCAGTACCACTTAGACAGGTTAATATAACATAGACGGGCGCCGGGTCATGGATGACCCCGATCCAAGCATATCTGGCAACGGGAACCTACCACCTCAAAAAGCCGAGGCCCGAAAACTCCAATACAAATCCCAGCACTACCAACTCATGAATGGAGTCTTATACCGACGCTCCTATCTCGGCCCACTCCTCAGATTTGTGGACACCGCGACGGCCATCCCCCTTATAAGGGAGATTCACCAAGGCATCTGTGGCATCCACGCGGGCCCATGTTAGGATCTGAGTTTGATTGTTTTGATTATGTTTAACTAAGAATGATAAGAGTGATATGAATATAGATGGAAAGTGCAGCGGAATGATAAACTTTTAATCAAAACATGAGAGTAAATGTTTTCTGATCGAATGCTTTCATTTATCTAAAAGATTACAATCATACAAGTACTCCCCCTCAGCCTGATCACACAGTGATTGTTTGTCTGAGAGAATGTTTGTGTGTGTGATACAATAGAACAGTACAAGCATTGTTCTATTTATAGACAAACCTAAACCACTGATGACCTAGGCTGACGTCACCTTAAGACAGTGACCTCTAACAGAATAACAAACATAAAACATCTGCCTATTACAAACTACTGTTACATTGAAAACACTGAAGGTAAACTACTGTTGTAGGAAAACTCTGATGGTCTTGTATCCTCTGCTGGAGCCTAAGTGCTGTTGGCTCCAGCAGTGCTTTAGTCTTCAGTACTTGGATCAGCAGTTGTTCTTCATCAGACCTTTGGTCAGCAGTTGTTCTTCATCAGTGTTTATTCAGCAGTCCTTTGTATCAACAGTTGTCATAGCAGTTGTTTGGATGGAACAGTTGTTAGAGTCAGCAGTCTTTTGGGAGAAGTATGTTGTAAGGACTGTTTATTGTGTGGATCAACTGTTAGCATGTTTTGGCTTTTCAATCATCTGTTCTTCTCCAGGTCAGCAGACCCAACAATCTCCCCCTAGAACAGATGATGCCAAAACTCAGCTTTATTTACTAATCTTTATTCCCCATCAGACTTTCTCTGATTTGTCCTTTGAATTGAAGTTCAAAGTCCAAAGCAAAAAGGTCTTCTACATCTCTTTCAAGCTCAAGATTCAGCAATGTTTGAAGATCATTTGCACATAGGCTGTATGCATCATCCATGCTAATTTTCTGAACTCTTCCATCTGACCTGAGCAGAGTCAATTCATGGTTGTCTTTGTTGACTTTCCATTTTAGAATTTTTGAGTCAGTGGATTTGCTGAGATGAACTTTTATTTGGGATGAGTTAGGTGATGGAGGTCTCCCAATGAGTTCCCTGAGTTTCTCAGTTGTGGGATCAGAGAAAAAATGTATCTGATTGAAGAGCCCTTCTTTTATAAATGTATCATCAAACTTCTTCTGACATTTCTTTCTTTTTCTTGAACTGTCTTCTTGCAGCAGCTGATAGATCAGAAGTTTCAAGTAAGCTGTCTAAGGTAAAAGTCTGCTGGGGTCTCTTCATCAGTGGCTCATCAGGATAGACAGGTTTTCTAGGTAGGCTGGGATCCTTCTTTCTGTTTTCTTCAAGACTCTTGTATGTCTCAACCAGCCTCAGCTCAGACCATTTAGCAACAGACCTCATTTCCCCATAATTAGCAGCTACTATCTCTTGTCTCATTCTTTTAAACTTTAAGGCTCTGACTGGTCTCTGCCTTTGCCAAAATTAGGAGCAGAGACTTTAGCTTTGGGGTCTTTGGCCAACTCTTCTATTCTGAGAAGTTCTTCTCTTAGTGCATGAGTGGTCCAGCCAGCAAACTGCTTTTTGGTTGCTTTATATGGCTTGGTTGCCAAGATCTGTTCCAGAAGAGAATCCCTAACCTCCTTTTCCAAGTCAACACTGAGAGGCATGGAAGACATGGAGTTGCTCAGGGTCTTAGCAAAGTCCTCAATCCTTCTGAGTTTGCTAAGCTCTGCTGAATGGATGCCCTGAGCAGTCCTGTCATCCTTCCCTTTGCATCTCTCCTTAATGATGGCATCTACCTGTTCACCCTTGTATTTAAGATATGTATCAATGTTTAGGGGAACAGGAAAATTTGGGAGAGAAGGGAAAGATCTGTCAGAAGGTTGTTCAGTATTGTAGAAGGATTGTAATTCCCCCTTGAGTAGATCAAGTTCAAGGGGATACTGAACAACCAATGGTGTAATGGTTGGTGGTGGTCTATGGGAACTGAATCTGGATGTGTGTGGTGAGAATGATGAGAGTGGAATAACTGTAATAGGGGTGGATTGTGTAGTTGAGGTGGTATTTGGTGATGTGTGTATGTTTTCATCCTGTACAACAAAGGTTGACTTTCTCTTCCTTGTGTACAAGATTTTAGGGGATGGTGATGTGGAAGCAGTGGTTGGATTAACATCTGTTGACCTTTTAGTAGGACCAGCAGATGTTTGGGATTTGGTTGGTGATGTAGGTTTGGTGGTTGTATGTTCAGATGTGTTTGTAGGTTTAGGTGCAGTGGTTTCAGTGTTTTGGGTGGCAGTAGTTTTATCAGTGGTTTGGGGAGCAGTGTTTTGGGTGGCAGTGGTTGTAGCAGCAGTGGTTTTGTCAACAGAGGTTTTTAGCTTAGATGGTGGTTTTCTGACATGTCTAGCAGACATTTTCATCCTTTTTGAGGATCCCACATCTTCAACTTCCTGCTGTTGTTCCTTCTTGAGGTTCACCAACAACTCTGCTTTAGCTTCTAAGGTGTCAACCCTTTTTTGTTTGGCCTGAGCAGCCTTTTCAGCTTCTTTGTTTTCAGAGTTGTCTACTGCTTTGCTTCTATCAGTGGTTTGTTGTGGTGCTGATGGTGTTGCTTGTTGTTGTTGTTGTGGTGCTGTTTGACTAGCCTCTGGTTTGTTGGCAGACTTGGCTTTACCCTTTTTAGAAGGTGGACAACCAAAGGGATCTAGCTTTGGTAGCCTATCTCTGCCACTCTCCCCCTTTTTGGCATCATCAGCCGTAAAGACATCATCATCTTCATCCCTGAGAATGGTGGTAGGGGCAGAGCCAGTGGTCTTCAGCAGGTGATCTTTGATGGCTTGAATGTCTGCATGTGTATCTTTGTACCTTGCATCCACCATGTTTCCGATTTCAGCCATATATGTTTCATGGGTCTGATCAGCTAGTTTTCTGTGAGTTATGATGATGGGGGAAACGGATTTCCATAGCTCACTAGCTATATCAGCTGTTGATGGTTGACTTTTGGAAAGATCTGCTATGGAACCCAGTATAAGCTTGACATCAGATTTGATGTCAGCTACAGAGGTTTCAATTGCTTGAACTCTGTCCGTCAATTCTTGGTATTTTGACCCATCTCCTAAGTTAATAGGATCATCTGAGTCCCTACTAGTGGTAGTTTTACCTGATTCAGTCCTAAAAGGTGAATCAGATGCCCCTTTTTCTTGGTACTGGGGACTTCCAACTGATTTTGGGGACACTATAGTGGCCGCATCAGTTGTTGCCTTCAAAGAAGTCTTAGTGATGTAACCACTGTCCTAAGGTGAAATAATGGTCTCTACTTCAGTAGTGGCTGCTTCATTTGAAAACTCACCTAGAGTTGCATTGAACTTAGGTGGTGTAACCTCCTCTACTGTTTGTGGGATGGCAGATTGAATGTTCTTAGGACCAGTTACTTGTGGGGGTATGCTCTCAGTGATAGGTGGAAGAGAGGAACTGGGATTTTCCTGAGATTTCTCAATTGCCTCAAACAGAGGTTGAAAGGTTTGTGGAACATGATGTGATGGTGAGGGTGGAGGAGTAACAAGAGAATTAGCCCTGGGAGAGGGGCTTGTGATCATATGGTCAAATGACTCATATGTATCATGATGTGGTTCCCCTTGGCTTACAACATGATCCTTTTGTGAGGATTCATGAGGAGTTTGGTCAGGTTGAGGTATGGCCAACTGTTGTGAGGAAGTAACAACAGTGGTTTCTGGTTGCTTTGGTGGTGCAACAGAGTTATCTTCTGGTACCTCATCATCCAGAAGTCTTATTTGTGGTTGAAGATCCATTTTAATGGATTCCGAAAGTGAAGATGAAGGAAATCTGATTGAGGGTTTGAGAATGGAGAAGGCGGTTTCAGTATTTTGAATACAATGAGACAGTGTAACGACTGTTATGATAAAACATGGTTTTTATAGGCTCAGGGGAAACCGCTGATGTGGCCAAACCTCTGCTTGTAGGAGCAGACGTGGCAATCATCTGATGGATAAACATCTGGTGGAGAACAGCTGTTTTGGCAAACAGCTGATACAAACAGCTGATGGAACCAACTGTTGTATGTATTTTTTTTATTATTATTAATATGGGTATAGTATAGATATATATAGATAACGAAGCAGTTGTTTTATCTGATCAGATGTTTTGAAACAGATTTTTCAACCAACAATGGATATGAATGAAACAGTGGTTGTTTTATCTGATCAGATGTTTGAAACAGATTTTTCAACCAAAAAGCTATTTTTAAGGAGAAATTTTGATTTTCTGAAACATTTTAATGCTTTTATAAAAAACATTTTTGTTGTTTAATCCATGTTTAACATACCAATTCTAGAAATCAGATTTGTAAAGGTAGATGTGTCTAAAGCTTTTGGCAGCACATCTGCCAACCGATCTTGTGTTGGAACATGGTGTAGAGAAATCAAACCTTTTTCATAGCTATCTCTGACAAAATGATGTCTGATGTCAATGTGTTTGGTAGTGGAATGAGAGACTGGATTCTTGATGATATTTTCAGCAGCTTGACTATCCAACATAAGTGGAGTCTGTAGTGCAGTTATCCCAAAATCCAGTAACTGATTTTGAAGCCACATGAGTTGGGCTGTACAGCTTGCAGCAGCAATGTATTCAGCTTCAGCTGTTGAGGTTGAAACAGCTGCCTGCTTTTTGCTTTGCCAGGAGACTAAGGCATTCCCTAGAAATTGGCACCCTCCTGATGTGGACTTTCTTGTGGTGTGACAGCCAGCAAAATCACTATCTGAATAACCTGAAAGCTCAATGTTTCCATTAGCAGGATACCAGATACCAAGTGTGGGAGCACCTTTGAGGTATCTGAATATCCTTTTCACAGCAATAAGGTTTGACTTTCTGGGTGAAGCCTGGGATCTTGCACAGACACAGGTGGCAAACATAATGTCTGGCCTAGATGCAGTTAAGTACAGTAAAGACCCAATCATGCATCTATAATGTGTTTGATCAACCAGTTCATCCTTGTCATCAATAGTGAGTAGCTTGACTGTACTCATGGGTGTACTACATGGCTTACAATCATTCATCTCAAATCTGGTTAATAAATTCTTTACATATTTGTTTTGGTGAATGAATGTGCCATTTTGCAGTTGTTTCACTTGAAGACCAAGGAAACACTGAAGTTCACACATGGCACTCATCTCAAACTCTGCTGTCATGAGTTTTCTGAACTCTTCACACATTTGGTTACATGTGGATCCAAAAATGATGTCATCCACATATATTTGAACAATCATTAAGTCTTTCCCTTTCCATTTTAGAAATAAAGTTTTGTCAATTTTACCTCTTGTGAAGCCAATGGATAAGAGAAATGTGGAAAGAGTTTCATACCAGGCCCTTGGTGCTTGTTTGAGTCCATACAGAGCTTTTTTGAGCTTGTAGACATAGTCAAGATGGAATGTGTCTTCAAAACCAGGTGGTTGACATACATAGACTTCCTCCTGAATTTTGCCATAAAGGAAAGCACATTTGATGTCCATCTGATACACCTTTATGTTGTGGTTGACAGCAAAGGCTAAGAATAGTCTGATAGCTTCTAGTCTTGCTACAGGAGCAAAAGTTTCATCATAATCTATTCCTTCTTCTTGTCTGAAGCCTTGAACCACAAGCCTGGCTTTATTCTTGACAACAATACCCCTTTCATCAGTTTTGTTTTTGAAGACCCACTTTGTTCCTATAGGACAAACATCCTTAGGTAGTGGTACAAGCTCCCATACTTGTTGTCTTTTAAACTGAAGGAGTTCTTCTTGCATAGCTTCTACCCAACTGTTGTCTTTCAGTGCCTCTTGGTACTTGACAGGTTGTGTGAGAGATAGAAATCCTGCAAAAAGACAGATATTGGAGGATTGGCTTCTTGTGAGCACACCCTCTCTGATGTTGCCAATGATCTGGTCTGGTGGATGAGCTCTTAGGTAGATAAGATCTCCCTGATATGGTATGATGGCATTTTGAGGTGAAGGACAGAGGTTTGGTGACTCTGTTGATGTAACATCTGTTTGCACTTCTGTAGTGCCATCAGATGTTTGGAATGGAAGTGGGGGAATGGGTCCAAGTGGTGTAAAAGTGGACTGACTTTTGTCAACAGAGGATTGAATTTTGTCAACAGATGATTGTTCAGTGGATGTGAGAGGTGAAGCAGTGGTTTGAGGGTAAGACTGGCCAACAGTGGTTGACTCAGCTGTGGCAGAGTTTTGACAATTGTTTTGAACAGCTGCTCCCTCTGAAGCAGAATAGATTTTATAGTGACTGGGGATCACAACATCTATTCTGTAATCTTGTTGTGGAGACTGTGGAATACCTGCATTGTTAGTTTTAATAGTGATATCTTCAAATTTGAATTTATCTAAATCAAATAGTTCAGCAGGATTTGCTGGGATTTTTAGAGATGAAAGTTCATTGAACTTTACATTCAGAGTTTCTTCTATTGTCTTGGTCTTTGTGTTAAACACTTTATAAGCCTTGGCAGTAGAAGAATATCCCAGAAAATAACCACAATCTACTTTGGCTGCAAATTTTGAAATGGAATCTTTGAGATTTAAAATGAAACATGGGCAGCCAAAGATTTTGAAAAATGAAATTAATGGTTTGATTTTGAACAAAATTTCATAAGCAGTTTTTTGATGTCTAGGGTTGATCAAAACTCTGTTTTGAACATAGCAAGCAGTGTTTACAGCTTCTGCCCAGAAGGACAATGGCAAACCAGAATCTGCTAGCATGGTTCTTGCAGGTTCTATAAGAGTTCTATTTTTCCTTTCAACCACCCCATTTTGCTCTGGTGTTCTTGGGATGCTGTACTGCCTCACAATCCCTTTTGACACAAGAAAAATCATCCAACTCCTTATTTTTAAACTCTGTTCCATTGTCACTCCTGAAGACTTTTACTGGCAAGTCATATTGTTTTTCAACTTTGGTGACAAAGTCCTTCAATATACCTGCAGTCTCATCCTTAGAATGTAAAAAGTAAGTCCATGTAAATCTAGAAAAATCATCAACTATGACAAGACAAAATCTTTTTCTTCTTAGACTCATGATTTTAACAGGGCCAAACAAGTCCATGTGCAACAATTATAGACATTGACTGGTTTTGGACTCATCAATGGATTTGTAAGAGCTTTTATGTTGTTTCCCTTTCAAACAGGAAACACAATGCTCATCACATTTGAATTCTTTTGATGGTAAACCTCTGACAAGGCTTTGTTTGGAGAGTGTGTTGATAGTGTTAAGGTTGGTGTGACCCAATCTCCTATGCCACAATTCTGTCTCCTTTGTGGAGGCAGCAGAAAATAGACAGACATTTGCCATAGGATTGTCCTTTAACATATCAACAACATACACATTGCCACTTCTATGAGCAACAAGTTGTGCTTTGCTCTCAGCAATGATGGCATCAATCTTTTTCACCACTTCTGGTCCAATAATCTTGCAAGTTTTCTTTGTGAAGAATGAGCCATAACCTTTGTCACTCATTTGTGAAACACTCAGAAGATTAAACTTGAGATTATCAATAAGATTGACATTTTCAAACTTGAGTTTCCCAGCTTGCACAGTCCCTGACCCCAACACCTTACCTTTTGAATCATTACCAAAGGATATATCACCCCCTCCATGAGCCAAGAAGTCCAGAAGAAGGGCTCTACATCCTGTCATGTGCCTGGAGCCTCCACTATCTACATACCAAAGACTATCTAAACAAGCAGAAGCTCCCTGCACAGCAGTAATGGATTAGTTTTGGTGAGTGTCCAAAGCCAAGTTGGCTTTGGATGGGTCCTCAGACTTTTCAGACTCAATCTTTGGAAGATGATCAGTGGTTTGAACTAATTTTTGAATCAAGTTCAACAACTGCTGCTGACCATTTGCCAGTGCTTGAATGTCAACACTTGGGGCAATAGTTGTTTGATCACTTCCAGACAGATGATAATACCCATAGGGATTTTTGTTCACTCTTGGTTTAGAGGGTCTCTTTGGCTCCTCATAAGCATGTGACAGACTATGACATGGTGGTTGTCCATATCCTCTTGGGTATTTGCTTGTGGGTGGAGCATCTGTTACTTGGACATCCCTAGGAGCAGATGTTTCAAGACTTTTAGTAACAGATGTTTGGACAGGAGTGAAGGTCTGTTTGGGCTTTCCTTTTGAAGTACTTACCCCAGGATTTGCAAGAGTTTTAGCTTTGTACTCTTGTATTTTCACATCAAAATTTTTGAGATACAAGCACTCTTTGGTTTTGTGATTCTTTTTCCCACATATTGAACATGTGGCTTTGGAATCACATACACTTGTTCCTTTGTTAATGTCATATGCTTTTAGAAGAAAACAGTTTTTAGTGACAAGATTCTTCTTTTCACAGAAATCACAGAACAATTGGACAGTCTTTTCTTTCTTCTTCCCCTTTTCAGCCTTCTTTTCAGCAGATGTTTGAGCATCTGCTGGAAGGTTTTTCAAGGGAATGACTTTTGCCTGAGGAGCTGTCTTTCCTTCAGGTGTTTTAAAATCAACAGGTTTAAAATTCTCAAGAGTATCACACTCATCAGACCAGGTAGGTTTAAATTCATACTTTTCAAGTTCAGTGAATGATGAGGAACCTTCTGGTTTTTCAAGAACAATTTTCTTACCATTTGGTTCAGTGATTTTAATCTCTTGACCCTGCAGGTTTGTTGGGACTATCTCAATAGACTTTTGACCCCTTTTGTCAGTGTTTTCAAAAGCTGCAGCAGTGGTTTCAAAACCAAAACCAAACTTCACATGACTTTTGGTTTGTTTGTTGAGTAGCATCTCAAATCCTCTACATGATTCCACCCATTTCTCACATTCAACTTGGGTGGACTCAAGCTCACTTTTACAACTCTGATATTTTGCTATCATAGTTTGGAGCTGGTCTTTGGTTATGGTTGCTTCATGTTTTAAGCTACATATTTCAGATTCCTTTTCAGTTAAACTTGTTTTTAAATCTTTTGAAAGTTTCTCAAATTTAACTTCATCATCTAAAATTTTCTTTCTAAGGTTTTCATTCACCTCTTTGATGTTAGCAAATGCCATTACACATCTGTCAGAACACAAATCCTTAAGAATTTGAGGAGATACCTTAGCAGCAGCCATCAATGCACAATCACACTTGCACTCACAATCATCAGATGCACCCCAAGGATCTGAGAGATTCACAACCTCTTCTTCAGGTTTTTCACCTGTAACAACTTCATCAACAACATCATCAGTCACAACATTAGATTCAGTCACCACCTCCTCAGATTCAACCTCATCTACCATAGCCATGAAACAAAAGTTTTCTGGTTCATTTTCAGCTTTGGCAACTAATGCAAAATTTTCATCTGTTAACTCATCAGGTAGACTGCTCCAATCAACAAAGCCTTGTGTAAAGAAGCTCTGTTGACTGGTCTCTGCAGGAGCAGAGGACGGAGCAACAGTCGTTTGCACAGGTGCTTGAGCAACAGGTGTTTGCACATAGTGGATCTGAGGAACAGTAGTTTGGACATACTGGACAGGAACAGTGTGAGGACTGTGCAAAATGAGCAGTGTTTTGCACATTTGGTCCAGGGGTATTATAGGAATTTTGATAAGTGTTGGTCTGAGGTCTTTGATTTGGATAGGTGATTATAGGTGTACCATGTTGACTCCTACATTCCCTAGCAAAATGACCAAGTCTATGACATTTGTAACACTTTATCTTTGATTTATCCAACCCAACCTTTGATCTGCCAGTTAACCCTGGAAACCTTCTCCCAGTTTTCTTGTAAAAATTGTTAGTTCTTACACTGAGAAGGGCCAATTGGTGCATAATGTCCATTTCTTCCAAATCATCAGGGTCAAAGTATTTCAGGTCATCATACTCAAAGGATATGTTATCAGATGCCTGGATATCACCTCCACTTGCTGTGAAAGCATAGTTTGGTGAATAAGAATCAGAGTTAAAACCTGAGTTAAAACCTGAAGTTATGTCAATGAAATGATCATAACTCTGATCCTTAGTATTTCCAGGCACCTCATCATGACCCAAAAGTGCTGTATTCCCAAATACATAGTCATCAGACACTTTTCCAGAATCATGGAGCTTCTTTTTCTGGTTAAGCTCTCTTTCATAAGTCAAGAGCTTACCATGAAGCTGGGTCAGTGATAGGTCTTTGAATCCAATTGAGTTTCTCATAACAATAGCAATAGTGTCCCATTTGTCTGGTAATGATCTTAAAAACCTATGGTTCAAGGTTGAATGAGGATAAGTAAGACCAAGCAGTTTTAGTTCACTAATTAAACAGTTAAACCTCTCAAATTGTTGAGTTAATGACTCTCCTTTGACATGACTGAATGTTTCATATTGTTGGTTAAGTATTTCACGATTGTTTTCAATAACCTCCTCAGTCCTACCAAATTGTTCTTTCAGTGCATCCCACAACTCCTTTGCACTGTTACAGTGTAACAGTCCAACATATATATCATTGGGTAGAGCCATGGCCACAATACTGAAGGCCTTAGCATCTAACTCAATTTTCTGAAAATCCTGGTCGGAGTAGTTTTCAAGTTTCTTTGGCTCCTGAACCTTGGGATCTTCAGTACTCGGCACCATCGGAACATGTGGTCCGAAGATAACCGACTTCCAACACCCAGTGTTCTGTTGAGCTATGTAACATCGCGAATTTCCCCTATTTTTTTTTGATAAAAAGAATGTATTGTTTTAAACAATATATGTTTTAAATACCTTAAACTAATAATTATTTGTATCTCGACACTTTTGTACGTTTTAAAAATATTCCGAGTCACTTTCGGGCTTATATAATCATATTATGAATTTAGAATAATATAGTTTTAGGGAAATAATTGCCAAAAAAAAAGATTTGTGTGGACCGGGACTCGAACCCGCGTCCACAGCCAACCAACACACAGTGACAACCAACTGAGCCAACTATCATCTTGTGTAGTATTTTAGAAGAAAATAAACTTAACACATTCCTTAAATTGATTAGTCAAAGTCTTAGTCAAACAGTCAAAGTCTTAGTCAAACAGTCAAAGTCTTAGTCAAATAGTCAATTCATCATAAAACCTTACTTTATGGTGTTGACCAATTTTAATGGCTAATTGACTCCAAAACTAGTATAAAAACCCACCTATGACCCATTATACTTTGCACCTCTAAATCGATTGTTTCAATCCGATTAAACTTTCCCTCATACCTTTCTTCTATAGTCTATTACTTCTACAATTGAAGCTTTAATTATAAGCTCTTGTAATTGGCGAATTGGAAGCTTGATATTCTTTCTTTTTCGTTTTCTTCAATTTGGACTAGCTACGTTGTTGAGTCTTTGGGATTCGCCTCGCATACATTCACAACACATTATTCTATTTTTTTCACGAGACATAACATTTTGCTAAGGTGAGTTTACATAGCCCCTTTTCTCTATTTTCACTATTTTTGGGGTGAAACATGTTTAAACATTTTATACTATCATTTACTCATATTTACTTGTGATTCAATTACATCATCATTCTATCATTTGACTGTAACAAAAAGACACAGTACAATCATTAACAATGATCAAGCCGCCTGTTTAGATTATAGCGCTATAGGTCTGACAAACCCATCCCCCCGCATAAATTCAGGGATGATCGATAACAGTAACAACATTTAACTAACTTGCGAGTTAGTCATCATTCGACACAAGGTTTGATTGTACAAAGACGCATTGTTACATGTCGGTCTCATACTCTATCATCATACAACTGTGATTGTTGTACAAACTATTGTTAACAATTATATTCAAAAACCTATGTATTCTCACCAACTTTTGTTGACCCAAAATATTTTCAAACTTAACATGTTTCAGGTTATAGCTTGCTTGAAGATTAGAGTTATTGCTTGAAGATGCGTAGCTAGTATTTTTCATTTTGATGTACAAAATTCTTAGAACAATTGTATGTAATTTATTTAAATCATTTATTGAAATTTATTATTTACCATGAGCTACTGAACAATTATCAATACGTGACATCCCGATGTTTCCGCCATCGGTTGGGGTGTTACAGATTGGTATCAGAGCCTTGGTTATAGGGAATTAGGTTATTAGAAAGAAAAAAAATAATCTAGTCTATAACCATAGGATTTTAATCAGTACTTGCTCCTTTTACTTGCAACCTTACTTGTTTAGATTCTCTATTTTACTTCTTATCCTTACTTTAGTCCCTACAAGAAGAGTGCTCTCCATCATAAGATCTACTCTTAGACTAATAGGACAAATCCTCAGGTTTAGCCTAAACCACCTTGAAGATCTCGTCGAAGTTCTAGATTTTAATAACGAACACGTGCAATCTGGAAGGGTGAACGCCTGTATTCTGAGTTTTCTGTCTAGGACTGGCATTGCGCATATATCCCAATCAGACGAGGGACCCGGATGCCTACCTGGGAATTTTCGGGATGAGTGTTCACTTATAGGCTAAAGCATGTCTTCACTATGTTATTAGAATCTAGAAGTTTTGATAAGTCAACGTTTTAGTTTATTCGTTTTAATTAATGAATAAATGATTACACTCACTTTCCTTAAACTAAGCTCTAAAATCTCAAAATTTTACAGCTTAAATCAATCTCATTTCATAACCATCTATGGATTTCACAATCATGTTTTCTTATACACTTGATTATAACCTTTGATCCAAACCCCAAAATTTACACTGCTACATAATCTCCTTACTATAAAATAAACTCTTTATCAACTATCTTCACATTCACAATCTCTCACAACCTTGATTCTGCTTCAAGATTTTTCATCATCGTCTCAAGAACTAAATTCATATCCTTCACCTTCTCACACATGAGCTAGTTACCCATGATAACCAAACTATTGAAACTTGATTGTGTGTTGCATCAAACATAATCCTTAGTTATACATGAGGATTCGATTATCTACCATATTTAAACATTTGATACTAGAAATCATGGAATATAAACTATTTGCTATAGACACACCTAGAGTCATTAACCTTGTCTAGGACAACACTATTACAACTCGCATGCTATGCTTGATACTTGATTGTTTATATGTAAATATTATCAATTTGCAACTTATGTGTGAAATAATTGGTACACTTAATCAAACAACTGGTAGAGGATGAAGTACTTGCTCAACAGTTAGTTGAGTACCAAATAACCTACTCAACGATTGGTAGAGGTCATCATGCCTGCTCAACAGTCGGTAGAGGCCCTACAACCTGCTCAACGACTGGTAGAGGCTATCGCACCTGCTCAACAATCGGTAGAAGTTCTTACTCACTGACTGGTAGAAGTCTTTTTCCTACTCAACAGTTGGACTCATTTTTGGATACATTGTAAACGATTCAATCACAAGGTTATTTTGCATTACTTACATGTGTGTTTAGAGTCATAGAAGGACACAAAACCCTAATGTAAGGTAAATTGGTGATTGCGGTCCGGAACGTAATCATGAATTTACAGGTACGTTAAGGTAGTGTGAAATTCTAATAAGGTTTTAGTAGTTCATTTGGTTTTCATATAGCCAATCAATTCATGCATTTCTTATAAGATTCCTAAAACATAAGTTTAGTATTTTGCTAGATTCTTATGCTTCTTGCTACTTCAGACGAACCTAATCCAATCCTTAAAACTCACATCTCAAACCTCTTATCCAAATTATTCGAAACAAATTATTCTATTGCCTATAAATTCATGTCGTGCCTTAACCCAAACCACAGCTGCCTTAATTTCTACCTAATCAACCTCAAACCTGTGTTTTTAATAACTTCGGGACGAAGTTTCCAAATGTAGGGGAGACTGTAACATCGCGAATTTCCCCTAATTTTTTTTTGATAAAAAGAATGTATTGTTTTAAACAATATATGTTTTAAATACCTTAAACTAATAATTATTTGTATCTCGACACTTTTGTACATTTTAAAAATATTCCGAGTCACTTTCGGGCTTATATAATCATATTATGAATTTAGAATAATATAGTTTTAGGGAAATAATTGCCAAAAAAAAAAGATTTGTGTGGACCGGGACTCGAACCCGCGTCCACAGCCAACCAACACACAGTGACAACCAACTGAGCCAACTATCATCTTGTGTAGTATTTTAGAAGAAAATAAACTTAACACATTCCTTAAATTGATTAGTCAAAGTCTTAGTCAAACAGTCAAAGTCTTAGTCAAACAGTCAAAGTCTTAGTCAAACAGTCAAAGTCTTAGTCAAATAGTCAATTCATCATAAAACCTTACTTTATGGTGTTGACCAATTTTAATGGCTAATTGACTCCAAAACTAGTATAAAAACCCACCTATGACCCATTATACTTTGCACCTCTAAATCGATTGTTTCAATCCGATTAAACTTTCCCTCATACCTTTCTTCTATAGTCTATTACTTCTACAATTGAAGCTTTGATTATAAGCTCTTGTAATTGGCGAATTGGAAGCTTGATATTCTTTCTTTTTCGTTTTCTTCAATTTGGACTAGCTACGTTGTTGAGTCTTTGGGATTCGCCTCGCATACATTCACAACACATTATTCTATTTTTTTCACGAGACATAACATTTTGCTAAGGTGAGTTTACATAGCCCCTTTTCTCTATTTTCACTATTTTTGGGGTGAAACATGTTTAAACATTTTATACTATCATTTACTCATATTTACTTGTGATTCAATTACATCATCATTCTATCATTTGACTGTAACAAAAAGACACAGTACAATCATTAACAATGATCAAGCCGCCTGTTTAGATTATAGCGCTATAGGTCTGACAAACCCATCCCCCCGCATAAATTCAGGGATGATCGATAACAGTAACAACATTTAACTAACTTGCGAGTTAGTCATCATTCGACACAAGGTTTGATTGTACAAAGACGCATTGTTACATGTCGGTCTCATACTCTATCATCATACAACTGTGATTGTTGTACAAACTATTGTTAACAATTATATTCAAAAACCTATGTATTCTCACCAACTTTTGTTGACCCAAAATATTTTCAAACTTAACATGTTTCAGGTTATAGCTTGCTTGAAGATTAGAGTTATTGCTTGAAGATGCGTAGCTAGTATTTTTCATTTTGATGTACAAAATTCTTAGAACAATTGTATGTAATTTATTTAAATCATTTATTGAAATTTATTATTTACCATGAGCTACTGAACAATCATCAATACGTGACATCCCGATGTTTCCGCCATCGGTTGGGGTGTTACAAGCTAGAACATGGCTCATCCGACGTTGCCAGATATTGTATTCAGATCTGACAAGCATCGGTGGCTTGTTGTTCGTGCCAGTGTTATGTGGATCGTGATTGATTGATGCCATTCTCTGATTTTTCAAAAAACAAAGTCTGTTTAAAAACGGTTGAATCGAAATTAAACTATTACTCTGTTTTCAATCCAACAGACAAACGATATCAATAATTGTGAGCTGATCTGTTTATATTAAATTGATTTGTTAGATCGAATTTAATTGACCAAGCTCTGATACCAATTGTTAGGATCTGAGTTTGATTGTTTTGATTATGTTTAACTAAGAATGATAAGAGTGATATGAATATAGATGGAAAGTGCAGCGGAATGATAAACTTTTAATCAAAACATGAGAGTAAATGTTTTCTGATCGAATGCTTTCATTTATCTAAAAGATTACAATCATACAAGTACTCCCCCTCAGCCTGATCACACAGTGATTGTTTGTCTGAGAGAATGTTTGTGTGTGTGATACAATAGAACAGTACAAACACTGTTCTATTTATAGACAAACCTAAACCACTGATGACCTAGGCTGACGTCACCTTAAGACAGTGACCTCTAACAGAATAACAAACATAAAACATCTGCCTATTACAAACTACTGTTACATTGAAAACACTGAAGGTAAACTACTGTTGTAGGAAAACTCTGATGGTCTTGTATCCTCTGCTGGAGCCTAAGTGCTGTTGGCTCCAGCAGTGCTTTAGTCTTCAGTACTTGGATCAGCAGTTGTTCTTCATCAGACCTTTGGTCAGCAGTTGTTCTTCATCAGTGTTTATTCAGCAGTCCTTTGTATCAACAGTTGTCATAGCAGTTGTTTGGATGGAACAGTTGTTAGAGTCATCAGTCTTTTGGGAGAAGTATGTTGTAAGGACTGTTTATTGTGTGGATCAACTGTTAGCATGTTTTGGCTTTTCAATCATCTGTTCTTCTCCAGGTCAGTAGACCCAACAGCCCAAGAATGGCTGTCGCTAAGATCATGAACGCCGGTTACTACTGGCCCGAAATGCATCAAGACGCCGTCAAAATCTTGCGCACTTGCTTCAACTGCCAGCAACATGCACCAAATACACTACGCCCAAAAAACGATCTGGTCCCAGTCACCGCTGCCTGGCCATTCCAGAAATGGGCTATCGATCTAGTCGGCCCATTCCCAATGGCCCCTGGAAAGATACAATACCTCATCGTCGCCGTCGATTACTTTACAAAATGGGTAGAGGCCAAGCCACTTGCCTCGATCAGCGCCGAACAGACCAAAAAATTCATCTGGGAATTCATCATCTGCCGCTTCGGCCTACCTATGGAAATTGTCACGGATAACGTAACACAGTTCACAGACAAAAAACTTCAAACCTGGCTAACACAACTAGGCGTCAGCCAGATATTCACATCCGTCGCCCACCCCCAAGGCAATGGTCAGGTAGAACGTATCAACAGGTCACTAGTCGAAGGCATAAAGACTCGCCTCGGGTCCAAACAAACAGGTTGGGTGGATGAACTCCCACACGTCTTATGGGCACATCGTGTAACACCCCAACCGATGGCGGAAACATCGGGATGTCACGTATTGATGATTGTTCAGTAGCTCATGGTAAATAATAAGTTTCAATAAATGATTTAAATAAATTACATACAATTGTTTTAAGAATTTGTACATCAAAATGAAAAATACAAGCTACGTATCTTCAAGCATTAACTCTAATCTTCGAGCATGTTATAACCTGAAACATGTTAAGTTTGAAAATATTTTGGGTCAACAAAAGTTGGTGAGAATTACATAGGTTTTGATAATTGAATAAAACTTGTACAATTCAAGTGTCATGGCAAGTCTAGTCCATATGTGAAAACATACTAGAAGTAAATCGAGTGCATAATCAACCCTTGTGACTGTTGTATTGTGGTACATCCCATACGCTCATGGTTCACTCGATTATGTTATGCGATAACAATCACCCACGCTACCTTTGTAGGAGGCACGTATCCGGGTGGGATTGTCAGTCCAATAGATCTACCATTGTATACCGTCGGCTGATCAATGTTAATGATTATGCTAGGATTGTGCTTACCCTAGTCATGTTTAAGACATAATGCAACATAGAAAAACACATAGACACTTTGATGATTGAATTGCATATAGAATGTTGTAACATGTTTCACCCCAAAAATGGTGATAAATAGAAAATGGGCTATGTAAAACTCACCTTAGCAAAATGTTATATCTCTTGAAAAATAGAATAGTGTGTTGCCCAAATATGCCAAGTATTACCCTATATATAAGGTGATAAATATGTCTAAGTCTATCTAGTCTACAAATATACTCTAGGGCTTCGAATTGGGGATAAGTGCTTGTTTGATTAATAAATAAAATGTTTGAATAAAAAGAGAAATTTGATAAATAAATAAACAAAAGTCTTTTTGTAAATTTTAAATTAAAGATGGTCACAATAATAAGTTTAAAGTATGAAAATAATTTTTATAAAATTATTTTCTTAAAAATAGAATATTAAATCTATTTATTTCAAATTGTCAAAATTTAACTTTAATATCTAAAAATACTAAAGTTAAAGAATTATTAGATTAAAAATTATATTTCTTTTCCAAATAATCAGAAATAATTTATATAAAATTTTGGTGCAAAAATATTGAAAAATGAATTTATTATGATTTATTTATGATTAAAACTAACAAAAATTGATTAAAATATTAAATAAATGATTTTTCAGAAATAAAAATCATTTCAGAAAAGTTTATTGTTATAAAAACTCAGAATAATTTTTGTGGAAATTTATAAGATCGTTTTGATATTTTTATAGAATTTTATAAATAAAATAGAATAAACTTGATTTATTTATTATATATATTAAATAAATAAATTTTTGAAAACTAAAAATTGCATGTTAAACTTTTTCACTAGATTAACATAATATAATTTTTGTAGAATTTTTAAAAGAGTTTAAGTATTTAAAATGAAATTTAAAAATATAAAGGAATATATATAAGTTTAAATAAAAAGAAAGGTTTTGTAGATGCCATGGTTCGAACCCGGGCCCTTGGCCGGTTCATTGGTTTTAAATCACAAGCCCAGACCAACTGGTCTGGACCCTGAGAACGTTTAGTTTAAGATTATTTTAATTATATAATATATAAGAACTGATTTATATTTAATTATAATGAAAAAAAGATAAAACCGTTTGACACGGGACTCGAACCCGCGTGGCTTGTTTAAACAACATCAGACACAACCACTTGATCCAGATCAGTGGTTGTGTTTGATTTCAGTTTATTTTAAATATATAACATACGCTAATACAGTGATCTTCCCCAATTCGAATGAACGAGCCCTAGCTTTTCTAATTGGACAAATCACACAACAATAACCCAATTAACCTTAGGGTTAATGTTGTGTGTATGCCGAACATCAAAACCCATAAAAAATAACAGACTTACAAACACGATTGATTACGATTTGGACATTCAACGCCGAAGGTCAAAACACGATCAAAAACTCAATAACAGTGGAATGATTATAGAAATTGGGGGTTGAGAAAGAGTGTTAGGCGAGTTGTGAATGTCCAGTGATGTCCAATTTATAGTGTGGTGGTCTGGAACCTCGAATTGGAAGGTTTGACCACCATGAATACGATGACGCGTTTGATTGATTATAAATGGAACGAATTGATGGTGATTATACGTGGGTTTTACGCGGAATGGACTGGAGATCACGAGAACATACCAATTTTAGATCAATTACGCGTTCACAAAGCTAATTATGGTAGATTGATACCACAGTTGACTTTTCCAAGTCAACTGTGAAGAACAAATCTCGTGATATATTAATAATGTGTTGGGTTTAAAACAAGAAGTATGTGTAGAGCAGTTGGTTAAGACGTGTGTGTTTGTGACCCGGCTTGGGCGCGGGTTCGATTCCCGGCCCAAGCAATATTTTTTTTTTTGACATTTAACTCTAATATATATATATATATATATATATATAATCAATATAGTATTAGGGTTCCAAAACACCACAATAATAATTAAACACGAACAATAATAACGAAACTTGACGTTTTATTTAAATTATTCGTAACGTATAAATATTAAATGCGAAATGTTACACATCGCACCCTCACAAAGACCAGCACAGGCGAAACCCCTTTCAGCCTAACTTATGGCTCTGAGGCCGTAATACCCGCAGAAGTAACATTCCCATCACCAAGGGTCCTCAACATCGCGCACACAAACAACGATCGAGATCTACGACTCAACTTGGATCTCTTAGACAAAAGGCGCGACATCGTCGCTATACGCGAGGAAAACTATAAAAAACAACTGGAGCGCTATTATAACTCCAAAGTCAAAGCCTGCGCATTCGACATTGGAGATTACGTCCTAAGAGACAACTACGCGTCTCACTCCGAGCGCCCCGGAAAACTTGCACCCAACTGGGAAGGACCATACAAAATCCAACAAGTACTAGGAAAAGGGGCATACATGCTAGAAAGACTTGACGGCACACCCATAACAAGGTCGTGGAATGTAGCGCAGTTGCGCCCATGCTACTTATAAAAATTTCGGTTTTCGGATAATCTGCTGCGCCACCTTACACTTTGTCTATAAGCGCAAAAACCAATTACTTTACCTCTGACTTATGAAGCTAATTCACTCTTCATAAGACTTGACGTCAAAGATTGGCCATGTTCCTAACTTATGAAGTTAGTTTACCCTTCATAACTTAGAAACAACAAACCTCTAGCACTAAAAATTGTGTAGTTAATTTACCCTACTCAATAGACACTAAGGTTACTTGTAACATACGAAGACAACTCATCCTTCATACACACAGCAACACATCACATATACAAGAGCAGACAAAAGTAAAGCCAAAAGCATCATACTTCATTTCAACAAAAAGTCGGATTTACAAACAAAAAGGAAAGCTACAACCTACTGAGGAGGCTCATGCGCCGTCCCTGAACTACCCGCGCCACCAGCCTTCTCTTTTCCTTTCTCAGCGCGCTCGCGCCTGGCACGCTCGGATTCCTCGACCCAACGCTTAAACTGAGCAATAGGGTCAGGGTCCGCCAGACATTGCCTCACGACCTGAAGCACCGAAAACTCCATCCTTTCGAGCTTCTCAAGCTCTTCCATCAGCAGCTGGTCGGTGTTCACATCTTGGAAAGGCTGCTCCTCAAATGGCGTCCCATCCTTGGCGGCCATATAACCTTCCAACCAGCCACTATGTACACCTGTGGTACGCGCAGCATCGACCACCTCCGCGACCTGCTCACCCATCTTCGGCTCATTCCAGCACCGATCAAAAACCTACATCAACAAAATCAGCTACGTAAGTCAAAGCAAAGGATGAAACAAAGACACGACAAAATAAAGAAAAAACAAACTTACCGCAGAGATCCCATCAGACATAATCCACAACGACTTCTCACAGTACGCCTTCTGCGCATCAAGCATTAGAGTCCTCTCAAGCTGCCACGCCTCTTTCTCCTTAACAAGTTCATTAACCTGACCCTCCAGCTCAGATACCCGAGTGGTCATCCTCACCACATCGGCATCCTTCGCCTTCAGATCACCTACAACGGTGGCATACTTAGAGGACGACGCTCCAACTCCGTATTCACCGTCGCCGTCGACTTGGCCCAAGTCTTCTGCTTCTCCGGCGCATCAGCATCCTTTTGGCGCAGATCGGACTCTAGCTTCCGAACCTGCTCCAACAGCCGCTTCCGCGCGGACTCGTACACCTCCTTCTCCCGAGCCAGACGGTCGGCCTCACCCGCAACCACCGCCTGCTCATCCAAGAACTCTCCTTCTCCCCTATGAAGGGTGTACAAATTTCCCAGAGTCTGTGTTAGGTTCATACACATCTCTGAGAACAGAGTACCTCGGTTCTGAGACCGATGATGCGCACGCTCAGCTGACGGCAACTCATAGTAACAAATTCCTCAGCCACGAACGGGTTGATGAATCGACTGCTTTCGGTTATACGCCACCCGGGCGTATAAACCGGAGTGTCCAACCTGAAGGCAGGAGCACTCGAAGACGCGACAACGCCTTCAACCTTCTTCAATTTGGGATCATCAATCCCAATCCCCTGAGGCGACGTTTCCAGTACGTCCCTCTCACCTAAGTCAACAAAGGAGGGCTCAGTCCGCGAGCCCTCGCCACCCTGAACGCCCATCCCTTGGGCCTGTTCCTTCTTGATCTTCACCAAGTCTTCATGTTGTTTTAACAACGTCAACCAGCGCTCTTCTTCCTCCTTCTCAGCCAAGCTGGCCAACCGAGCATCTTCGGCCCGCTTACGCTCCACCTCAACTTGGAGAGCCCGGGCTTCTTCCTCCTTCTTCAAAGCGGCCTCAGCGGTGCGCTTCTCCTCCTCTTCTTTGCGCGCCACCTCAGCTTGACGCGCAGCCTCAGCTCGGGACCGCTCCTCCTCCAACTTCTTCTTTCGCTCCTCTTGATACTGCTTCACAGAGGGAGGATGTTTGATCAGTATTGCTCTTTTGTATGAACTTGCTGGTGTACACTTAAGTGTCTAGCTAGTTCTTTATGAGTGATAGCACAGCGGAATGATATGAGTTTAAAGCTACACTTATCAACAGGAGTTATTACTCCCCCTGGATGTTTGAGAAACTAATAAATGATAAGTATTTATTGAGAATCTAAGTATTGAATGAGAATGAAACACTTAGACAGATTCTCAATAAATATGAAATGGAAATAACAATAATATGCTTTGAAGGATTTCTGTATTAAAATCAATGTCTAAACAGAGGGATGAACCCATCTATTTATAGACTTTACAAATACATGAACCTTGCCAAAAAGCAAGTTCAGAGACAAGTTGCAACAAGTTGCAATCTTGGAACTTGTACATAAAGTAAAAGTAATACTAAACTAATAAACTACTGATACAAAAGGCGGTGGAAAAGATCTTCTCATAAGTACTGATGAATGACAAACTACTGATGAGTAGTTTGTCTTCAGTAGTTCTTCAGTAGAAATGTCAGGTTTGGACTTCAGAACTTCTGATGACTTTTCTTCTTCAGTACTTGTGTAATCTCTTCTTCAGCAGTTTGATCTTCATTCTTCAGTAGTTCTATACTTAGAATATTTTGACAGAAGTGAATTAGACTAAGGTTTGCAAAAGTGGTTTCACCAATCCTCTTTGTCCTAACAATCTCCCCCTGGATTGATGAAGCCAAAACCTTTCTAATTCCTTATTGTTTTCTTCTGTCATTCACAATCTTCCATATTCCTTTGAACATGGAATTCTTCAGCTGGTTCAGCTGTTCATCAGTGAGAGATCCTTTTTGTGGTTCTAGATGCTGGATTGTAAGCAGGTCTTGAGTTGATAGCTTCTTTAGATCATTCATCGACTTATAGGCTCTGCTTGTTTGATCTCTTCTTGTCACTTGTACTGAGTTGTTATCAGTAAAGGACCATCTGATGATAGGTACTTTAGACTTGTCAAAGTCTAAAGTGTAGGGAACCATGGTGGTACCCTAGGATGCTCCTGAGTGTTGGATGTTTTCAACTTCAGTGACTCTCAGGTGGGATTATCTTCCTTGTTCTTGTTGCATCACATTAGGTAGTTGAAAAGTTGGCAAATGATGCTCAGTAACTACCTTAGTGTGCAGTTTGTCTTTGATGGTTTTCTGGATTTGATAGGCAAAGGTGGAAGAATCCTTGAATTGTGTGATCAGAGGTTTTTCTTCAATGTCAAAGTCAGAATGAACTACTGTACTTCCTTCTAGTAGTACCATTCTGAAATCAGTCTTCACATTCTCCTCTGATTTCTTCTTTTGAGTAGCTGGTCTTCTTTGAACACCAGAAGTTCTAACTACTGAAGTTGATACTTCAGCAGTTTCAAACTTCTCTGGATTTGCAGCCCTTGCAGCCTTGTATTTTCTGTAAGTGTCCATTAATCTTTCTTCTTTCCATTTGGACACAGAGGCTTTTGAACCATAACCATTAGCTACTATTTCTTCTATCATTTGGGCTCTCTTGGCTTTTGCATCTTTACTTGTTGCAAGTTTGTCTGCAATAAGTTGAGCTCTTCTTGTCAGCTCTTCCATGGAGAGTCTCTTTAGTGTATGGGCTTTGATCTTGCTGTTCTTGGTAACATAAGACATCAGTTGATGTCTTTTGTCTTCCTCAACAATTCTGTCTAGGCTAGCCTGCCTTTGAAGTTCAGCTTCATAAGCCTGTAGCTTTTCATCCAGGCTTAAGTCCAAGTCATCCCTTTCTTCCAGAAGTTTCCAAATCTGATCTTCCTTGGCTTTCTTCTGAACTGCCACTAAACTCCTCTCAAGAAGTTCTGCTGATTGAGAGATTGGAGAAGGGTTTAGTACAGTCATAGTGGTAATTGTTGTAATAGGCCTAGGAGGAACAGGAGTTGGATGAGTAGGTTCAGTTGATCTGGAAGGCTCTTGTTCAGCAGTTTGAGTGTTGGAAGTGTTAACATCTGATGGGTTGACAACTACTGAAGGTTTGTCAACTACTGAAGGATTGTCTTCAGTACTTTCCGAGTCTTCATCAGAATTTTGTCCATCAGAGGTTTCTTCATTGTGCCCTTGGGATTCATCAGACTTTTCAGCATCTTCTATTTCTTGAATAGAGACACCAAACTGTTGGGCCAGTTTTTCTTTTTTGGCTTGGTTTCTTTGTTCTCTCTCTTGGATAGCCACTCTTGCCTTTTTCCTGGCTTCAAGTGACTCCATAGGTTCCTTAGTCTTCTCCCCCTTTTTGGCTTCATCAGGTTTTGATGTTGAAGGTTGGGAGAACTGACCTGTAAGAGTAGCAATCTGTTTGCTGTTGAATTCAATCTTGTTAGACAGATCGTTCATCTTTGTCTGTATCACTCCAAATTGGTTCTTGATTGACAGATCCAAGTTAGCTGTGTAGGTTTGGAAGTGATTTTTGATGAGGGTGTTCATCATATGATATAAGGGACCATCTGGGCTGCATAGCTGGTTCATGTCTATGCTGGATTGCCCAGGGAATTGGGTAGGCATTTGTAGTGAGGGGTGTGTTTTTGGTTGATCTTCTTGTTGTACAGAAGATGCCAATATAGGGGAATCAGGGATTAAGTGGACTTTAACCTGATCTGGTGTGACTAGCTTCTTGAGCATAGATACACCAGGTGCAGGACCTTCACTTGTAGCCGTCAATTCAGTAGTTTTGTGTTTTGAAACATCATCCAAGTCAATGGAATCATCTGAATCCCTGATTACATCCTCAATGAGGACTGTATCAGTTACATCATGAGCTGAGCCCAACTCAGTTGTCTCATGTACCTCTTTTTCTTGGTTCAGAGGATTTCCTACCTCAGGCATTAAGCCTTCATCAGTAGTTGCCACAGTTGAGGTCTTAGCTATGTTGCTTCTTTCCTCAGATCCACCACTGGGTGGTAAATGAGTAGTAGCAGCCTCAAAAGTACCAAGAGTTTCTAAGTTTGGGCTTAGAGACCCAGGTTCATCCTCATCTCTTTTGTTAGGGCTTTGAGTGTCCACATCCATGTCAAATTCTGAGGCTATGTCCCCTGTTTGATGTGGTTGTTGGGGACTGACATGTTTAGATGGGACTTTCTCTTTTAGCCCAGAGAGAAGTTTGGCTATTTCAAAATCAGGTTTAGAAAGTTGGGGTGCTGGTTTAGTAGTTTCAAAAGAAGCATCAATAGGAATGGTTTTCTTAAGTCTTTTTCTTTTGAAAAGAATTGTGATTGGTGCTCTTGGTGGGGTCTGAGATGGATGAGACTGAGAGGATGTTTCAGTCACATCTTTAAGAAGTGCAGATTGCACAATAGTTTGTTCAGGCATCTCAACCTCCTGAACAACTTTTCTTTTTGGTTTGGTGGTTTTTTGTTTTTGTTGCTTGGGTTTCTTGGCCTTTGGGGGTGTAGGTTTGGAAGATGAGGGTTCCATGGGGACTGGTTCTGGTTCCCCTTGGTCATCTTCTGGCCAGGCAGCCTGTTTGTTGTGCCTAGAGTATGCTTGTGAGGTTAAGGGTTTCAAAATTGCAGTTTTACCCACAAGCACCTCATCACCTGTTCTTTGATTATGCATTGCATAATGAACCTTGCGTATAACAAAAACTTCTTTTTAGTGTTATTATGATGTAACACCAACTCATTAAAGAAAAGTTTTGATGCCCTGTATTTTGTTTCATTCACTATGGAATGAAAAATTGGTTGAAAGGTTGAGGGCATCTGGTCATAAGACCCTGTTTTAGGACTCAAACACATAATGATATAATGAAACAAAAGTTTGTATTTTGGTTCAAAATACTTTTTAAAGATTGTAGCTTGTGAGAGAGTACCTTGATAACCACATTCTGTCATGGTTAGGTGGATTTCAGAGTTTGCAACCTGTTCAGGGGCATTCACATCATTCAACCCCAGTCTGATTGCAAGTGTGGCTGGTGTGATGGCCATTTGTCTCCCTTTGATTGTTGAGTTGAGAGAGATAACCTCATCGTCCACCGTCACTGTCTCAGCGTTAGCCCAGAACTCATTGAGAGTTTCAGGATGTATTAGTGGGTCTATTGTGAGAGCGGTGAGATATTGGGATTTGACGACGAGATCAATGATCTCATCGTATTGGGACCAGCCTTCTTGTTTCTCTAAGTAGGCTCTAAGATTGTGTCCCTGTTTTAGAACTAAAGCCATGTGGTTTGGGTGTGTAGAGATCGAACAGTGTTTTTGCAGGTTCAGGGTTTGAGAACTTTTTGAGAGAGATGGAGGGAATTTTTGCTTTTTGAAAGGATAAGTGTTGAAAAAGGTATTTATCAGAAGTTTTAAACCGCCTAGGTCAAAACTTCTGATGTGGGAAAAGTCTGATTTGCCCTTTTTGACTAAACTGCTGATGAAGAATTGTTTAGAATTGTTTTCATCAGTAGTTCCCACTTTCTCTTCAGTAGTTTGAAAACAACTGATGAGAATGTAACTTCTGAAGATTATTTTATCAGAAGTTTAACCTTTTTCAGAAAATATTCCCATACTGATGTTTTTGTCATCAGTAGTTTCTCTCACTTTGGTTTTCAGAAGTTGTCAGACTTTTAAGTCAGTTGTAAGTGAAAAAGGAAAAATATATGCAGAAAAATAAAAAGAAACACTTACAAATTTAGCATCCCAAGCATGGATACTAACTTCTGAAATGTTGATGTGTCAAGGGGTTTAGTGAAGATGTCAGCTATTTGATTAGCTGTTGCTACATGCTTCACTTCAATCTTGCCTTTTTCATAGCAATCTCTTATGAAATGATACCTGATTTCAATATGTTTGGTTTTTGAAAACTGAACAGGATTTTGAATGATGCTAATGGCAGATTTGCTGTCTACAAGAAATGGTGTCTTGGTCTCTTTGATTCCATAATCAAGAAGTTGATACTGGAGCCATTGTATCTGTGATGTACAACTTGCAGCTGCAATGTATTCAGCTTCAGCAGTTGAAGTTGCAACAGATGTTTGTTTCTTTGATTGCCAGGACACTAGACAGTTTCCTAAGAATTGACAACCACCAGATGTTGATTTTCTTGACATTTTACACCCTGCATAGTCACTATCTGAAAAAGCTGATAACTTGGTATTGCTTGAAGCAGGATACCAAATTCCAAGTGTTGGAGTTCCTTTCAGATATCTGAAGATTCTTTTGACTGCAATGAGGTGTGATTCCCTAGGAGCTGATTGATATCTAGCACAGACACATGTTGAAAACATAATATCTGGTCTAGAAGCAGTTAGATATAAAAGGGAACATATCATACATCTATACATGGTTTGATCAACCTGTTTTCCTTGATCATCTGGTTCAACTTATGTGGTTGGTGTCATGGGAGTGGAACATGATTTACAGTCTTGTAAAGAAAATTTGTTTAATAATTCTTTAACATATTTTGATTGATGTATAAAAGTTCCATTTGTTTGTTGTTTAATCTGCAGTCCCAGAAAGTACTGCAGTTCTCCCATTGTACTCATCTCAAATTTTGATTGCATGAGTTTCTTAAATTCATCACACAGTTTTGTGTTTGTTGAACCAAATATGATATCATCAACATATATTTGAACAAGTAAGATATGATTTCCAACATGTTTTATGAAAAGAGTTTTATCAATGGCACCTCTTGTGAAGTTATTTTTGAGTAAAAAGTTGGAAAGTGTTTCATACCAGGCCCTTGGAGACTGTTTGAGCCCATAAAGAGCTTTGTCTAGTTTGTACACCCACTCAGGATGAGAAGGATCCTCAAACCCAGGTGGCTGACAAACATACACTTCCTCTTTTATTTTTCCATACAAAAATGCACTTTTAACATCCATTTGATAAACTTTTATTTTGTTGGAAATGGCATATGTAACACCCCAATCGATGGCGGAAACATCGAGGTGTCACGTATTGATGAGTATACAGTAGCACATGGTAATCCAAATTTTAATTGAAATAAATATTAAATTGTAAATATCCAAAAATTGAAATACATAAGAGTTTTAAATGTGGAAATCTAATACATCACACAAGAATCAAGCATGCATAGACTCCTTATTGTCTTCATAAATACTCTAATCTTCATGCATCATTATTACCTGTTGAGTTGTAAAAATGGGGGGGTCAACTAGAAGTTGGTGAGAATACATAATCCATGTTAAGCATATAGTTTAAGTATAAAAGTCTAGCAATTTGTACGTCTATCGTAAATTTAAGTCTACATGAATAGTATAATATGTTGACATAATCAAACCTCCGACTAGTTTAGGTCCATCCCGTCATCTACGGTTCACCTTAGTAATATGTTGAACGATAACAATCACCCACGTTACCTATGTAGGAAGTACACGTATCCGGGTGGGGTTGTCAATCCAATAGATCTATTATTGAGTATCGCCGGCTTGTCCATAGCTAATGATTATGTAAATGTTGAAACTCGTTGAAACTCGTTGAAACTGTTGACTAATTCATGAGGCAATAAAGTTTACTACTAGACATGCATGTTGAATTGCTTAAAATTGTTGCAAGTATAAAGAATCGCATAAACATGGTTACGTAAACTCACCTTGGTATAGTATTAGGTATTGAGGAATAGTATAAGTGTAGCCCAAAAGATTGCCAAGTATTACCCTATGTATAAGGCAACAAATAAGTCTAAGTCTAACTAGTTTATAAGTATATCCTAGGGTTTCGATTTGGGGATATCCAATTGTTGAATTTAAAATAAAATGTTAATTAAATAAAGGGAAATTTGATAATTAAATAAAAGAAAGTCTTTATATAAAATTTGAATTTAGAATGTTCACAATAATGTGATTGAAGTATAAGAATAATTTTTATAAAATTATTTCCTTTAAAATAGATTTTTAAATCTATTTATTAGAAATTGCCAAAATTTAACTTTAATATTCAAAAATACTAAAATTAAAGAATTATTATTTTAAAAATCATATTTCTGTTCTAAATATTTAAAAATAAATTATATAAAATTTTGGTGCAAAAATAATAAAAATTGAATTTATTATGATTTAATTATGATTAAATCTAACAAAAATTGATTAAAAATATAAAATAAATAATTTTTCTGAATTAAGAATCATTTCAGTAAAGTTTAACATTGTACAAACATAGGATAATTTTTGTAGAAATTAATAAAATTGTTTTGATATTTTAATGGATTTTTATAAATATAATAGTATAAAATTGATTTAATTATTATAAATATTAAATCAATGAATTTCAGAAAACTAAAAATTATAAATAAAACTTTTACATCAGATTTGATAAATATAATTTTTTTTAGAATTTATAAAAAGGTTTTAATATTTAAAAATGAATTTACAAGATTTAAATGTATAATATATAATTATAAATGGTTAGTTTTTAAACAAAGAAAAAATGTGGAAAAGGGACGCCCAAGCCGGGACTCGAACCCGGGTGTCCTTGGTTTCAAGCATTGATCACAACCACTTGGCCTAGGCCTGTGGTTGTGATAAATCTCTGTTTAAATAAAATAAGTATACTAGATCAATCCAGTTTATCCCCAAATCAAGATTACGAACCCTAGCTTTTCCAATCAAGCAATTCACACATCTTTAACCCGATTAATGTTAGGGCTTTCGTTGTGTGGATGCCGATCAACAAAACCCACATAAAATATTAAGCTTACAGTGTAGTATCGATCTCGATAGCTCAGTCAACCCAAAAAGTCAAATCTCGATCGTATGAACAAGAACAGTGTTTAAGTGTAGAATTGAGGGGTTAAGGAAGATGTATGAGCGAGTTGTAAAGCATCGCAGAAGGTCAATTTATATAGGGGATCGATGGGTTGTTTAATTGGCAAGGTTGACTAATGGTTTAATGTCAAACGCGTAATCGAGTAAATTGGGTAACAATTAAACATCAATCATCGCGTGGCTTAGTCAGACGAGGCCGGTCATCGAGTATTGTTGCCATATATGGATCAATCACAAGTTAATTGTGATTGATTATGTATACGCGTCCACAGTTGACTTTCCTTAGTCAACTGTGAGGTTTTAAAAATCAAGTATAAGTTTAATACGCGTCCGGGTTTATCCAAGGTTGATGGCTAGCCCAGTTGGTAACTCATGTTGGTGTGATTTGGGCCGGCTTGGGCGCGGGTTCGATTCCCGGCCCAAGCAGTTTATTTTTTTTTTGTAATTTTTCACCACATAGCCTTGTATATAAAATGTATATATGGTATTAGGGTTTCAAAAGTGCGACAAAAATAATTGTATGCAAATGTAAATGATAGAATTTGACGTTTTATTAATAATGCCCATGTAACGTACAAGAATAAATGCGAAATGTTACAGTCTCCCCTACTTTTAGGAACTTCGTCCCGAAGTTGGAGTTGGAGAGTCTGGAGGAAAAAGATGTGGATACTTCGACTTCATCTGGTCTTTACGTTCCCAAGTGAACTCTGGGCCTCGTTTAGATTCCCAACGAACCTTAACGATCGGAATGCGACTGCGCTTGAGTTTCTTGACTCCAGTATCAACAATCTCGACGGGTTTCTCGATAATGTGCATGCTTTCATCAATTTGCACATCCTCAAGAGGAACATGAAGGTTCTCATCCGCTAAGCATTTCTTGAGATTCGAAACATGGAAGGTCGGGTGAACATTGCTTAGTTCAGGTGGAAGATCAAGTTTGTAAGCCACCTTTCCAACTCTGTCAAGAATTTTGAAGGGGCCTACGTATCGAGGAGCTAGCTTTCCCTTTCTACCGAAACGAATTACTCCTTTCCAAGGGGATACCTTAAGTAGTACAAGGTCCCCAACTTGAAATTCCAAGGGTTTACGACGTTTATCAGCATAACTCTTCTGACGACTTCTAGCCTTGAGAAGATTATCCTGAATGAGTTGAATTTTGTCTGTGGTTTCCTGGATTAGTTCGGGTCCAGTGATACGGGTTTCACCAACCTCAGTCCAACATACAGGTGAACGACATTTCCGACCATAGAGTGCCTCGAAAGGAGCCATGTTAATGCTGGCGTGATAACTGTTGTTGTATGAAAACTCAACCAAAGGAAGATGAGAATCCCATGCGCCACCAAAATCGATGATACATGCCCTGAGCATATCCTCAAGTGTTTGGATGGTCCGTTCAGTCTGACCATCTGTTTGAGGGTGATAAGCAGTACTCAGGTTCAACTTGGTACCCAAAGCATCTTGTAGAGACTCCCAAAAGTGAGAGGTGAAACGACCATCGCGATCAGAAATAATGTCCAAAGGTATACCATGACGACATACGATTTCACTTACGTACATCTTTGCCAACCTTTCCACAGAACACTTCTCACGAATAGGTAGGAAGTGGGCTGACTTGGTCAAACGATCGACGATTACCCAAATACTGTCAAATCCTTTGGGTGTACGAGGGAGTTTGGTGATGAAATCCATAGCTATGCTCTCCCATTTCCATACAGGAATCTCTGGTTGTTCAAGCATACCAGATGGTCGTTGATGTTCAGCCTTGACCTTGGAACAAGTGAGGCATTTTGCAACGAAAAGAGCAATGTCTTTCTTCATACCAGGCCACCAATAAGAATAACGGAGATCTTGGTACATCTTGTCAGCTCCAGGATGAATAGAGTAACGAGACTTATGAGCCTCGTTCATGAGAAAAGTACGAAGATCATCACGGTCGGGAATCCACAGTCGATTAAGAAAATAGAGAAGACCATCGGGTTTGGTTTCAAGTTGAGTTTCAGCACCACAAGACATTTCGTCGTACATGTTACCTTGGGTGACTGATGTGTGTTGAGCCTGGAGAATGCGATCTTGAAGATCAGTACGAATTCTCGCACATTGGAGTTTGACACGCTCCTTACGACTAAGTGCGTCAGCCACAACATTCGCCTTGCCAGGATGGTAGCGAATTTCGCAATCATAGTCGTTAAGTAATTCAACCCAACGTCGTTGCCTCATATTAAGATTCTTTTGGTCGAAGACATGTTGGAGACTCTTGTGGTCTGTGAACACCACACATTTGGTACCATAAAGATAATGTCTCCAAATCTTAAGACCAAAGACAACAGCGCCCAATTCAAGATCATGGGTGGTATAATTCTTTTCGTGAGTCTTGAGTTGTCGGGACGCATAAGCAATCACCTTTCCTCGTTGCATGAGAACACAACCAAGACCCTGGTTCGATGCATCACAGTAGACCACGAAATCATCATTACCATCAGGTAGAGACAAGATAGGAGCTTCACAGAGTTTCAGCTTAAGAGTTTCAAATGCTTCCTCTTGCTTTGGTCCCCACTCATAGGGCTTACCCTTGTGAGTTAAGGTAGTGAGAGGAACAGCGATCTTGGAGAAATTGGCGATGAATCGACGATAATAACCAGCCAAACCAAGGAAAGAACGGACTTCAGTTGGAGTTTGAGGAACACTCCAATTTTTCACAGCTTCGATCTTTGCGGGATCAACATGAATTCCGTTCATATCAATGACATGTCCCAAAAATTGAACTTCCTTAAGCCAAAATTCACATTTTGAGAACTTGGCATACAATTGTTCTTTCTTTAGGAGACCCAAGATGGAGTGAAGATGTTGCTCGTGATCGGATTTTGATTTAGAGTAAATCAAAATATCATCGATGAAAACGATCACGAATTTGTCGAGGTAGGGTCTACAAACCCGATTCATCAAATCCATAAATACTGCGGGAGCGTTGGTCAATCCAAAAGGCATAACCATGAATTCGTAGTGACCATAGCGTGTGCGAAAAGCTGTCTTGGGAATATCTTCATCGTGGACTCTAAGCTGATGATAACCAGAACGGAGATCAATCTTCGAGAAGTGGGTTGCTCCTTGAAGTTGATCGAAGAGATCGTCAATCCTAGGAAGTGGATAACGATTCTTGATGGTGAGTTTGTTGAGTTCACGGTAGTCAATACACATCCTAAGAGAACCATCCTTCTTTTTAACGAACAAGACAGGGGCTCCCCATGGAGAAGAACTAGGGCGAATGAACCCTTTATCAGAAAGTTCCTGTAATTGACTGGCAAGTTCTTGCATCTCAGAGGGTGCCAGACGATAAGGAGCTTTAGCGACAGGATTAGCACCAGGAACAAGATCAATACGAAATTCAACTTGTCGAGCAGGAGGCAAACCAGGTAAATCCTCTGGGAAGACTTCAGGATAATCTCGAATAATAGGAATGTCTTGGATACTTTTGCCTTTGTCCTTCTTCTCTATCACGTTAGCTAAGAAGGCTGTATACCCCTTTCGTAAGTACTTTTGGGCAGTAGTACAAGACATAAGCTTAAGCTCGCCACAGGGTTTCTCACCATAGATCTTCAAAATCTCACCAGATTCGAGAGGAATGCGTATGACTTTCTCGAAGCACAGAATTTCGGCACGATGAGTTGACAACCAGTCCATGCCTACTATAACATCAAAACTACCAAGATGCATGGGGATGAGGTCGATAGAGAAGGTATGATCGTCGAGGTTCAACAAGCAGTTACGAATAATAGAGTCGATCGAAATAGACTTCCCGTTAGCTACCTCTATCACTAAAGGTTCCTCTAGATTTGTGTGGGGTAAGTTAAGTAAAGGTTCAAACTTCAGTGACACAAATGACTTATCAGCTCCCGAATCAAATAATATGGATGCATAGTGGTTATTAATGAGGAACGTACCATTCACCACCTCGTTGTTGTCACGAGCCTGGTTAGCGTTGAGATTGTAGGCGCGACCTCGAGCACCTTGGTTCTGGTTGCGGTTCTGGTTTTGGTTTTGGTTTTGGTTTTGGTTCTGGTTACGATTAGGGCAGTTGTTGATGTAGTGATCAGGGCTGCCACACTCGTAGCATTGACCACGAGTAGGCCTGTTGTTTTGTTGGTTGGGAGCGGGGTTGTTTTGGGCAGCAGGGGCTTGACAGGCGTTGGTGTAGTGTCCATACCGTTTACAGTTATTACACTGGCGGCACGGTCTACCAGGAAGATGATGGAATTGGCAGGTGTTGCAAAGAGGGTGTGTTCCACCATAGGGTTTCTTGGCTGGGTTTTGGGTAGCAGGTGGAGTAGCAGCAACCATGTAGTTTCTAGCCTTGCGCTTTTTGTTGCTTGAGGTCTCAGGCTTGACTTCAATTGCAGGCTGTGGAGTATCTTTGGCAACCGTCTTCTTAGTGCCCTTGCGGAAGAGAGTACCGTTCTTCACGTGATTATCAGTAAGAGTGGCCGCTAGACGTTTGGCCTCTTCCAAAGTTGCAGGATTCCTACCCCAAACGGTGTCCTGGATTTGCATGGGCAGACCACCGATGTACTTCTCGATGGCTACCGGCAGAGGAGTAACTTTGTGAGGCAACAATAAGCTAAGCTCGTGAAAGCGGGTGTTGTAGGCAAGGTTTTCCCCACTATCTTGAGCTAAGGTGTGGAACTCATCCTCAAGCTTCTTAACTTCATTGCGAGGACAAAACTCTTCCTTCATGACCTCCTTGACTTGGTCCCATGTCATAGCAAGAGCAACTTCGGCCCCACGAGTACGCTTTTCTTCATTCCACCAAGTGAGTGCTCGTTTATGGAGAACACTCATGGCGTAACGAACCTTGAAGTTGTCGGGGCACTCACTGTTGATGAAGGTATTCTCAATACCCTCGAACCATTGGAGGAGTCCTGTAGCTCCTTCTTCACCACTAAACTTTGGAGGGTTACAAGAGTTGAAATGCTTAAGGGTGCAGGCTGGGGGTCCATTTCCATTGCCATTGCCGTTCCCGTTCCCGTTCCCGTTGCCGTGACCATTCCCGTTGCCGTTCATTTGGATGACCTGAGCGAGTAAATTGGGAACCAGAGTTGCGATTTGCTGCCCCATTTGTTGAGAAATGATCGCAGCCAGTTGAGCATCGATACCATTGTTGTTGTGGTTAGGAACTTGGTCATGGTTATGGTTGTCACCACCTTCTTCGTGGTTTTCACCATTGCTGTTGCGAGTGCTGCGACGTGGAGGCATGATCTGTAATAGACACAATGAAATGAATGAGATTATATAAGGAATGTAATCATTTATTCATTAGTTAAAACGAATAAACGAAAACGTTGACTTATCAAAGATTCTAAATTCTAATAACATATGAAGACATGCTTTAGCCTATAAGTGAACACTCATCCCGAGAATTCCCAGGTAGGCATCCGGGTCCCTCGTCTGATTGGGATATATGCGCAATGCCAGCCTAGACAGAAGACTCAGAATACAGGCGTTCACCCTTCCAGATTGCACGTGTTCGTTATTAAAATCTAGAACTTCGACGAGATCTCAAGGGGGTTCAGGTTAAACCTGAGGATTTTGTCCTATTAATCTAATGGTGGATCAGGATTGCAGTAGACGAATAAGAGTAGTCACATGTAGGTTTAGGGTTATATAAGGTATAGGATAAGGATAGGATTAGGGAAGCAATTAGGGTTACAAGTAAGAGAAGCAAGTACTGTTTAAGTCCCTAAGGTTATAGTCTAGATTATTTTCTAATAACCTAATTCCCTATAACCAAGGCTCTGATACCAATCTGTAACACCCCAACCGATGGCGGAAACATCGAGGTGTCACGTATTGATGAGTATACAGTAGCACATGGTAATCCAAATTTTAATTGAAATAAATATTAAATTGTAAATATCCAAAAATTGAAATACATAAGAGTTTTAAATGTGGAAATCTAATACATCACACAAGAATCAAGCACGCATAGACTCCTTATTGTCTTCATAAATACTCTAATCTTCATGCATCATTATTACCTGTTGAGTTGTAAAAATGGGGGGGGGGGGTCAACTAGAAGTTGGTGAGAATACATAATCCATGTTAAGCATATAGTTTAAGTATAAAAGTCTAGCAATTCGTACGTCTATCGTAAATTTAAGTCTTCATGAATAGTATAATATGTTGACATAATCAAACCTCCGACTAGTTTAGGTCCATCCCGTCATCTACGGTTCACCTTAGTAATATGTTGAACGATAACAATCACCCACGTTACCTATGTAGGAGGTACACGTATCCGGGTGGGGTTGTCAATCCAATAGATCTATTATTGAGTATCGCCGGCTTGGCCATAGCTAATGATTATGTAAATGTTGAAACTCGTTGAAACTCGTTGAAACTGTTGACTAATTCATGAGGCAATAAAGTTTACTACTAGACATGCATGTTGAATTGCTTAAAATTGTTGCAAGTATAAAGAATCGCATAAACATGGTTACGTAAACTCACCTTGGTATAGTATTAGGTATTGAGGAATAGTATAAGTGTAGCCCAAAAGATTGCCAAGTATTACCCTATGTATAAGGCAACAAATAAGTCTAAGTCTAACTAGTTTATAAGTATATCCTAGGGTTTCGATTTGGGGATATCCAATTGTTGAATTTAAAATAAAATGTTAATTAAATAAAGGGAAATTTGATAATTAAATAAAAGAAAGTCTTTATATAAAATTTGAATTTAGAATGTTCACAATAATGTGTTTAAAGTATAAAAATAATTTTTATAAAATTATTTCCTTTAAAATAGATTTTTAAATCTATTTATTACAAATTGCCAAAATTTAACTTTAATATTCAAAAATACTAAAATTAAAGAATTATTATTTTAAAAATCATATTTCTGTTCTAAATATTTAAAAATAAATTGTATAAAATTTTGGTGCAAAAATAATAAAAATTGAATTTAATATGATTTAATTATGATTAAATCTAACAAAAATTGATTAAAAATATAAAATAAATGATTTTTCTGAATTAAGAATCATTTCAGTAAAGTTTAACATTGTACAAACATAGGATAATTTTTATAGAAATTAATAAAATTGTTTTGATATTTTAATGGATTTTTATAAATATAATAGTATAAAATTGATTTAATTATTATAAATATTAAATCAATGAATTTCAGAAAACTAAAAATTATAAATAAAACTTTTACATCAGATTTGATAAATATAATTTTTTTTAGAATTTATAAAAAGGTTTTAATATTTAAAAATGAATTTACAAGATTTAAATGTATAATATATAATTATAAATGGTTAGTTTTTAAACAAAGAAAAAATGTGGAAAAGGGACGCCCAAGCCGGGACTCGAACCCGGGTGTCCTTGGTTTCAAGCATTGATCACAACCACTTGGCCTAGGCCTGTGGTTGTGATAAATCTCTGTTTAAATAAAATAAGTATACTAGATCAATCCAGTTTATCCCCAAATCAAGATTACGAACCCTAGCTTTTCCAATCAAGCAATTCACACATCTTTAACCCGATTAATGTTAGGGCTTTCGTTGTGTGGATGCCGATCAACAAAACCCACATAAAATATTAAGCTTACAGTGTAGTATCGATCTCGATAGCTCAGTCAACCCAAAAAGTCAAATCTCGATCGTATGAACAAGAACAGTGTTTAAGTGTAGAATTGAGGGGTTAAGGAAGATGTATGAGCGAGTTGTAAAGCATCGCAGAAGGTCAATTTATATAGGGGATCGATGGGTTGTTTAATTGGCAAGGTTGACTAATGGTTTAATGTCAAACGCGTAATCGAGTAAATTGGGTAACAATTAAACATCAATCATCGTGTGGCTTAGTCAGACGAGGCCGGTCATCGAGTATTGTTGCCATATATGGATCAATCACAAGTTAATTGTGATTGATTATGTATACGAGTCCACAGTTGACTTTCCTTAGTCAACTGTGAGGTTTTAAAAATCAAGTATAAGTTTAATACGCGTCCGGGTTTATCCAAGGTTGATGGCTAGCCCAGTTGGTAACTCATGTTGGTGTGATTTGGGCCGGCTTGGGCGCGGGTTCGATTCCCGGCCCAAGCAGTTTATTTTTTTGTAATTTTTCACCACATAGCCTTGTATATAAAATGTATATATGGTATTAGGGTTTCAAAAGTGCGACAAAAATAATTGTATGCAAATGTAAATGATAGAATTTGACGTTTTATTAATAATGCCCATGTAACGTACAAGAATAAATGCGAAATGTTACAGCATAGGCCAGAAATAACCTGATGGCTTCAAGCCTTGCAACTGGAGCAAAGGTTTCATCATAATCAATTCCTTCTTCTTGAGAGTAACCTTGTACTACCAGTCTTGCCTTGTTCTTTATTATCATACCAGCTTCATCTTGTTTGTTCCTGAAAACCCATCTTGTGCCAATTGGTTGCTTGTTTGGTGGTAAGGGACAGATTTCCCAAACCTGTTGCTTGTTGAATTGAAGCAATTCATCTTGCTTTGCTTGTACCCAATTGTTTTCTTTGAGGGCTTCCTGGTACTTCTTTGGTTCCAACTGTGAAATAAATGCTGAGAAGAGACAAAAGTTGGAAAGCTGGTTTCTTGTAAGAACACCTGATGCAATATCACCCATGATTTGATCAAGTGGATGATCTTTGTGTTAGATCAGTTGTTGTAAACCACTGACAGGTGTTGGTGGCTCATGTTCTTCAAACAAACTACTGAGGTCTATTATATCTGGTTCAGCAGTTTCAATGTCTTCAGTAGTTGCAGGTGCTGAAGCAGATGTTTGAGTTTGTTCCTCAGTATTTGGTGGATCAGAAGTTTGTGAAACTTCTGATGGTTTTGAAGTTGACTTAATGACTGTTTGAGGAGTCCATGGTGCTGGATCCTCATCATCAAACCTTTGATCACCATAATAAGTAGGTTTTGATGAAGTAACAGTCTTTTCAGGTCCAAAATGGAAGCTGTCAAGGTCAAAAAGTTCAGCAGGATGTGCTGGAATACGAGTGTGTTTTGACTCATTGAACTTGACATTCAGTGTTTCTTCTACTATCCTGGTTCTTGAGTTAAAAACCTTGTAGGCTTTTCTTGTGGAAGAATAACCAAGAAAGTAACCTGAATCAACTTTGGCAGCAAACTTTGAAATATATTCCTTAATGTTCAAGATGAAACATTGACACCCAAAAGCCCTGAAAAAGGAGATAAGGGGCTTCATGCCATGAAGAAGTTCATAGGCAGGCTTGGAATGCCTCTTGACAACAAGGACTCAATTTTGAACATAACATGATGTGTTAACTGCTTCTGCCCAAAAGTATAATGGTAGGCCAGAATCAACTAACATTGTTCTTGCTCCTTCAATTAAAGTTCTGTTCTTCCTTTCTACTACACCATTTTGTTCAGGAGTTCTGGGAACACTGAATTGTCTAATAATCCCTTTAGACAAACAGAATTCATCCAGAGTTTTGTTCCTGAACTATGTCCCATTATCACTTCTAATGGTTTTGACAGGTAGAGAATATTGCTTCTCTATTTGTAGAATGAAGAACTTGATGATTTCAGCAGCCTCATCCTTGGAAAATTAGAAGAATACCCATGTAAATCTTGAGTAGTCATCAATGATGACCAAGCAGTACCTCTTCTTACCAAGGCTCATGATCTATACAGGTCCAAATAAGTCCATATGGAGTAGTTGAAGACATGCAGTTGTTTTTGATTCTTCAATAGACTTATAGGAGGACTTATGCTGTTTTCCCTTTAAACAGGATACACAGTGTTCTTGACACTGGTATACTTTTAAGGGTAGACCTCTGACCAAGCCCATTTTTGTGACTTTATTTATGGTTTTAAAGTTCACATGGCCAAGTCTCCTGTGCCAGAGATCAGTCTCTGAAGTTGATGCCTTTGAGAAGAAACAGGCAGTGTTGTTCAGTACTTTGTCTTTTTCAATGTCCACTGCATAGACATTGCCACATCTTTTGGCTATCAACAAAGTGTGATCTTCAATGATCTTCTCTATCAACTTCTGGCCTTCTGGTGAAATGATCTTGCATGCTGTCTTTGTGAAAAACGGAAGAATATCCTTTATCACACATTTGTGACACATTCAGCAAGTTGTACTCAAGGTTTTCAACCAGTTTGACCTTGTCAAACTGTATTTTGCCAGAGGAGACATTGCCATGTCCTAGCACATATCCCTTAGCATTGTTCCCAAAGGATACAGATCCTTCTCTTTGACTGATAAAATTGTTTATCAGGTATCTGCATCCTGTCATGTGCATTGAGCCTCCACTGTCTACATACCAAATGCTATTTAAGCCTCTGGAAACTCTCTGCACAAGATAGCAATTTAGTTAGATTTAGGAACCCAAGCCAGTTTGGCTTTGGGTTTGCTCTTGAGAACATTTACAGTTTGTTCTTGACCAAGTTGAGAAATCCATGTCTTTTTGGCAATGGATTTTTCATTAAGAGCAATGGTGGTATCCTTTTGAGGACCACCATCAACTTTGGTCATCAGTAGTTGTACCATGTTCATGAGATCTTTAATCTCAGCAGTTTGTGAAACTGCTGATGATTTAGGTCTAACTACTGAAAGAGAATTTTGAGAAAAAGATTTTTGTTGAGATTTTGTCTTTTTATGAGAAAAGGTGTTTACTGGTTGTTGTTTCCTGGGAGAAAAGGTTTTTACAAAATCATTTTTGATTTGCTTTCCCACAACCAGTTGTTGAGTTTTCTTGTTGTACTGAATACCTTTTCTGTATCTGCAAAATTCTGTCTTGTGGTTGAACAGACCACAGATTTCACATTCTTTTGACTTTTCTTTCAAAGACAAGTTTCTGACTGTATTGATTGGTTTTAGGTCATCAGCAGTTTTCATGTTCTCAACTCCTGATGTAGTTGAAACTACTGATGGCTTAAAGTCAGAATTAATCAGTACTTCTGAATAACTTTCTTTGTGAGTTTTTAGAAAGTTTTCATGAAAAGATGTGCATTCTTTCTCTTCAGAAGTTTCACCTGAAACAATTTTTCTCCCATCTTCAATAGTTTTAGGGAAAAAATCTGTTGGTGTTTCAGTGTGATTGTACCCTATGCCAAACCTAACATTTGAAGCACTTTGTTTGTTTAGCAATAGTTGGTACCCCTTACAAGATTCAACCCATTTTTCACATGTGACCTTGGTGTCAGCAAGCTCTTGTCTGACATTTCCTAGGTCATTTATCATGATTTTAATTTGTGCTTGGGTTTCAATAGCAGTGTTAGTTAATTTAGAAACTTCTTTTGTTTTTGCAGAAAGTTTTCTTTCTAAATCACATTTCATCTGAGTGAATTTTCTCTCAGAGTCATTTGCTTTCCCTTGTAAGTGCACATTAGTCTCTCTTATGAGAGCAAAAGATTCTTTGCAAGAAGTTGAACAAAGTTTTGTCAAAGATTCTTTAGATACCTGTGACAAGGCAGATTTTGAGGTGCATCCCTCAAATGCCATTAAGTCAAAGTTCTTTCTGCCATTGTCAGGCTCTCCCCAGTTGATGTCAAACATCTTGTTGTCTGCATCAGGATTACACTCAGTAGTGTCAAAAGGAAGACTGCTCCAGTCAACATACCCTGAAGTAAATAAACTTTGTTGTGAGGGTTGCTGAGTTTGTGGAGGTGATTGAGCAGCTGGAAAGGGAGGGATTGATTGTTGGCTCTGCATCTGTTGAGCAGGCATCTATACATATTGTACTTGTGGCACATATTGGTGTTGTGGAGCTTGTGCCTATACAAAATGTGCACTCCCTTGTGTTCCATTATTCCTGTTATAATTGGGGTTAAAATTATTTCCAGACTGAGATTGGTTAAAGCCAGAGCTTCTACACTCTCTAGCAAAGTGTCCCAACTTTTGACACTTGTGACATCTAAGTTTAGATTTGTCAAAACCAATTTTTGTTGAACTGTTGAGTCCTGGAAACTTCCTTCCTGACCTTTTGTAAAATTTATTTGTTTTTAAACTTAACATGGCCATTTGGTGTAGAATATCCATTTCTTCTAAGTCATCACTGCTGAAATTTTTTAAATCATCCATGATAAAACACATGTTATCAGCAGTTTGACTAAAATCATTATTGTCATAACCTGGGAATGATCTTTCAGATGAGATCCCAGCAGTTATTTCAATATGGTCAAAACATCCAAAACTATTTGAACAAGTTGGTGAGTCTTGTCCCAATAGTGTTGTACTACCTGGTAGATAGTCATCAGCAGTTTTGCCAGAACTTTGTAACTTTTTCTTTTGATCAATTTCTCTTTCAAAAGTAAGTAATCTCCCATGAAGTTTTATAAGAGTGAGGGAGCTAAAGTCTGGTGAAGATCTTAAGACTATAGAGTATGTTTCCCATTTTTCAGGTAAAGACCTTAAAAATCTATGAAGCATAGATACAGTTGTGTAGGTCTGACCATTTAATTTTAGCTCAGATATAAATGAGGAGAATCTTTCAAATTGTTGTGTTAAAGTTTCCCCATTAATGTGAGCAAAAGTTTCATATTGTTGAGCCAGGATTTCTCTGGTGTTGGCAATCACCTCTTCAGTTCCTCCAAACTGTTCTTTGAGGCAGTCCCAAAGCTCTTTGGCACTATCACAATGTAATAGGCCAGAGTAGATCTCATTTGGGAGTGCCATTGCCAACATAGAGAAAGCTTTAGCATCAAGCTCAAGTTTTAGGAAATCATCATCTGTATAGTCTTTTGGGTCTTTTGGAATTTCTTCTTTAGTTTTAAGATTAATATTTACTGGTTTATGAGGACCATATATCATAGATTTCCAGCAACCTGTGTTGGTCTGTGATAAGGTATGTGCCATTCTCCTTTGCCAGATGTTATATTCATTTCTTACTAGCATAGCAGGTTTATTGGCAGAACCAGTATTATGAGGATCCATTTTAAAGAGTATTGATTTGTCAAATATCTCTTAAAGTGATGGATGTTGATAAAAGTGAGCTTATAATCCTTTATTGAATATCAATAAGAGCCTGTGTCTGATTCTCAATGTGTTAGATTGATATGTGATCAGATAAACCGGTGCTCTGATACCAATTGTTGGATCAGTATTGCTCTTTTGTATGAACTTGCTGGTGTACACTTAAGTGTCTAGCAAGTTCTTTATGAGTGATAGCACAGCGGAATGATATGAGTTTAAAGCTACACTTATCAACAGGAGTTATTACTCCCCCTGGATGTTTGAGAAACTAATAAATGATAAGTATTTATTGAGAATCTAAGTATTGAATGAGAATGAAACACTTAGACAGATTCTCAATAAATATGAAATGGAAATAACAATAATATGCTTTGAAGGATTTCTGTATTAAAATCAATGTCTAAACAGAGGGATGAACCCATCTATTTATAGACTTTACAAATACATGAACCTTGCCAAAAAGCAAGTTCAGAGACAAGTTGCAACAAGTTGCAATCTTGGAACTTGTACATAAAGTAAAAGTAATACTAAACTAATAAACTACTGATACAAAAGGCGGTGGAAAAGATCTTCTCATAAGTACTGATGAATGACAAACTACTGATGAGTAGTTTGTCCTCAGTAGTTCTTCAGTAGAAATGTCAGGTTTGGACTTCAGAACTTCTGATGACTTTTCTTCTTCAGTACTTGTGTAATCTCTTCTTCAGCAGTTTGATCTTCATTCTTCAGTAGTTCTATACTTAGAATATTTTGACAGAAGTGAATTAGACTAAGGTTTGCAAAAGTGGTTTCACCAATCCTCTTTGTCCTAACAGAGGAATAGAACCTACGAACAAACAAGAAAGACGTATTAAAAACTTGACAGAATTCAACAAGACAAAGGACGCATTACAAAGTACTTACTGCTGAGCTTCTTCAAAGCCTTCTTGTAAAAAGGCTCACGCACTGGCGGCGCGGCGGATCCAGCTCCAAGCCCTGCGGTGGATCAATATCACCACCACCTAGCGCCTCCCGCTTGGGAGACGGACCACCGGCCACATCCTCCTCAACAACCTCCGCCTGTTTACGCTTGTGACCTAAAAACAATGAAAACAGGGATCAGCTCACAGAACACAAAGTACAAAAACACAAACAAGGTTAGAGTACTTACTCTCAGTAGTCACTCGCTCAGCAATACTGGATTCACCAGTCTTCTCACCACCTTGCGCCCCCGCCGCTGACGCACTTGCTCCACCGCCACCGGCAGAGCGACGCGCACGGTGAATTAGACCAGACGACGAACCACTCGACTCATCGTCTGACAAAAATACATAATCAACCTCAGCCGCCGTTTTCACGGACAACGGCTCAGGATTGATTAGAAAACCCACTTCAAGATTAGAGGGCGCACCTTCCATCGGGCCGGGGAACAAGAAATTCTCTACCTTCAGCTCCAGCTCAGAAACCCCTACCTCGGGTACCGCCAAGTAAGTAGTCTTCATAGTACGGGCGGCAAACACCTCAAACAGCAACTCTCCTGTCACACAAAACAAAAAGAAGGCGTCAAAAACCAAAGAAATACAGAAACAAAAAACAAAAAGCAAGATACTTACCTTAAACAGACAATGGCCCAGACTCACCAATGGGAGCTACATCATAGCCCTCCCTAATACCCAGACGGCTCAACCCCAATAGACGAAGAATTCCCTCCTCCAACTTATCCAGGTCATCCAAACGACTGGGATGCGCAGAAAGCTCCTGGAACCACGCCTCATCTTGAAAATCCTTCGCAACTTCGAAGGAAGGCGGCTTCTGCCCAGCGCGAAGCTCCAGGCGCGACATCTCCACAGGGATGACCTCCTTCTTCACAAAGAAGAAGCACTTCTTCCACTCACGAAGAGTCTTAGGCGAGCTTTTCGGCACGATCAGAGTCACACTCTTGGATCTCTCCACGAAGGACACCCAACCGGATTCCTTCACCTCAAGTTTGTAGAAAACATTGAAGTGCTCGAATTCCGGCTCCCTTCTCAAGGACCGACAGGTGGCCTCGAAATGCATAATCCTCATTACCCCGAAGGGGCTCATCTGAGAAATATGTATGCCATACTTCTGCAAAACGGAGATCAGGAACTTTGACATCAGCAGTCGGAAGAGTCCTTTCAAAAAATACGCCTCGTAAAGGCATATCTTTCCTTCTGGACAGCCAAGCGGCGTCTGCCCCTTCTCCGGTAACTCGGGTTCCCACTCACGTAAAATGCCAAATTTCTTGACCAAAGACCGAAACTTGTCTTTGGACCAAGAAACCTGGGCATCCTTCATCGCCAACTCGCCCTTCTTATCCTCAGAAGACATTTCTTCAAAAGCAAAGAACAGAAGAGAAAGAAAATTTTACTTCGGAAGATGATCGGAAAAATCACTAAACTCGCCGGAGATAAGTGGAAAAACTTCTTTGAAGAGAGAATGAAACGAATGAAGGCCAAAGGGAACATATATATACCCATCGCATTTAATGCAACGACAGAAAAGAAATCATCACGAAACAGGCTTTTCGCGCAAGGGTCTAATAGCAGGCAGACACGTCAGCCAGCCCACGTGACCAAACGGAACATGCGCGGCGCGTAGCCCACTTGCCTGACGGTTGTTTTACCCCAGCTGGCAAATGATGCCGATGATCGACACGTGTACGCCAACGTTCAAACCCATCACTAACAGCTGTCCACATACATCAGATGCACGACACGTGGCGGCCTAGCAACTCAACAGTCACAGTAACTGTCAGACACGATCTTCAAGGCAGGTGTACCAACCGTCAGCCACGTCTTTTCAACTTCAAACATTCCCGCCTTAAATTCACACAAATTCCAAAGAGACAAATTCAATGCGGAGTAAATGCAGGCGCCGAATGCGACAAAAATACACTTCCACAAGTTCTGACCGCGCAAACAGGCCCGACGCCTATCCCGGCTCCACGCCTGCGCGCCAGAACCAAATTTTTGAAAAATTATATTTCCACAAGTCCTGACCGCGCAAACAGGCCCGACGCCTATCCCGGCTCCACGCTTGCGCGCTAGAACCAAATTTTTGAAAAATTATATTTTCACAAGTTCTGACCGCGCAAACAGGCCCGACGCCTATCCTGGCTCCACGCCTGCGCGCCTGAACCAAATTTTTGAAAAATTATATTTTCACAATTCTGACCGCGCAAACAGGCCCGACGCCTATCTAGGCTACACGCCTGCGCCCCAGAACCAAAAATCTAAAAAATTCCTATTTTCACACGCAAGCAGGCATCACGCTTATCTAGGCTCCACGCCTGTGCCCCAGAACGAAAATCAGGAACATTTTTTCTAAACAGCGGAACAAATAAACCGCCCTACCCCTGCTCGGACCACCTCATAGGTCCCGCACACGCTCATTCCGTCATACGCCCGCAACTTGATCAATGTTCGCGCACCAGTTGACGAAGGTCATACAAAACACACATACACTTTGATTACATGAAAACCCAGTGACGACTGGATGTAACCTAAAGTACACTTGTGACAATCAAGTCCAGCACTCCCCTACCAAAAGGCGCAGAAAAGCACTGGACTGGGGGGACTTGAAGGGATATGGTATCAAAACATTATAAATACCATACCATCGCCCAACTAGAACCGGCATCGCCTGACGTCCATCCGCCCGTTTTACGTCAACGGAACGTCTGGCGTTCAACCGCCCGTTCTACGTCAGCGATGCAGCTGGCATCCAACGAGCGCCAGATGCAGCACTACCCGCCCGTTTTACGTCAGCGGTACACCCCGACGTCCAACCGACGCCAGGCGCAACATTGTCCGCCCGTTTTACGTTAGCGGACCCAACATACTTCAAAGCTTCCTCGGCAAGCCAAAGGAAGCTTCACCAACACAACTGGAAGATACCTTTTGGGGCAGCCTTGGGACTCACCCCTGCCCCAGAAGAAATATCTCTGACGCAATAGGCTGCCCGTCAGAGTTCCTCTCCAATTAGAGATTGCTCTCAGTCTGACATGCAGAAAGGACGACGACGTGGCAGCCTCCCAGCCAAGATATCTTCCTGACAAGCAGACTTTCTCAACCTGTCCCGAATTCCGAGAAAAGGTATGATTACCCACCGCCCTCGGTCTACCAACAGGCGGGCGCCACGTGTCCGCCGACCTTCAGCGTCCACTCGATGGGCGCCACGTGTACAGGCATCAGGACGGTAACATCCCCCCTTAGTATTTTACTTTCTCCTTTTTTATCAAAGCCCACTTGCACCAAATGGGCTTAAGGACTTGGGCCGGATTCTTGGAGACACCTCTACCTGGGCCGGGCCACATTAAGGGTAGAGGATGGGCTGAGAAAGTATGGTAGCTAGGTACTATAAAAGGAGAAGCTCCTTCTCCTTTTATTGGCATCTAATATCACATACACTTTCACTCAAGAAGAATACGAACTCCTTCGTGTCTTCTTCAACCCCTTGTTTATTATACTAACTTTTAGAGGCTCGGCTCTTCTAATCGGTAGTCTCCTAAACTCCCTGGTCTTGTCCCTAGACCCTCACGTATTTTCCAAACACACTCTCTTTGCAAAATACCGTAGAATCACATACTGGATTAGCGCCTAACCGGTAATCCAGGATTCGTGTTTCTTCAACTTGTAACACCCAAAACCATTCGTTCGCCTAACTACGCCATTAGGCGTGATTAGCAAAATATTAACACGAGACTTAGAGGATAAGAATATGGGTTATATTCTAATATGGAAATAACCTGGTCAATAATATGATGTTTATAAATGAATAAAAGGTGTTTAAAACTAGCTTATGAGTTAGTTTTTTTATACGAAAATGACAGTGGGAAAACATGAGGGACCATAGTTGCCAAAATGGTAAAGTGGGTATTATTAATATTAATAAAATACACAAAAACACACACATGAAGTGTGTGTGTCGTGTATAATGATCAGGAGATCATTTCTCATTCCTTAACCAAACCCTAAACATCAACTCTTGCTCAAATCAAAGCTAAATCAAAGGGGAAATCGATGCTTGAGCAAGAAACGAGTTATCTAAGGCCTAATGAACATCAAGGTACCATTTTTATTTGATGTAATTTGATGTTAATACCCGTTTTTGATTTGGTAAAAAATTAGGGTTTTGAAAAAACGTAAAATTTATGGTTAAAAAAGGTTGCTCTAGTCTTGGGGAACCTCAAACATACCTAATTTAGTTACAAATCACACTTAATATGTGTATTTGGTTTTGATCATATGATTATGTTCATGTGTAGAATTTGGGGTTTAACCTCTAGGTTGAATCCACTCATATCTAGTAACCTTTTGTGACTCTTAGAAGTTGTTGCATGAGAAATTTAGGTAAAAATGGCTTAAATAACATGTTATGATGTCAATTGGACAATCGGTTATGCTTTGGTTAAACTTAGAATGTTGAAAACTAAGTATATTGGTGGATGCACACCAAATGTTTGATGAAATGCCTAGATGAGTTAATCTCAACTAGCCATGTAAGAAAATGGCTATGGATTTAGCTAGAAATGATAATGAATACATGATGTTATGGATAGTGAACAAAATTCCATACTATGTATTCTAATAGACAAGTTTGACTCATCCCCAAGTTAGGTACAACAAAGAGGGAGCAAACGGGTCTAACGGATGCAAGGCGAATACTTATGGAAACAAGAATGGATGCGAGGTAAGTAATACTTACATTCACTAGATCACAAATATAACTTTTGTATTGATGTAATGATCTAAACCTTGATAAGTGATAAAGGTAGGACACTGAGGGGTGAAACCTATTAGACGGACGATTTATGCGAATCCATGTCAAAACAAGATTTATGGTAATAAACGAATCAAGAGTGTTGATCATAGGATGGAAATCATCAATTGGGTCAATAAATAAAGCTATGTGGTAAGTCTAAACTCAAGTCTTGATAATAAAATCAATTGAATAAGAAAGCTATGCAATTTGGGTAAATGGGTCAAGTGGGATTGCCACTTCCCCCTAATTAAAAGTTGGAATGTCATAAGGTTATGAACCATGAGACTTAATGGGTCAAATGGTGATTTTCTCACCATTCGAACCCGACAACCAAAGTCAATAATCTAAGCCTTAAGAACCTTGGGGATTACGAGTCATTGGGAAATGCATCACAATTGAGTCTCGAGGGACTAATGTGGTTAATCTTGAAAGGGTGCAGGAAAACACTTAGAAATTGGGCACATGATGCCCAAAGTAAACAATGAGGGTGCAAGTATGGATAAACGCCACCTGGTAAGTGGTAGTTAGATAAACGCCTTCGGGCGAAGAAATAAGGGTACTAAAATTACCCACATGAAGTGTGGATGCAAATCAAGTAAGTTATTTCCATAACTATGTGTAATGCGTGCTAATGCGCTTAGAATCTACTAAACAAGTGAAAACTTGAGAAATGATGAAAATCTAAGTCCGGAAGGACTTAGAGATTTTTAAACAAGTCAATGAGTCAAAAACATTGGAATTGGAATAAGAAGTTTCGCCACGAATTGCTAAATTGAAATATTTGACCATGAAGGGCATTTTGGGAATTTAAAAGATTTCTAAAGGTTGAATCTAAGAAACTAAATCATAATAAAACAAATCGGATAAACGCTTTTGTTGATCAAGTGTCTAATGACTTGACAACTTAATCGGTAGGCATTTGGTGTGGTCAAAAAGTGCCTTGTTTGATTCAAGGCCTTAACGGGTCGATATGGGTAAAAATCAAATAAACACTTAAAACTTTGAACCGGGTCATAGCATCATGAACCGGACTATAATTTCAGTCAAACAAAGGTTCATTTAGTCGGCAAGTCAATACTTAGGCTTCGGGAATCATTAAATGTGGTTGTGACATTATTCCCATGCTTAAAAATCACCAAATTTACATCAGAAGCTGTGAGCGGCCGCTCACAGAGACCGCGCGGCCGCTCACAGAGACCGCGCGGCCGCTCACAGAGAACAGCATGACGACACGATATTTAAAGTTGCATATAAAATCGTAGAAAATCGTTAGGAGCTGTTCTTTATATGCATGGAAAGCTCTCAGAGCGTAGAACAATTATTATTTGAAAGTTGAAGTCAGATTTTGGGTTTTAGAAGGGGTAAAAGCGATCCGAATAGCTGTTGCGCAAAAGTTGCAGTAGTTTGTTCTCCTGATAAAGGGCCGTTTGTCCTGGTTCATTCCGTTTTGACGTGTAACGACTATCATACTAGTTTAAATGTATCATTGACAACCCAATAATCATTCTCTGTGTGGTGGTTCTAGGTAAACATTTGAGGGATGTCCCGGAGCAAGGATCAAGTCGCGAGAATAACCGAACACGCCCGGACACTCATCAAGCTTCCGCAATAGAATTCAAGAATCTCCCGATAAAACGCAAAATCTTATCATATGTTTTAACTATTAAAATATAAGAATTTGTGGGAATCAAATATGTATTTGATCTTAATGGTTTGTGTTTATAATAAAAATCATAGTTTTAAATCGGGATGGTTTAAGTAAGGTCTAAACCCGTATGATTAGGCGTTGATCGCGCGATTACGGATTTGGGTCTTACACTGTTCTCCAGGCTAGGGTGAGGATGGCTTTGCTGGCTAAGCCTGGAGAGAGAAAATCCTCAGTCTGGACCATAGATGCTGACCCCTGTTGGATGGGTCTTGGTTTTGGACGAAGCCAGGGGATGGCATTAATATAAATAATATGGTAACTGCTTTTGACGCTACATCCTTGTGATTCTTTTGATATCCTGCAAACATTACCAAATGTCAAGTATAAAAGAATACTACAAATGATAGCTTTGTCTTCTTTTATCAATTAGTCTTCAAAGGGTGATGAAGTTGTTCTTGACATCCTAAGGATGTCCCCAGTTCTTCTTCCTTTGTCATCCTCAGGATGGTCTTCATTATTCTGAGGATGTCCCCAGTGTAATATTTTTAAGATAAATTTTGGGTTTTTATCCTTTTTCAAGAAAGGATTAATAAACTTTAACAATAACCTGTATAATGGCAAACTTTGTTATTATACTGGCGATTAGGCCTCAAATAAACTGGGGTCAAGCCCATATGTAATCTTTAGGATAACTGGCGACAAGGCCTATTGTAGCATCTTAGGAATAACTGGCGACACGTCCTATTGTAACATCTTAGGAATAACTGGCGATAAGGCCACTGGCGACTAGGCCACTGGCGACTAGGCCAAATACATACGAGACATTGAAAAATGTCTAAACCTTAAGAGTTCAATATATATCTAAAAAATGATGAATTTTTCAGCCACTTTATATGGACTGGTCCCACTATCCTGAAAATATACATGAACAACGTGCGCACCAGGCGGGGTTGATAACCCAATGAGAAAGGTGAAAACCTTTAAACCTTAGGAAGGTGTCAGACACCTTAACGTAGGAGAGGGTGGCCAGCCCTTTAGTCTTCAAAGCGTTCCATCTTCAGGATGGTACTGCAAAATTCTCAGGATGGACTATTTCTAGACCATGTTTAGTAAAAATATAAACGATTGAAATAGGTAAAGAATAAGTACTTACATATGGAGATGATTCATCTCTATCAGCCTTCACCTTCATCCTACCAGTAATCCAAACCATGGTTTCTCTTCCAGTGAGATCAGTCACATGCAACCTTATACGTGGTAATATTTCAAATGAATTTCATTCCAAGCTCTTGGTAGAATTTCTCCAAGCCTCTTTTTCAAGTTGTTGATGATGATATTATTAGAGGATTCTGCTTGTCCATTAGCTTGAGGATGGACAGGTGTTGATGTTATCATTTTGATTCTGAGTAGTTAGAATAGTGTTATCCTTAGGATGTACATTGCTATCTTCAGGATGCACAGTGTTATCCTCAGGATGCAGTTCTAAATTTGCCAAGGCATCAGCTTCAGCATTTTCTTCCCTAGGTACCTGTGTTAATGTAAATTCTGCAAAACAAGATGCTAATTTCTTGACTATTTCAAGATATTCTACTAATTTTTTACCTTTGACTGCATTGGATTCGTTAAAATGGTTAGTAATTAATAAGGAATCAACAAACACTTCTAAATTTGAAACATGCATATCCTTAGCAAGTTGTAAACCAGCAATGAGAGCTTCATATTCAGCTTCATTATTGGTTTTTTGAAATGCACATCTAATCGCATGGGGTATTTTGTCCCCTTGTAGCGATTTTAGTAGTAATCCTAACCTTGTGCCTCTCATATTTGAAGCACCACCAGTATATAAATCCATTTTCTCAAGTTTTCATTTACTTGTTAAACTTCTTTTTCAATTTCACTTAGGATGTTACTACTGAAATCCGCCACAAAATCAGCTAGAGCCTGTGATGTGATTTGATTGCATTTCCAGGCTCATATACCAAGTCAAAAGCACTTAATTTCACTGACCATTCTGCCATTCTTCCTGACATTTCTGGTTTTCTAAGCGCATTTTTAATAGGGTAATTATTTTGAACATGTATCCTATTTGTTTCAAAAGAATGCCTTAACTTGGTAGATGCCATAATCAAAGCTAAAATAAGTTTTTTCAAGATGTGAGTACCTGGGTTTAGCATCTAGTAGAGTTATACTTACATAATAGATAAGATGCTGTTGTCCTTCAAAGTTTTTTACCAAGACTGCACTTATTGCATTTCCAGAAGCTACAAGATATAACTTGAGAGGTTTACCATCTTCAGGTTTCACCAGGAGTAGAGCTGCTGCAAGATATCCCTTCAACTTCTGCAATGCTTCCTCATGCTTTTGTTCCTAGTCAAATTTGTTGTTCTATTTCAGGATGTCATAGAACTCCTTGCATTCTTCCGAGGACTTCGAAATGAACCTGTTTAGTGCTGCTAGCCTGCCAGTCAATCTTTGTATATCCTTGACGTTGGTTGGAGATTTTAAATCAAGGATGGCTTTGATTTGTTTTGGACTGGCTTTGATGCCTCTCTTGGTTACTAAGTATCCAAGAATTTTGCCAGCACTAACTCCAAAATTGCACTTGGCCAGATTCAACTTCGTGTTATAAGCATCTAGGATGTCAAAGGCTTCCTTGAGATCCTGAGGATGGTCTTCAGCTTTTTTGGATTTACTGCCATATCATCGATGTAGACTTCCATTGTACCCCCAATCATTTCTTTTAACATCATGTTTACCAGCCTTTGATATGTTGCACCTGCATTTTAATATTGAGATTAAAGATTGTTCAATATCATTAGGGATGTTCTTACCGATCCGCATAGTGATATCCTTGTTGTTTTCATCGAAGCAGACTGATTTGACATCTTGGTCAGAATGTGCTTTGACATCCTGAGGATGACACTATACATCTTGCTTTAATTGTTATGTTTGTTTCAACTATGATGAAGCCTTCATTGATGTTGTGTAGCAATCCTTTGCTTCTTGCTGGTCACTGTTGACTTTGATGACTCCCATGGAGTTGGTAGCTTTACACATTGGTGATATGTTGATGGAACTGCTTTCATGTCATGTATCTAAGGTCTCCCTAGGATAACAAATCTATCACACATAATCTTTGGATAGAGTTCATTCCCTCAACATACACAGGAAGTTTAATATCACCAACTGTGCTCTTGGTCTCCCCACTGAAGTCAACCAAGGCAGATGATCTAGCCACTATCTTGGCCTCAGGGATGTTCATCCTTTTGAGGGCTTCCAGCTGTATTATGATAACTGAACTCCATCCATCTATTAATATCCTGCGAACAAAATGGTTAGCTATATATAAATTAATGACCAAACCATCATGGTGAGGCTCTAGAACGTTCTCTCGATCCTCTTGAAATAAAATTAATGATGCCAGCATCCTTGGATGGAGATGCTGTTCTTTCTGGGATGCCAGTGCTATCCTGAATCTTTGACTTCTTTCTGCCCACCAGATCCTTAAGATGGCCCTTGCTTAGGAGATATGCTATTTCTTTTCTCAAAGCAATGCAATCTTTAGTAATATGTCCAAAATCTTCGTGGAAAGCACACCATTTGGATTTGTCCTTCCATCCTGACTTGTTATCTTTCCTTGGCCATCTTGCTTTGTCTCCAAGATCCTCCATAGTGTACATTAAACCTGTTACATCCACAGAAAAACAGTAGTCCGATAGTTTAGGACAATCCTCTTCATCGTCATCCTCAACCGCATTAACCTTTTTATTATCAGGTCTAGCATATGGTTCATGTTTGTAAGGTTCGTATGTGGAAGTGGACTTCCGATTGGGATTGTTGTATCTTGAGGATGTCTCTATCCTCTCCTGTATCTTCTTGTCATCTTCAAGATGGATGAATCTTAAAGCTCTATTCCGAACTTCATTGAGATTCCTACAAGGGTTCATCACTAATTCTTTATAGAAAGGCGAATCCTTCTATAGTCCCATCTTGAAGGCGTGTACCGCTGTTGTGAAATCTAGGTTTGGGATATCAAGTGCTTCCTTCCCAAACCTTGTGATATATTCCCATAATGATTCTCTATGTGGCTGTGTCACGCTGTACAAATCACTTGTCAATCGTTCAAATGTTCGACTGCAAGAAAATTGATTGTTAGACATGTTAACTAAATGAGCAAAAGAAGTAATAGAATAGGGAGGAACACTTAGTATCCATTTTAAGGCTGGACCAGTGAGGGTAGAACCAAATCCTTTGCATAAGCATGTTTCTTTCAAGTTTGCTAGAATGGGGTTTATTTCCATCCTTTCCCTGTATTGTGCTACATGCTCTCTGGGATCAGTAGATCCATCATAAAGCTTCATGCTTGGAGTCTGGAATCTCTTTGGAATCTTAGCATCACATATTGGAGGTGCAAAGTGAGAAACCCTGTCGTATGCTGAAGATACCTCAGGGATGGGCTTTATTATCCCTGGAACACTAGACACCATATCCTTGATTTTCTGAAGCTCTCTTGCCAACTGTGGACTTATACCTGTATCCTGCAAAGAAGCAACATCGTTAGTAGCAAAAATACTAGAATTTAAATTGTTACCATTGTTGTATCCTCGGGATGGTTCGGTGGTATATCCTCGAGATGGCTCCACATCATATCCTCGAGATGGCTCGGCAGTATATCCTGCATCTCTAGTTGTTACCATCCTGGGTGCTGAAACAGTTTCTGGTGTAGAGATTCCAGTGCTCATGGGGAAGAAATCTCTTTGATGAATTCCCCCAGAGATGCCAGAATTGAAATCCAACACTCTAGGCTGCAATGGTGTCCCCATGTCTTCAGCCGGTCTCTTTGAGGATGTTTTGAGAGATTGAATTTCTCTCATCAGCATCTGGTTGGTATCCTGTAGTTGCTTTTTTTGGTCCTTCACCATTGCAAACATGGAAAGGAGCTCATCATTTGAAACGGAAACAGGAGGAGTGGATGCAGATGTTTCCATCCCAGATCTAGCAGTATTAGGAGTAACACTCCTGGTAATTTGTGCAGAACTCTTGGGAAAGGTAGGAGGAGGTGGTAGAGTCATATTTTTGGCAGAGGTTGTGGATGGTGTGGAAGAAGACACAGGTTTTGGGTTTGAGGCCAAAGTTGTCAAGAATTTTTGAAGTAAATTGATTGGGAAAAAGTTTTAACAAGTTTTTGTTAAAAAATAGCACCACTTGCCCCACGGTGGGCGCCACATTGTTTTGGTAAAAAATTACCTAGTAGAAATAATTTTGTATTCCAAATTAGTAAAAGTGAGGTAGAGTGCTAAATGTGTAGAATATGTTAAATACTCAGTTGTATTCTGAAAATGCCAGTTTAATATAACAAAGAAATAACAATATGACAACTATGCTCAGGATGGCAAAAAATGAGTTCAGGATGGACAGTTATATCCTGAGGATGTAACTGTCAGACAGAAAGGTGAATTAAGCAAGGATAGACGATTGTAAGTATAATACAATAAAGGAACGACACTCGATGTATGAGGAAAGCCTTTGATCAGTTGATGATCGCCTGCACAAAACCTCGGGAGGAGTCTAAGCCCCTGCCTTGTTTGTTAATATAAATAAGGTAAAAATAAGTACAACTTTGTATAGGTGATTAACGAGTATCTAAGTTTACAATATGAGTGTTATGTGTGTGTAGAGAGAGAGAGAGAGAGAGAGAGAGAGAGAGAGTATCAGGTGTCTATGAAGTATTAAGAAGCGAGAAGAAGTGTCCTAGACTCGTTTGATCACCCCCTTTTATAGTTACACGAAAGTAAATAGGAGATCCCACATAATCTGCTATCTTAGTTAAGCTTCATGAATGATTCAGGTGACCGTTGTGGCTGTTTCAACTTAATATAGTCGTTGAGTAATTGTTTCCATGTTTTTCTCCTTTCATTAATGCTCGTCGGTTACGAGTTTGACCTCTTCTTTGGTGGTGAACTTGTTCTACACGCATAGCTCTTCAATGATCAGCTCCTTTGACTTAAATGAGACAATATAGCCGTTAGGGATCAGTTACAAGCCTTAATATTGATTAAGTGTACCTGCAATATCATCATAATAAGATAATTCGTTAGTCCATCCTCAGGATGCGCATAAGGTAAAACACAGCTACATCCTGAACCCTGCTTAGTCCTTCAGTATCCCGAGGATGTTACTCAGAGAATATGAGGTAGAATCATCCTGCATTATAACCATAAGTTAGTTTGTTTGTCCATCCTCAGAATGTGCATAAGATAAAATTCAGTGTCATCCTGAATCCTGTTCTGTTTGCAGTATCCTGAGGATGTCACATAGAAAATATAGGTTAGTTCTATCCTGAAGATTTCACCACCAACAACTATCAACTATCAAAGGATAGCTAATAGGTCTGTTTGGAACAACCTGCACACTTGTTAAACAATTAGTTGAAGAGGGGAACCCATCCCTTCACAGCGATGGGTCGTCCAAGATCATCAATCCTCGGGATATCAATCCATTCCCTTTTGAAAAATTAATTGGTTTCTCAATGGATTGACTTGAAGTAGAAGCTGTTGCGGATTGAGAAAGTGCTTTGAGTTTGGAAACAAGTTCAGGTTATATTTTAGATTTCTTTTTCTTTGATTTTATTTGGATTTTTAACTTTTCAGGTTTCTTATTCGAAACATGCTTCTTAACTTTGTTTGGAACCTTCTCAGACTTGACTGATAAAGGCCCCGGTTTAGAGTTATTCTTAGGCTTAGCCTTAGAACTCCCCCTTACCTTAGCAACCCATTCACTATCTCCATTTTTATTCAAGGCAATCTTGTTACGATTGTCATACACAACAGACTGTTTCCCGTTTTGTTTGTTGAAATGTTTCAGGGATACAGGCTTTTTGGCATTGCCTGAATGAATAGCAGCATTCACTTGTATCCTTTTCTGTTTAACATACGGACAGGAAGAAACTAAATGCCCACACTCTCCGTAGTTAAAACAGGACCTATGTTCTTCACACTCAAAGACATTGCCTTCATCCCAATACCAATATGGACACTAGGCTGACAAATGTCCGACTTCCCCACATTCAAAACAACTTCTCCATTCAACAAACTCAGGAGAATATTGGGATGAATTGTTTCCATAATAACCATCAAATCGAGAGGTACTTGGATAATCATAAAAGTCATATGATCTCGATGAAAAATTTCTTTAATTCTTATGATGAAATTTTTTCATCTGATCATTACGTTTCGATTTTATTGGTTTTGGTCCTTTTGTCATGGGACATTTCTTTTTGTTCCCAGACTGATTCTTTTGATTCACATGTTTTTTAGGATTGAGTTTGAATTTCAGGTGACCAAATTGATTTATAAATTGTACTAACAAATCATCATTATCAGCAAAAACACATTTAAGTAAAGATTGTTCGATGAGATCAATTGGAAAATCTTTATTGGAAATCAATTTGTCACTTCCCACCAACATATAGGATCCTTCTATTCCTTCAGGAAACTTAAATATGGGGTTCTCTTCATATTCAGGTTCTGAAGTAGCTACCACATTTTTAGTTTTCACTTCAAGCTTTGATTTCACCTCAGAGTCAGGATTAGCTATACAAGATGTTATGACTTCCAACACAAGATGTTTTCACTTCATGCTTTGATTTCACCTCAGAATTATCCTTCTCCAAAACATTTTTATAAGTTTATGAAGTTCTGAAATTTCTTTCATATAAGATTCAATATGATTTTTAAAATCTTTTCATTCTTTTCAAAAATTTCATTTGCAGTTTTGCATCTTTTTAATTCACTTGCTAAGTTCTGTTTGTCCTCAAGAAGTTTCAACACTTCTGTTTTCAGTTTGACACATTCAGAACAGTTAGCACATTCAGGTTTTGAATTTACCTAAGCATCATGCTTCTTTTGATCATCAGCTTTTACAGATGTTACACTTACCTCAACCGCATCTGTACTATTAACATTCTCAGAATTTGCATCATCATTTGTTAAATCACTTTCTCCTGATTCACTCTGTTTAGAACTCTCATCATAACTCAAATCACTCCTTGACAATTCACTTGAATCACCATTCCCCATTTGTTTAACAAGACACATAGTTTCACTTTTAACACTTTCTTTGTTCAAACACTCAACATCATGTACCATTTTACTAATTGATTGCACAACTGGAGCTATAAAGTTAACTCACATATCAACTGTAGGTCGTGTAACATATTGTTGAATGGTAGTTACAATGACTCGTCCCCATGGATTAACTTGAGGTTTTTGTCTTTGTGATTGTTGTCGTGTAACTTCTATTTGATCTCTTCCCATATAATATTCCCACGGATTTGCCATTTTTTTTCAACAATTATTACTTCAAAAAATTTCCAAAATCAGGCATTTCGAAATTTTTTACACCTTAAAATTTGAAAAACGTAGTCCAAATTTGAAAATATGATCGAGGGTTCTAACCAACAGAATACACTCATGTTCGACCTCTTGGATAGCACGAATGAAACAGACAGATATTGGTTCGACCTGTCGTGAGGTCGAAGGAACAAGAATCAACTGGTTCGGCCTGAGTGAACACCTCGAATGTATATGTAACTAGTTAATTCGACCTCTCAGTAAATTGTTCGACCTAAACTTAGCACGAATAAAAAAAATTTCACTCATTCGACCTATTCGAGTCTGTTCATCATCTTTAACCTCAAGAACACACAAATCAGATCTGGTTTTGAAAAATTTTCACCAAATGTAATGAAAATTGTCAGGTTTTGTTCGGAATCTATTTTAAACAAGTTTTTGCGAAAGAATCTTTGAAAACAATATCAAAATCAACTCCAATTAAATCAAAAACCATGTTTTTATGAAAAGCTTCAAAATTTCTAGGGTTTTGAACTTTAAACCAGATTTTTAATCTGTTTTCATCAATTCAGATCAGTTTGCACTTGTGAAATCGAGCCTACGCTCTAATACCACTTGTGGAAACATTTTTGGATTGTGTATACGAACCATGATCTCACGAATACCAACCGTAGGGTGCGGAATCCATTCCGGTTGTGCAGACTGAGTAAGAAAATATCAGTAAATATCGCGATGAAAACAGTATACGAAACACCGAGCAAATTCCATAACTTTATTGATGTATTAGATCAAAACCTAGACCTAATATAGAGACTCTCTCAAACTGGGGATAAGCTCAAATGATTAACAACTCTATAAAATTCTAACTTATCCCCTATTTATAGGCAAACTCATTCGACTTCTCGAAGGTTCGAATGACTCCCTTCGACCTTTCAACGGTGCGAACCAAAACTTTCAGTTTTGCTTCGACCTCTTGACTATACAAATCAAACTTTACAAACACACCTCCTCGACATGCAGTACCGGATCACTAGCTGGGGACATACAAGAATAGTGCACTTACAAAAGAACACTTGTTAAATAACAGATGCTATTTAAATTTATGTAACTTGTTATTTATTTTACTAAATAAAAAATTAATAAGTTAACGATAATTTAAATAAGAAAAAATATAATCATAATATGTCAACAAAATTGAAAAGACGTGTCTTGAAAAACGCCCCTAAATCGATAAGTGCACAATATTAGAAATAATAAGTAATTAATGACCAATTTCTCCCAATACTACTCAAGAATTACAGTTTAGTCCCTATATAAACAATATTGAACACTATTCTACAGCCTTTTCAATTCTTCAACTGTTGAAAGGTCTCTTACAGTCCAATGTCTATTCGCACAACATATGTTAAATAACAGATCTAATTTAAAATATTTGTCTAACAGATGTTGCTTAGTGCATGTTTGGCTCTCCTTATTTGGCCTCCTTATAACTTATTGACTTAATTAAAAAGTTAATAAGGAGAAAATATTGTTTGGGTAATGGGTTGAAAATGAGGTTTTTGTGGGTTGAAAAGGAGATAAGTTATAAGTTAGAATTTGCAACTTTTTGATTAAGTAGATAAGGAGGTAGAAGGAGATAGGGAGATAAGGAGAAGGAGAGCCAAATATGGCCTTAAAAACTATTTCTTTTCCATTTTTGTAACTTCTTATTTATTTTACTAACTAAAAAGGTAATAAATTAACGATGGATCAAATAAGAAAAACTATAATCATAACATGTCATTAAATTTGAAAAGACATATTTTGAAAAGACGCCCCAAATCGTTTGTTTTAATCTAAATATATCTTCTATAAACTGACAGTGATTTGATTACCAGCTACATCGCTTTAGCTTCCCAACCCACTCCCCCACTCCCCTACAAAACTTCTATAAAACGAAGAATACTATAACACATTTAGGGTACATATCTTTTCTTTTTACTAATTGTTTTTCCCAACTGATTTCTTAATCCCAAAACTGAAGAGAAAAAAATGTCAGAAAATAGACAATTATCCATATGGTGGTGTGAGAAAAAGAAATTCTTCCTGATGTTCACTGACAGCAGGAAAACGTATTTACCATTCCCCGGAAGGTATACTTGCTAACTGTAATAAATAAATTCTGAAAAAAAATGTTGAAACTTGATAGCCATCCGAGTTGGGAAAACGACGAATCACGAAGGCTAGAGAGAAAACTTAAGAAGATGTTAAAAAATTGTGAACTTCGTGATGTGATTTCTAGGGAGTTTCTGTCAGATGTGTTTGAACTAAAGATGTTAGGACAAAAAGGATTGAGGAAACCACTTTTGCAAACCTTAGTCTAAATCATACTTCTGTAAATTATTCTATGTATAGAACTATTGAAGAAAGAAGACTAAAGTACTGAAGAAGGATTCAACAAGTACTGAAGAAGATAGATCAGAAGTTCTGAAGTCAAACCAGACAAGTTCACTGAAGAACTACTGAAGACAAACTACTCATCAGTAGTTTGTCATTCATCAGCACTTGTAATAGAATCTTTCCACCGCCCTTATGTTTCAGTAGTTTATTTGTTTATTATTACTTTATCTTTTTGTACAAGTTCCAAGAATGCAACTTGTTGCAACTTGTTGCAGACTTGCTTTTTGGCAAGGTTCATGTATTTGTAAGTCTATAAATAGAGGGGTTCATCCCTCTGTTTTAGACATTGATTTTAATTGAAACTGAAATCCTTCAAAGCTTATTATTGTTATTTCCATTTCATTTACTGAGAATCTGTTTGAGTATTTATTGTCATTCACATTCAATACTTAGATTCTCATTAAACTTGTCTTTAGTTTTCAAACATCAAGGGGGAGTAATAACTCCTGTTGATAGTGTAACTTTTCTTACTTATTCCGTTGTGCAAATCTGATTTAACTTGCTAAACACATAAGTGTTCACTAGCAAGCAAAACATCAAGAGCATTACTGATCCAACAAAAGATTACTTTTGACGATGGCCACACAGGATACTTCCAACCTCAAAACATTTGCTTCTCAGATGATGTGTCACACCCTCAAATTTCCACTTGTGCAGTTTTACCGCGAGGCGCATGACAAACCAGGATCCAAGTCAACGGTCACAATAAACAACACTATATGAATACGTAAAACCCAAAACATAGTTCTCGAATTATCAAAATCGTAGCGGAAGCATTTAACCAGTTACAAAACCATGTACGACAATGTTCAAACAGTTTTATTCAAAACATGAAGCTAAGCCTAGACGCCATGCAGACTCGTGCGCCTAGTCCAATGTTGCTACCTTAGCGACCTGAGAAAAACATGCCAAAAAGACGTCAACATATAATGCTGGTGAGTTCACAGGTTTGTTCAATAAATTACCAAAGTTACCAAAACGTTACCATGTCCATACTATACCAATGTCACCAAGTACGCTAGCTAGGCGTATGTTTTATTACTACTACGATTGGAAACCATTACTGGACACGTTTAGCAATGTTTAGCATATGTTTAAGCAGCCTGAATAATGTTCAGCATGTTTAGCAAAGTTCGAGACAACATGCACCCGCCCAGCCCTCCAAGCCGTCGAGTGGGGCAGGTCACGCCCAATAGATCTATCCACATTTCCCCCGTTGTGCATCCCCACACATTCATGGTTTCCCCCGGGACTTTCAAAGATCGTATAGCAATACAAAGTTAAAACCATAGTATGACATATGTTACCAAAATAGTTTAGCGCATGTTTTCTCCCCCAAAAGTTAAAGCTGAAAAAGTGGGGCCGTGAACTCACCTTAGATAGCGTTCTTCGGTAACTAGTAAAATGCTAAGCCCTTGATAATCCCTCTACCGGAGATCTATCAAAATGTTCACATAATTGTTCCGACTAATAACCATAAGGTTATCTAGTCCCCGATTGTCCAGATCGTAACCAAGTATGTTTTAAAGCGTGTTTAAATGTTCAACCGACACACTAGACCGACCTGACATCCCGTTGGTGACTCATTACCCTAACTAATCATGTATACATAGATTACACACAAGGTTCAAGCATAAAATACTTAGTTTGTATCAAAAATCTCATTTCTACATCAGAACGGTCGAACCAGTCAGATAAAGCCACCTTCGCCCCTTTTTAAGTCTTCTTCGCCCGTTTAGTGTCACGTTCGACCGTTTGATGCCACGTTCGACCGTTTGATCTCTCCTTCGACCACTCGTTTGGTCGAATGAACCCAGGTTCGCCCCTGTTACATAAATTTTCCTAAAAACGCTTCAAACACATTCGAAACATCGCGAAACGTCATCAAACACAGCAGTCAAGTATGAATAACTTATCCCTACTGAACCCCACCAATTTTGCCCCAAAACTTATCCGTTTCAGCCCTTTCCTAAAATGGCAAAGATTATGGAAGTGTCACATCATGCATGTAATTGTTACCCAATTTGGAAACTTTTTAATACCAATCCATAATCATCTACAAATGCTCAGCTTATCTTGTAGTTGAAAACCCCCATTCATTTTATTAATAATACTTAACATGCACAAGCCCTAGATTTCATAAAATCCCCAAAATACCCATAATATCACCATCTATCTAATTATAACCTTTTACAATCTTAAACTATCTTTCATAGCAGCCCCAGATCATGTTTCTAGCATTACAACAGCAACAAATCATTAAACAACACATACCATCACATAACACATAATTAACATATGTTTATTGATACAAAACCTATGTTTAATGACAGGGTTTAGATTTAGAAAGGTGTTTAAAAGGTTTTTATTGATAAAAACATCCTTAGAACAGATCTAGACCTTTAGGGTTAGATAAAAACGAATCAAAATGCTTTAAAAAGACTTAGGATTAAGAATACACCTTGGATTCTTGTTTAGATGTTGTTGATAGGTTAGATTATGAAAAAGAAGAGAAAAAACTCCTTCCTTAGTGATTAAAATCGTTTGAGAGTGTTTTGAGACGGTTAGGGTTTGTGAAATGGTGAAAAATGACAAAGTTTGGTATTTATACTAGTCCACCTTCGACCCTTGTTCCTGGTCGAACGTAGCCTCCTTCGACCCTTTCACAGGGTCGAATGTACCCTGTCCTGGTCGAAGGGAATTCTTTCAATTCCACATCCCAGGTTCGCCCCTTTGCAAAGGGTCGAAACAAGACATATTTCCACCTTCGACCACTCGAAGTGGTTGAACCAGGACCTATGTTTATCTAGTTTTCCAGTTTGTCGTGTTTAACGCATTTTAACGCACCTTAACATATGAGCATGCAACCTTAGTCTATGTTTAACATATTTAAGCATTGATAATCATCTACACATCATTTAAACACATCTATGTATATAATCCACCACACGACCAATAATCTACACATACACTTAATTAGTTTATGTAATTTCACCAACAACGGTACCCGGTACTAGTGTATTCCCAAAATGACTCCCAATGATCCTCCAGATCATTGAACCCTGGACAATCCTAACTTGACCCGACTCAACTAACCTAGTTAAGTCTGTTTATAAACGTTTCCCGCTAAGGTAGACTTAGATGTTACTAAAATGTTTAAGCCAAATATGCCGGGTGTCACATCATCCCCACGTTGAAAGAATTTTCGTCCCGAAAATTGCACAAAGCCCAAAAATAAAAGAGACGGAGAGAACGAAACGAAAAGAAAATTTACCGGATGTCACATCATCCCCACGTTGAAAGGAATCTCGACCCGAGATTCATTCCGCTTCAGCAGTAACATGCCTCGATTCGAATGCGCGTTTCGGAAAAAGATGAGGATGTTTAGCTTTCATCTGATCCTCCCGTTCCCACGTGAACTCCGGTCCACGATTCGAGTTCCAACGAACTTTGACGATGCGGATTTTACTCCGACGAAGGCTACGAATCTTGTAGTCGAGAATCTCGACAGGTTCCTCCACGATGCGAAGACGATCATCAACCTTGATCTCTTCCAGTGGTACAATGAGAGATTCATCAGCTAAACACTTCTTCAAGTTAGACACATGGAAGACATTGTGAACACTACCGAGCTCCGCCGGTAAGTCAAGTCTGTATGCCACCGGTCCAATCCGATCCAGGATTGCGAATGGTCCAACATAACGAGGGTTAAGCTTGCCACGCTTTCCAAAGCGTATGACGCCCTTCCATGGTGAAACTTTTAGAAGTACCCTGTCCCCAACCTGGAACTCCAGAGGTTTGCGACGGCGATCGGCATAGCTCTTCTGACGATCCCGCGCAGCAGCCAAACGGTTACGAATTTGCACGATTTTCTCCAAAGTTTCGTACACAAGTTCCGGACCAGTGAGCTGGCTCTCGCCCACCTCGGCCCAACAAAGTGGTGATCGACATTTCCGTCCGTAGAGAGCCTCGAACGGAGCTGCCTTGATACTAGAGTGATAGCTGTTGTTGTAGGAGAACTCCACCAACGGTAGGTGAATCTCCCAACTTTTACCAAAATCGATAACACATGCCCGAAGCATGTCTTCCAAGGTTTGAATCGTCCGCTCACTCTGTCCATCAGTTTGCAGATGATAAGCTGTACTCATATCCAACTGAGTACCCAAAGCCTTGTGCAGAGCCTTCCAGAAACGCGAAGCAAAACGAGAATCACGATCAGAGATAATAGAGACAGGCACCCCGTGCCGAGCAACCACCTCTTTAAGGTAAAGTCGAGCCAACCGCCCGAGTCCATCAGTTTCCTTAATAGGTATGAAACGTGCCAATTTTGTCAGCCTATCAACAATCACCCAGATCATATCATAACCACTAGGTGTCCTTGGCAGCTTGGTGACAACATCCATCGTGATTCGCTCCCACTTCCATTCCGGAACCTCTGGTTGTTGCAGGAGACCAGACAGCCTCTGATACTCCACCTTGACTTTAGCACAAGTCAAGCATTTGCTGACATAAGTAGCTATATCAGCCTTCATGTTTGGCCACCAATAAAGTATCTTCAGATCCTGATACATCTTATCGGAGCCATGGTGAATAGAATACCGGGATTTGTGAGCTTCATCCAAAACAAGCTCGCGTAATCCCCCGAACAACGGAACCCAAACACGTCCCGCAAAATAGTGTAAGCCATCGGTCCTGAGTTCAAGATGCTTGTCAGCACTGTGCATAGTCTCAGCCTTAAGGTTCTCCTCCTTCAAAGCTTCCAACTGTGCAGAACAGATTCGGTCAGGCAATGACGAATGAATGGTGAGCTGTAAGGCTCGAACACGACGAGGATTCGCAGACTCCTTCCTGCTCAAGGCGTCCGCCACAACGTTCGCCTTGCCAGGATGGTATTTGATAGCACAGTCATAATCGTTCAGGAGTTCAACCCAACGACGCTGCCGCATTTTCAACACCTTCTGGTCGAAAATATGCTGAAGACTCTTGTGATCGGTATATACTTCACACTTGGTACCGTACAAGTAATGTCTCCAGATTTTCAACGCAAAGATCACCGCACCCAGTTCCAAGTCATGAGTAGTGTAGTTCTTCTCATGAACCTTGAGTTGACGAGAAGCATAAGCAATAACCTTCCCGCGTTGCATCAACACACAACCGAGACCACGAATAGAAGCGTTACAGTACACAACGAAGTCATCCGTACCCTCAGGTAAAGATAAGATAGGTGCAGAACAAAGTTTAAGCTTCAGCATCTGAAATGCTGATTCCTGTGGTTCATCCCAGTCGAACTTTCGGTCCTTCTGGGTAAGAGTAGTGAGGCGTTGAGCGATCTTCGAAAATCCCTCAATGAAACGACGATAGTAACCCGCAAGACCTAGGAATTGCCGCACCTCAGATGGCGTCTTTGGTGCTTCCCAGTCTTTAATAGCCTTGATCTTAGCCGGATCGACGTGAATTCCCAGTTCATTAACCACATGCCCTAGGAATTGAACTTCACGTAACCAAAAATCACACTTCGAGAACTTAGCATACAACTGCTCCTGTCTCAAAAGTTCCAAGACCAACCGTAGATGTTCCTCATGATCCGTCTTGTTCTTAGAATAAATCAGAATATTGTCAATAAACACGATGACGAACTTATCAAGGTAAGGTTTACAAATGCGGTTCATTAAATCCATGAACACCGCCGGTGCGTTAGTGAGACCAAAAGGCATGACCAAGAACTCAAAGTGGCCATAACGAGTGCGAAAAGCAGTCTTCTGAATGTCAGCTTCCCTGATGCGCAACTGGTGATAACCGGACCGCAAATCAATCTTCGAGTAGTAATTGGAGCCCTGGAGCTGGTCAAAGAGATCATCAATGCGAGGAAGAGGATAACGATTCTTGATGGTCACTTTGTTCAGCTCGTGATAATCAATACACATGCGGAGGCTTCCGTCCTTCTTCTTCACAAACAAAATAGGAGCACCCCATGGGGAAGAACTCGGTCGGATGAAACCCTTTTCCAAGAGTTCCTGCAACTGGCTGGACAACTCTTGCATCTCGGGAGGTGCAAGACGATACGGAGCTCGGGCAATGGGAGCTGCACCCGGAGTAAGATCAATACCAAACTCAACCTGACGATGGGGAGGAAGACTAGGCAAATCATCAGGAAACACATCGGGAAAATCACGAACCACCGGGATATCCTCGATCTTCTTCTCATCGTCAGTAGAAACGTTAACAAGTGCCAGAATAGCCGAACAACCCTTCCGTAGGTACTTACGGGCTTTCATGCTAGAAATGATACTCAGCGGAGCACCGCTTTTCTTGCCATGAACTGAAAGAGTCTCTCCATCAGGGAGAGGGATCCGAATAATCTTATCGAAACAAACGATCTCCGCACGATACAACGATAACCAATCCATGCCGACAACGACATCAAAGCTACCCAGGGGTACCGGCATAAGGTCAATGGGGAAAGACAAACCCGACAGTTCCAAGTGACATTCCCTAAGGGTGTGCGTCGCTTCAATTTTCTTACTATCAGCCAATTCTATTAAGTACTTAGCCTCTAAAGGTGTGGGTACTATATCTAGCAATCGACTAATGTCCATAGATACGAAACTCTTATCGGCACCAGAATCAAACAAGACAGAAGCTGTGTCTGGATCCTGCCTAGCCTCTGCAGATCCAATGACGAAAGCACGTGCAGTCCTGCCTCCGCCCCCGTTGTTCCCGTTACCGTTCCCGTCCCTTCCATTATCACCCTGTTTCAGCTTACGACATTCACGCTTGAAGTGTCCCATGTCACCACAGTTATAGCACCCCTGCTTCCCTGGAGTCCCCTGAGTAGCAGGAGTAGAAGTAGCAGCAGGAGTCTGAGTCGGGGTAAGTGCCACCCTGCAATCCTTAGCATGATGCCCCAACTGATGGCACCGATGACAACGAGCCCGATCACAACTCCCAGAATGATGAAAACCTCACTTGTTGCACTTGGGATGCTTCCCAACATACCCTCCCGACTTCTGCCCTGAAGAAGACCCAAATGAATCAAACTTCTTCGTCGGCTGAGATGGCGCTGGCACAGCACTCTTCCCCACACTATCCCACTTCCTCTTTCTCCCTTCAGAAACCTTCACAGAAGTACCTTTAGGAGGCAAAACACCTTTTGCCACCTTCAGGTTAGTCATCCGATGAGCTGATCGGACAACTTCAGCATGAGTGGGAAGATTCCCAGCAGCCACCAATCCAGCAATCTCCGGCACTACCCCAGACACATAGTGCTCGATCCTCCTATACTCGGGTGTCTGCAAATCAGGGCACAACACCGCTAGCTCGTTCCTCCTCACAGTGTACTCCTCTATCTCGGACCCAACCATCTTGTAGCTCTAGACTTCATGTTCCAACTTCTGCACCTCCTCCCTCGGACAATACTCGCCTCTCAACAGTTGCACAAACTCCAACCAAGGCATAGCAATAGCCTCCCCCAATCCCATGTTCTGAGTAGTAGCATTCCACCACGACAGTGCAGGCCCCTCAAATGTCGCAGTAGCATACTTAACCCGGTCCCCAGCAGGACAGTTACACATGACGAACACAGACTCAACCTTCTCCAGCCATCGGAGCAGTCCCACCGCTCCCTCAGTTCCAGCGAAGTTATGGGGCTGACAGTCCCGAAACTTCTTATAAGAGCACTGAGGTGGAGGTGGGTTGGCAGCGATACCTGAAATACGATACACGAGTAAAGCACAAACGAAAGGACATGACACCCAAGAATGAGGCAAAGTCGACAGAAATCAACTCACCACCCATGGCATTAATCCCAGCCTGGAAGTTAGCCATGGCCATGTTCACTTGCTGCTGTAGCAAGTTATTCAGCTCAGCTTGGGTCATGTTGATGTTGCCATGACCACCGCCGCCGGCACGACCACCGCCGTCAACACGGCCACCGCCGCCACCACGACGTCCACCACCGCGAGCACCAGACATGATCTAACAAATCAAGAAATCGAGGGATTCAGATTCACCGCTAGTGTCAACCACTAGAAATTTATAAGAGTTAACTTAGGGACAAATCCAGGACTATACATCCAAACTCGAAGTCCATCGGGATTTTCATGCATTTCAGTTTATTATTTCCTGTGCACCCGAAATGATATACTGCTCTACATGGTCCTCCAGATGTACTCCTAGTCCAGACTCCGGTCACCGAATATTGTTGCCTAGTAACGTGTTACGATAGGTGCAAGTGTAAGAAGGCATGTGTGTGCTAGAACCAACAAATCAGCCCCTTCCCCTTCAATCCCGAAGAAGAAGACAAGAGTAGGTAAGAACCCAAATAAAAGCGGATGATGTAACAAAGAAGTATGATGATGATGTAAGGACACCCCGACAACGTTAGTACGTATCCCACTAATAGACTCAAAGTATGTGACCGTCTAGTGTGTGCGACTCGGCTATATACCAGACTCTACATGCAGTCCTAGTTCACTATAACCATTGGCTCTGATACCAATCTGTCACACCCTCAAATTTCCACTTGTGGAGTTTTACCGCGAGGCGCATGACAAACCAGGATCCAAGTCAACGGTCACAATAAACAACACTATATGAATACGTAAAACCCAAAACATAGTTCTCGAATTATCAAAATCGTAGCGGAAGCATTTAACCAGTTACAAAACCATGTACGACAATGTTCAAACAGTTTTCTTCAAAACATGAAGCTAAGCCTAGACGCCATGCAGACTCGTGCGCCTAGTCCAATGTTGCTACCTTAGCGACCTGAGAAAAACATGCCAAAAAGACGTCAACATATAATGCTGGTGAGTTCACAGGTTTGTTCAATAAATTACCAAAACGTTACCATGTCCATACTATACCAATGTCACCAAGTACGCTAGCTAGGCGTATGTTTTATTACTACTACGATTGGAAACCATTACTGGACACGTTTAGCAATGTTTAGCATATGTTTAAGGAGCCCGAATAATGTTCAGCATGTTTAGAAAAGTTCGAGACAACATGCACCCGCCCGGCCCTCCAAGCCGTCGAGTGGGACAGGTCACGCCCAATAGATCTATCCACATTTCCCCCATTGTGCATCCCCACACATTCATGTTTTCCCCCGGGACTTTCAAATATCGTATAGCAATACAAAGTTAAAACCATAGTATGACATATGTTACCAAAATAGTTTAGCGCATGTTTTCTCCCCCAAAAGTTAAAGCTGAAAAAGTGGGGCAGTGAACTCACCTTAGATAGCGTTCTTCGGTAACTAGTAAAATGCTAAGCCCTTGATAATCCCTCTACCGGAGATCTATCAAAATGTTCACATAATTGTTCCGACTAATAACCATAAGGTTATCTAGTCCCCGATTGTCCAGATCGTAACCAAGTATGTTTTAAAGCGTGTTTAAATGTTCAACCAACACACTAGACCAACCTGACATCCCGTTGGTGACTCATTACCCTAACTAATCATGTATACATAGATTACACACAAGGTTCAAGCATAAAATACTTAGTTTGTATCAAAAATCTCATTTCTACATCAGAACGGTCGAACCAGTCAGATAAAGCCTCCTTCGCCCGTTTAGTGTCACGTTCGACCGTTTGATGCCACGTTCGACCGTTTGATCTGGTTCGCCCAAACATTTCCCAGGTTCCACCCTGGTGTAACACCCCAACCGATGGCGGAAACATCGAGATGTCACGTAGTGATGATCGTTCAGTAGCTCATGGTGAATAATAAATTTCAATAAATGATTTAAATAAATTACATACAATTGTTCTACAAGAATTCGTACATCAAAATGAATAATACTATGCACACATCTTCAAGCATTAACTCAAATCTTCAAGCAAGCTATAACCTGAAACATGTTAAATTTGAAAATATTTTGGATTAACAAAAGTTGGTGAGAATACATAGGTTTTCGAATATAATTGATAACCGTAGTTTGTACAACAGTCATAGTTGTATAATGATAGAGTATATGTTCGACATGTAACAATGCGTCTTTGTACAACCAAACCTTGTGTCGACTGATGACTAACTCGCAAGTTAGTTAAATGTTGTTACTGTTATCGATCATCCCTGAATTTATGCGGGGGGATGGGTTTGTCAGACCTATAGCGCTATAATCTAAACAGGCGGCTTGATCAATGTTAATGATTGTACTGTGTCTTTTTGTTACAGTCAAATGATAGAATGATGTTGTAATTGAATCACAAGTAAATATGAGTAAATGGAAGTATAAAAATGTTTAAACATGTTTCACCCCAAAAGTAGTGAAAATAGAGTAAAGGGGCTATGTAAACTCACCTTAGCAAAATGTTAAGTCTCGCGAAATAGAATATGTGTTGCCCAATGATGCCAAGTATTACCCTATAATTAAGGTAATAAATATGTGTTGGGAAAACTTAATAAGTCTAAGTTTTCTAGTCTAAAACGTGCTAGGGTTCCTAATTTGGGGATTATGATTAAATTTGAATAAATAAGGAAATAATTAATGAAAATGTTTTCTGGCCAAAATTATCTAAAAGTGATTGAATTATATCATAACAATGTAAAAATAATTTTTATAAAATTATTTTTTTTAAATAAATGAATATATATATATATATATATATTAACAATTATTTGACAAAATTATAGACTTAATATTTAAAAATATGAAAAATTATAAATTTCGATCCAAAAATTTATATTTCTGATCTAAATGATTAATAATAATTTATGTGAAATTTTGATGTAAAAATAATGAAAAATGAATTTATTATCATTTATTTATGATTAAAACTAACAAAAATCGATTAAAAATATTAAATAAATGATTTTTCAGAAATAAAAATCATTTCTGGAATGTTTATTGTTCTATAAGTCAAGGATAATTTTTGTGGAATTTAATAAAATCGTTTTGATATTTTTATAAAATTTTTATAATTATAATGGAATAAACTTGTATTATTTATTATATATATAAAATAAACATATTTTCGGAAATAAAAATCTAAAAAATGATATTTAGGGTATGAACAACATTATGTAAAATTTTGGGAATTTTTGAAGGTTTATAAGTATTTTAAATAATTAAAATGAATATTTAACCTTTAAATCGAAAATCAAAAAAAAAAAGAATGCATAGGGTGGGGCTCGAACCCGGACCAGAGCTGTTACCGTTTAACACAACCACCAACTAGGCTACACATCTGTTGGTGATTTTATTTGTTTTAAAATGATTTTAAATACATATCCTGCAGTATCATCTTCCCCAATTATAACTAAGAACCCTAGGTTCATAAACTGATTCAATTCAACTGCGATGGACGAATTGATTATAGGGCTTTTGATCCCTGACTCAAGACAAATGAAACGCATAATTAAAAATTAACTTACAGAGTGTATAAGGCTCGATTAAGTGAGTCAAACGAAAAGTCAACCGGATGCCAAAAACGTAATAGCGTGATTGAAAGTGAAATCTCAGTGTGGTTTTGTGTTTTTCTGCCCCTTTAGGTGCTATTCGAGGCCTGAATTTATAATGTCACGCGTAATTCGATCAAAAGGAAGTTTTGACCAAAGTGTGGATGATTGCGCAATAATTGGATTAAGATTGGCAATTTACTGTAAATCAATGTGTTAATGGCCGAGTGGTTTGTTATTAATTGAAACAAGTCAACGTCCTTCCTAATTATAGATGGTTGGCGCGTCAATTAAGGAGATTTGACCAATAATGGTTTGCGGGTCTGGTCTGCAGCGAACAGAGAAAGAAGGAGGAAGGGAAGTTATCTGTGCATTTTTACAAAGTGAATTAGGATTAAAACAAAAATATAAGAGTGGCTCAGCTGGTCATTTGATGTTATGTTAAGAGGGTTGGGCCGGCTAGACTCGGGTTCGAGTCCCGGCTCCAACGAGGCTTTATTTTTTTACAGACAGAGGTGAGGGGAAAGGGGTAGTGGGCTGGAGGACTAGTGGGCCGAAATTTCTGGGTTTGGGCCTGCTGGATTGGGTTCCGAAATATGTATGTTAAGGATGGGATTGTTTTGTTTTTGTATAGTCCACTACATTTTAGTTATTATTGTTAGTATTAATATTATTATTATTATTATTATAAACCTATATATATATATATTTATATAAGTTGTGTGGTAGTAAAATAAAGGTTTAGGCACATTATGAATGATAAAAAAATATAATGTACGTATTAAAATTTGAGGAAAATTTTGCGATGTTACAGTCTCCCCTACTTTTAGAAACTTCGTCCCGAAGTTTATTAAAAACATAGTGTTTGAAAATAAAAATAGTTGTGATTTGGGTTATAGCATGACATGAATAGAATAAACTGCCTCGTGTTTTGTGTGGGTTGATGAACTACCAGACAACTAGAGTTTATAACCTTGATTAGAATTTCACACTACCTTAACGTACCTGTAAATTCATGATTACGTTCCGGACCACAATCACCAATTTACCTTACATTAAAGTTTTGCGTCCTTCTATGACTCCACCGATTGTTAAGCAGGTTCGATAGCCTCCACTAGTCGTGGAGTAGGTTGTAGGGCCTCTCCCGACTGTTGAAAAGGCATAATGACCTCTACCAATCGTTGAGTAGGTTTGATAGCCTCCACCAGCCGTGGAGCAGGTTGTAGGGCCTCTCCCGACTGTTGAAAAGGCATGATGACATTTATTATACACATAGATTGTAAACTGATAGCATGTTTATGCAAGCAAGTATAACAAGCACAGTATATGAGTTGTAGTTGTATAGATTTAGATAATTAGTTCACATTCAAACAAGCATGCATTCAAGTGTTATGATTATACCATGTAAACAACTCTCAGACAAAAATTTAAATACTAGTATTTATTATTCAAATGGTGTCAATACATAGAATAAAAGTAATCAATAGTCAAATGGTGAGATTTGCTGTTAAGTAGCTGGAGGGTCTTGATCTCTATTTAGTTTAGGGCATCGGTTACGGGAGTGATTTGGGTCTCCACATTCATAGCATTGACCATAGTTGTATCGATTAGGATTAGTAGCCTGAGCTGGGTTGATGGGTTGGTTGGCATTAGGATTTGGGGTCTCACGACACGTGTTGACCAGATGGCCATACTTTCCACAATTGGTGCACAAGCGACACGCCGAAGCAGTGGGATGATGTCGGTTGCATGTGTTACACAATGGATAGTTTCCTATATAGGGTTTCTTGCTAGAAGCTTGTGTAGTGAGGTTGACATCAGGATCCCTGGCCTTACGCTTCTGGTTCTCAGTAGTTACCGCGGCTACAATACTTGCTTTATTGCCTTTCCGAACTAAGGTACCGTTCTTTACGTGATTATCAGTTAAGGTAGCTGCTAAAAGCTTGGCCTCTTCAAGGGTAGCAGGGTTCCTTCCCCATACCGTGTCCTGAATCTGCATGGGCAACCCACCAATATACTTCTCGATGGCTACAGGTAGCGGAGTGACTTTATGAGGCAATAACAGACTGAGCTCATGGAAGCGGGTATTATAAGCAAGGTTTTCCCCACTATCCTGAGCAAGTGTGTGGAACTCTTCCTCTAATTTCTTGACCTCGTTACGTGGGCAAAATTCATCTTTCATTATCTCCTTGACTTGATCCCAGGTCATAGTAAGTGCAACTTCAGCTCCTCGGGTACGCTTTTCCTCATTCCACTAAGTGAGCGCTCGTTTGTGAAGAACACTCATAGCATAACGGACTTTAAAGTTATCGGGACACTCACTATTGATGAAGGTATTCTCAATACCCTCGAACCATTGTAGAAGACCAGTAGCTCCTTCATCTCCACTGAACTTAGGGGGATTACAGGTATTAAAGTGCTTAAGAGTACAGGCTGGGAGACCATTCCCGTTTCCGTTGTGGTTTCCATTTCCATTCCCGTTGCCGTTACCGTTCCCGTTGCCGTTCATCTGGATGACTTGTGCTAGTAAATTGGGAACCAGAGTTGCGATTTGCTGCGCCATTTGTTGAGAAATGATCGCAGCCAGTTGGGCATCGACACCATTGTTGTTGTTGTTGTTGTTGTGGTTAGTGTCATGGTGATTCTTACTCCTTTCATCATGATTGTCACCACTGTTAAGACGAGCGCTGCGACGTGGAGGCATGATCTGTAAGAGACACAATGAAATGAATGAGGTTATATAAGGAATGTAATCATTTATCCATTAATTAAAACGAATAAACGAAAAGTTGACTTATCAAAGATTCTAAATTCTAATAACATATGAAGACATGCTTTAGCCTATAAGTGAACACTCATCCCGAGAATTCCCAGGTAGGCATCCGGGTCCCTCGTCTGATTGGGATATATGCGCAATGCCAGCCTAGACAGAAGACTCAGAATACAGGCGTTCACCCTTCCAGATTGCACGTGTTCGTTATTAAAATCTAGAACTTCGACGAGATCTCAAGGTGGTTCAGGTTAAACCTGAGGAATTTGTCCTATTAGTCTAAGAATAGATCCAGTGATGGAGAGCAACCTTCTCGTAGGGATTAAAGTAAGGATAAGAAGTAGGAGGGAGATAGAGAATAGCAAGTAAAAGAAGCAGGTACTGGTTAAATCCTATGGTTATAGACTAGATTATTTTTCTAATAACCTAATTCCCTATAACCATGGCTCTGATACCAATCTGTAACACCCCAACCGATGGCGGAAACATCGAGATGTCACGTAGTGATGATCGTTCAGTAGCTCATGGTGAATAATAAATTTCAATAAATGATTTAAATAAATTACATACAATTGTTCTACAAGAATTCGTACATCAAAATGAATAATACTATACACACATCTTCAAGCATTAACTCAAATCTTCAAGCAAGCTATAACCTGAAACATGTTAAATTTGAAAATATTTTGGGTCAACAAAAGTTGGTGATAATACATAGGTTTTCGAATATAATTGATAACCGTAGTTTGTACAACAGTCATAGTTGTATAATGATAGAGTATATGTTCGACATGTAACAATGCGTCTTTGTACAACCAATCCTTGTGTCGACTGATGACTAACTCGCAAGTTAGTTAAATGTTGTTACTGTTATCGATCATCCCTGAATTTATGCGGGGGGATGGGTTTGTCAGACCTATAGCGCTATAATCTAAACAGGCGGCTTGATCAATGTTAATGATTGTACTGTGTCTTTTTGTTACAGTCAAATGATAGAATGATGTTGTAATTGAATCACAAGTAAATATGAGTAAATGGTAGTATAAAAATGTTTAAACATGTTTCACCCCAAAAGTAGTGAAAATAGAGTAAAGGGGCTATGTAAACTCACCTTAGCAAAATGTTAAGTCTCGCGAAATAGAATATGTGTTGCCCAATGATGCCAAGTATTACCCTATAATTAAGGTAATAAATATGTGTTGGGAAAACTTAATAAGTCTAAGTTTTCTAGTCTAAAACGTGCTAAGGTTCCTAATTTGGGGATTATGATTAAATTTGAATAAATAAGGAAATAATTAATGAAAATGTTTTCTGGCCAAAATTATCTAAAAGTGATTGAATTATATCATAACAATGTAAAAATAATTTTTATAAAATTATTTTTTTAAATAAATGAATATATATATATATATATATATTAACAATTATTTGACAAAATTATAGACTTAATATTTAAAAATATGAAAAATTATAAATTTCAAATCAAAAATTTATATTTCTGATCTAAATGATTAATAATAATTTATATGAAATTTTGATGTAAAAATAATGAAAAATGAATTTATTATGATTTATTTATGATTAAAACTAACAAAAATCGATTAAAAATATTAAATAAATGATTTTTCAGAAATAAAAATCATTTCTGGAATGTTTATTGTTCTATAAGTCTAGGATAATTTTTGTGGAATTTAATAAAATCGTTTTGATATTTTTATAAAATTTTTATAATTATAATGGAATAAACTTGTATTATTTATTATATATATAAAATAAACATATTTTCGGAAATAAAAATCTGAATAATGATATTTAGGGTATGAACAACATTATGTAAAATTTTGGGAATTTTTGAAGGTTTATAAGTATTTTAAATAATTAAAATGAATATTTAACCTTTAAATCGAAAATCAAAAAAAAAAAAAAAAAGAATGCATAGGGTGGGGCTCGAACCCGGACCAGAGCTGTTACCGTTTAACACAACCACCAACTAGGCTACACATCTGTTGGTGATTTTATTTGTTTTAAAATGATTTTAAATACATATCCTACAGTATCATCTTCCCCAATTATAACTAAGAACCTTAGGTTCATAAACTGATTCAATTCAACTACGATTGACGAATTGATTATAGGGCTTTTGATCCCTGACTCAAGACAAACGAAACGCATAATTAAAAATTAACTTATAGAGTGTATAAGGCTCGATTAAGTGAGTCAAACGAAAAGTCAACCGGATGCCAAAAACGTAATAGCGTGATTGAAAGTGAAATCTCAGTGTGGTTTTGTGTTTTTCGGCCCCTTTAGGTGCTATTCGAGGCCTGAATTTATAATGTCACGCGTAATTCGATCAAAAGGAAGTTTTGACCAAAGTGTGGATGATTGCGCAATAATTGGATTAAGATTGGCAATTTACTGTAAATCAATGTGTTAATGGCCGAGTGGTTTGTTATTAATTGAAACAAGTCAACGTCCTTCCTAATTATAGATGGTTGGCGCGTCAATTAAGGAGATTTGACCAATAATGGTTTGCGGGTCTGGTCTGCAGCGAACAGAGAAAGAAGGAGGAAGAGAAGTTATCTGTGCATTTATACAAAGTGAATTAAGATTAAAACAAAAATATAAGAGTGGCTCAGCTGGTCATTTGATGTTATGTTAAGAGGGTTGGGCCGGCTAGACTCGGGTTCGAGTCCTGGCTCCAACAAGGCTTTATTTTTTTACAGACAGAGGTGAGGGGAAAGGGGTAGTGGGCTGGAGGACTAGTGGGCCGAAATTTCTGGGTTTGGGCCTGCTGGATTGGGTTCCGAAATATGTATGTTAAGGATGGGATTGTTTTGTTTTTGTAATAGTCCACTACATTTTAGTTATTATTGTTAGTATTAATATTATTATTATTATTATTATTATTATTATTATTATTATAAACCTATATATATATATATATATTTATATAAGTTGTGTGGTAGTAAAATAAAGGTTTAGGCACATTATGAATGATAAAAAAAATATAATGTACGTATTAAAATTTGAGGAAAATTTTGCGATGTTACACCTGGAATCTCTCCTTCGACCACTCGTTTGATCGAATGAGCCCAGGTTCGCCCCTGTTACATAAATTTTCCTAAAAACGCTTCAAACACATTCGAAACATCGCGAAACCTCATCAAACACAGCAGTCAAGTATGAATAACTTATCCCTACTGAACCCCACCAATTTTGCCCCAAAACTTATCCGTTTCAGCCCTTTCCCAAAATGGCAAAGATTATGGAAGTGTCACATCATGCATGTAATTTTTACCCAATTTGGAAACTTTTTAATACGAATCCATAATCATCTACAAATGCTCAGCTTATCCTGTAGTTGAAAACCCCCCATTCATTTTATTAATAATACTTAACATGCACAAGCCCTAGATTTCATAAAATCCCCAAAATACCCATAATATCACCATCTATCTAATTATAACCTTTTACAATCTTAAACTATCATTCATAGCAGCCCTAGATCATGTTTCTAGCATTAGAACAACAACAAATCATTAAACAACACATAACATCACATAACACATAATTAACATATGTTTATTGATACAAAACCTATGTTTAATGATAGGGTTTAGATTTAGAAAGGTGTTTAAAAGGTTTTTATTGATAAAAACATCCTTAGAACAGATCTGGACCTTTAGGGTTAGATAAAAACGAATCAAAATGCTTTTAAAAGACTTAGGTTTAAGAACACACCTTGGATTCTTGTTTAGATGTTGTTGATAGGTTAGATTATGAAAAAGAAGAGCAAAAACTCCTTCCTTAGTGATTAAAATCGTTTGAGAGTGTTTTGAGACGGTTAGCGTTTGTGAAATGGTGAAAAATGACAAAGTTTGGTATTTATACTAGTCCACCTTCGACCCTTGTTCCTGGTCGAATGTAGCCTCATTCGACCCTTTCACAGGGTCGAATGTACCCTGTCCTGGTCGAAGGGAATTCTTTCAATTCCACATCCCAGGTTCGCCCATTTGCAAAGGGTCGAACCAAGACATATTTCCACCTTCGACCACTCGAAGTGGTCGAACCAGGACCTATGTTTATCTTGTTTTCCAGTTTGTCGTGTTTAACGCATTTTAACGCACCTTAACATATGAGCATGCAACCTTAGTCTATGTTTAACATATTTAAGCATGGATAATCATCTACACATCATTTAAACACATCTATGTATATAATCCACCACACGACCAATAATCTACACATACACTTAATTAGTTTATGTAATTTCATCAACAACGGGACCCGGTACTAGTGTATTCCCAAAATGACTCCCAATGATCCTCCAGATCATTGAACCCTGGACAATCCTAACTTGACCCCACTCAACTAACCTAGTTAAGTCCGTTTATAAACGTTTCCCGCTAAGGTAGACTTAGATGTTACTACAATGTTTAAGCCAAATATGCCGGGTGTCACATGATGTGGATTTTCTGAAAAAATTATTCGAAAAAACCACTGTTTAACCCAACTGCAATAGACTTTGGTATCAACCTCGAGAAGATGGTGAAGGCTCAAGTAGACCTGTGGGAAGGAAGGGACGCCCAAGAAAATGAAGATGAAGAACCAGATGATGCAGACTCATCTGAAGATGATGATGAGACGGAGGTTGCAGATATGACGGTTGAATCAGAGGATGAAACAGACTTTAGGGTTTGATCTTTTTGGTGGGGCATTCTTAGTGGATTGGAAGTTTAAGTATTTGTTGGTTTCTGTTTTTTTTTAATCTTGACTTTAATTAACAGTGGTTGTAATTTAATCATCTACTTTAATGGAAAACTTTTGCTTAATAATAGTATCATAAATATTTTTTTAAGACCTAAGTAAAATCAAGAATTTTTTTGTTTGTGATCATTTGTTTGTTCATCTATATTTTTCTAAAAATACAAGTTTGAAATGTGAAAACATCATTCATCTACTAAATTGACAAACTGAATTCAATATGATCTTTTGCATTAAAATATAATATTGTATAAACTCCTTAACATCAAAATCTGTTCTATACTACCATGTAAAAAGGTCTCTAAAACTCCAAACTCTGTTTGAAGAACAAATGTGGAAAGGTCTCCATTGTTCTTACACCTGTTAATAACTTCAAAGATCTTTTCTCATCCAACAATTTGTATTTACAATAGATTGTTTTCAATATGGTCTGTTGCTATAAACTCTGCTTAATTTATATTCTACAACAGATGTTCAATAATAGATATTGCAGCAGCTGAAAAAAGCAAGTTTGGAATAATAGATATTATATAGCATCTGTTTTCTAACCGTTCTTAACAGATGTTACAATATAAGCCATTACAACATATTCCTAAATTTTATAAATGTCTTACACTAAAGAATAATACACAAACCAAAATATTTGACTAAAAAGACAAGACTTATGATACTTTAATTAAATTTAATAAATAATAATACATAAACCAAAAGATTTGAAGAAAACGACAACAGTTTCTTGATAGAAACTTGAATCATATCAACCTGAAAATAATCATAAACAAAACATTAGGATCGAACACAGAACATGTAAATTAATTAAATTAAATTAAAAAAAGAATAAACACAAAACAAAAGATTTTACCAAAAGATAGCAGTTTGTTGATAGAAACTTGAATGATATCAATCTAAAAATAACCATAAATAAAACATGAAGATCAAAACACATAACATTTATAAGTTTCTAAAGTAAATAAATAATAATGCACAAACAAAAATATTTGAAGAAAAACACAACACTTTCTTGATAGAAACTTGAATCTCATGAACCTGAAAATAACCACAAACAAGACACGAGAATCAAACACATAACGCCAAACCAACAAATGACATATACTTTACCTACTAATCTATCAATATAACCTCCCTCTTTACCTGGATTTGATCGGCTGCATATCTGAAATTTAAATATTTGAATTTGAAAAGTGTTTTAGAAATTCAAAACTGATATAAACAATAAGCAATGGCTGTATTTGTTATGGGGTTAAGCTTATAAAGGAAGATACATGCAGCTTAATTAATGAAACACGATTCCCTATGTTAATTTAAAAGTTTCCTCTTAAAATTTCAAAATTTAGGGGTTTTAAAAATTGAAAACATTTGATCACAACATCTGCTTAGTAAGTACAGAGCTCAATTATTGGTCTGAACAGTTGTTCGTCTATCGAGGTCAACCAACAGATGTTCTTGAGCACAACAGTGGTAAAAGATACTAGCCTACGTTTTTTCTACAATATTTTAAAGTCATTGATGACATCATTATTTGCGTCATACATGGAATTGTGGCCTATCTCTAAGCTTGCCACCTCAACTTTTTAAGCTCTCAATGCTTGCCAAATCAGCTTTCTTATGTCACTCATGACTTTCCTATTATAGTAAGTATAGATATGTTTTAACTTTTTATACTTGTGCTCGAAAAAATTATTGTAGTAGTGGTATTGTTCATATTGACCGTTGGTTTTAATACACACACAACAAAAGAGGTTGCCCACATGAGGTAGAGGCGAACACAGACATTGATAATCAAGTAAGATGTTATTGTTTTTTTAAATTAGACAAACAATTATAACATCACACTCAAATTAAAGAGAATACAAAGTTTGTTTTCTATGATTTCTTGAAACATATTAATGTATAAAAAGTTATGATTATTTAAAAATAATAGAAATGTTGATTTAAAAGTCAAAAATATATTTTAAATGATTGTACCATATGTTTAAGACTTTCAAAATCACATTTTTGTTTTCCTTAATAATCAAATTACATATATGCATACTAATCAATTTACATATATCTAATCACAAAATTATACATAATCTATACTACTATATAATGTATTTTGGATGGGCAAGATAGTCATTTTATATTCATCTAAATGGGTAAAATTGTAATTTCATTTAATTAGCATGACAAATTTAATACAATACATTTAATCATAAATAATTAATTTCAATTAACTAATTTGATGTTGAGTGACAAATTGTCCATACCATAAGGGTCTTTATGTAAAGTTATATTAAATCATGTTAAGAGCTCCATCTTCCTCTAGGTTTCTGTAACTGGCTATGAGCTTTCAAACCTGAGTAACCCGATCAACGCGATAGGATTACTCATTCTGTATTTATTTATTATTTATATTTAGTGTTCTTATGGTCGTTAATGCTCGTATGATGTTTTTATATTGATCTTTGTTCTTTGCTATAGTCGATCTTCTCATATATTTATGAATTTGCGAATTAGAGATTGCTAAATTATTCAACAAATGAGATACAAGAATCTTAAGCTATGAATATTACCAATTATTGAAATGATAAATATATATAGTTAAGAGAACATATCCATGGTTGGGACAACATACACTATTTAATACAATAGGCATGTTAGCTAATGGTTCAATTTGATTCGGGTTAAATGTGTCACTTTCATATTGTGGATTCAGAGTTTGAGACAAATGACTATCTTGCCCAACTAGAATGCATTATATAGTATTATAGTCGTATTGATATAGATTAGATGAATATAAAATGACTATCTTGTCCAACTCGAATGCATTATATAGTAAGTGCACACACACACACACACGAAAAACATACCATTTTTTGCTAACAAATATAACATCAATACTTTGCTGCACCCAACCCTAGCAATCTCAGTCCTTGGTCAAGAGCCCAAGCCAGAGGAAACTCATACCCCAATTTTCACATCCAGCCCTAATAACAAAACACAACTACCTACTGAGACCGATTGGTTGGACGAGGAATGATGGACAACCAATATGGATGATATAATAGAGATGTTCAAGCAATACGGCACAACCTAACGTTCACGTCACTAGCCCAAATGCCATTCTTCATTTTGGTGACTTTATTTAGAGTATTTAAATATATTTATTTACTAAAGTCTGAATTTTTTTATTTTGCTTCAACTTTTCAATGTTCTCTTGCATCACTATATATTTTCACATGCGCTTTCAATATCAGATGTCTTACTTAATATATATTGTATTCAGAAGTATTTCTTTTAATCATTATTCTTTACTTATTTAATGTCTTACTATACTACAATGTCTACACATATGTCCTACTAAAATTGTACACCATTCGATCATGCATTACCCATTATCAATATATTTATATATGTACAACACAAACAACGTGATTGACCAGACGCAACCGCCAAACATAATGCAACCCCGCTGCAACACGCGGGTTCCTGCTAGTCTATACTACTATATAATGAGTTTTAAAGGAATATAATTGGAATTTTACCTCAACTCATACTTCATTTAATAAAGTTAATTTAATAAACTTTATTTACGTAATTCTATTTAATAAAAGTTTAAATGTAATAAGGACAACATTTTTTTTATATTTGTAACTATTTTTATTTATAAGTTGTGGAGATATATTAGACCTAGGATTAGAACATTGCCTTTTGCTTAAGTTGGGGACTAAATCTCCTTAGCATGCCTATTGGTTCGCATAATGAGTAGAGGTTCGTTTGACCATTGATTAAACTAGTGAGTCGATTAAATGATTGATGACTCTAATGAGAAGGTGTAATCACCTTGTTTGGGAACCAACATACATAGAAGATGCAACAATCTGCATAGTAACAGTTGCCATGTTGCTAATTTCACCTACATGTGTAGCTATGCATCTTTTTTAAATAAAGATAATAGTATGTTATAAATTACTTTTGAATATATATTGTAATCATAACAACATTACTTTGTATAATGTTACACCAGACGTGTAATTAAAGGAAATTATTTTATATGGGTACATATGTGAAGATGTAACACGGGAGAGTTATTTAGCGTAGTCACCTTTCTATGAAACCACTATTGTTGTATTGTGTCCCCGCCGCAACGTGTGGGTACCACTCTAATATATATACATATATATATATATATATACAAACACATATATATAGTATAAGGTTATATTGGAAACCCTTGTTATAGTGAAAACCTTGGAAACTCCATCAAACTCTAACTTCCCAACTTTTTTTTATGAAAATTTTAGGGTATGTAACATACATGATTTTAAGCATTTTGGGCCAAAAAAATAAAAAAAAACGCTGAGCCGTTTTTTTAAAAAATAAAAACCATCTTTGGGTAAAAAATGGACAACACGTGTTAGTTTGGCTTAACATGTGTTAGTCGAAATTTTATTTTATTTTTTTTAAAAAAAGTGCTTGGCGCATTTTTGATTTTTTTGGCCTAAAATGCTTAAAATCATGTATATTACATGCCCTAATTTTTTCAAAAACTAAAAAAATTGGGAAGTCAGAGTTTTCAGAGTTTTCACTATAAGAGTGGGTTTCCACATTATCCTTACCCTATATATATATATATATATATATATATATATATATATATATATATATATATATATATATATATATATACACTATAATGCATTCTAAATGGGCAACATAGTAATTTAAATTTATTTGAGAAGGGTATTATTGTAATTTATCTCAAAGCTCAAGACACATTAATACATTATTTAATAAACTTACATTAACACATTATTCAATAAACTTGTAATTAAATATTTATTACACTCATATAAAAAAATATAATAAATAAAATACATTAATAAAGAACTCATTAAACAATTACGTTCCCAGATATTCGAATTCTTGTAACACGCATGAATTAATTCTCGCATGATTGTCTTTATGTCGTAACTGATAATCAGGTAAATATTAAGCAATTGGAATCAACAAGTCTTAAACATAGCACCACTCACTGTTGTCAACAAAATCGTGATCCACCTTCACCGCTGTTTGTCAATATCCCGGAATGCACCACGGTATCCAAGCCGGTGCACCACAATTGGTTATGTTACCTTTGTGAACATCTACACATTATCGGCCATCTTGCCGTCAAGTCTAACTTTTCTTTTATGCTTTCCCATCTTTGTTTATCACTTAGAAATATACATGGCTAGCTCAGGAAGCTTTAGGAATGATGACGCTTCATGATAACCTCTTTATCACCATCTTGCCGTAAAGTCTAGCTTTTCTTTTATGCTTTCTTATCTTTGTTTATCGCTTAGAAATATACATGGTTAGCTCAAGAAGCTTTATGAATGATGACGCTTCATGACAACCTCTTTATCAAAACCAAGGTGCTTAACAGGAATCTAAAACTCTATACTATTAAAGTAACGAGTGTGGTAGGTTTTCGTAATTAGATTTAAGATCTTGTCACCCAATGCAATCTAATGATTTAAATGTGAGACTCTTACTTTGAACTGTTATTTTTTTTACTAATGAACTTCGATCACTTCTTTTATGTCACATTAACATTTTCGACTTTTAACCATGAATTTCTTACAACCATCTTCACGTTTTGTAAATTATAGGTGTAGAGGAAGTTCAATGGAAACAATTGCTACACATTTTTAACTTATATTGGAGAAAGATAGTAAAGGTAACCTTAAATCTTTGTCAAATGTAAATGATGGAAGATTTTAAAATTGAAGAGAATTTGTTTTCACTTGGTTAACTGAAAGTAAATTTAGGTACAATACATTGTTGTCCTGCGTCTTTTGACAAGCCACTGCATTCAATCTCTACTTAATGACATACATATTGTTTGATATGTCTTATTATATCACAATATAAGTCAAACTATTTAGTTTTATCTTATCATTTCTTTCATTTTTAAATCTTATTTAAATTTTACAATTTTGGTTAAGAACTGTTATTTACGTCGGGAATTGATGTCACCATTCTGTGGAACCATCGTCATTTTGTGTCCCTGCCACGTTACACGGGCACCTCTCTAGTAATTTACAAAGCTTAGATGATATAATATTAAGCATATAAAATAAATAAAATGACAAGTTGACAATTGTTATTAAAGTTGTTATTTTTCTGTAAGTTCTGATATAATCGTGATCCTATATATATAAAATATTAGTTTATTCCATAGAGCTTTCCGGGGTAGATAAATCTAATACGAATTGACAAAATGTGTGTATCATAAAAGGAATATGTCTTTTTGTTATTTTTTTTTGTAAAGGTTCAACATTTGATAACTTATAAAATATACTTCTAATTCTACATGTACACCTCTTGCTTAAGTGAAGTCCCTGTACAACGTTGTCCCTTCCTCAAGATACTCTAAAACTGCAATGTGAACCTGGAAAAAAACAACCGAATTGGTATCAAATTACATGTCATGATGATGACATGCGATTCTGATGTGTAAGGTGAGCATATGTGAAAGAATGACATGTCTGCTCAATCTATATTATGGATATTAAATCAACCACCTTGGGTGACACCGAATAAAAAATCAATACGTAAGTAGTGAAGATCCATTTTGAAGATAAATAAAAATGATCTAACTATTATCGACTAAAAAGATTGTAGGATGGTAACTTTTCATGTCTCCGGACTATTTTCTCTAGTCATACATAATTAGGGATGGCAATCAAACCCGAACCCGATGGGTAAACCCGAAACCCGACACATTTGGGACGGGTTTGGGGTCGGGTAATCGGGTATGGGATTCGTTTTTATTTTTTTTCGCGGGTTTGGGACGGGTTTGGGATTTGATGATATGCCCATTAACCTGACCCGATTACCCGATAAAGTATACCCGTATACCTGATTAGATACCTGATGTAATTTCCTATATATCTTTTAAAATATGTATTCATAATATATCTAATTGTCCATCTAGTTTGTCATCTTCAAAAAAAAAAAACACCAATTATTTGTGTATAATATCTGTTATCTATGTCTTTTAGTGTTTTTATATGATTTAACTATTTTATATTTATACATTGTAATCATTTACATACATATTTGATAATGTTAAATATATTGGTTAGTAGTCACGTAATAGATACTCGACAAGTTTTTGGTCAGATATACCCAATGGATAAGTTTTTAAAATTAACGGGTTTACCCGAAACCCGTGGGTATACCCGATACCCGATACAAACCCGACGGGTTTTGGGACGGGTTCGGGACAAGCATACCTAATCGGGTATGGGGTTGGGATTACCTAAACCCGTCCCAAACCCGACCCATTGCCATCCCTATATATAATTTAAGTATCTATTTCAATAATGACCACATGTCAGTCGATTTCAAAGTACATACATTAAAACCATCTAAGAAGCATGGAAGGTGGGGTGATTAATTACCACTTATCAGCTACAGATTTATCTGTTGTCTAAAAATCATAGGCTACATTTAACCGGTTTAGCAACATCTGTGAATATATATATATATATATAGGGGAAAGGGAAAAGAGAAACCTTCCAAAACGAGAAAACTCCCGAAAACCTAACTAGTGGACCACAATGCTCCACATCACCCATTAATAAATGTATTATTTTATGCCTTGAGGGCTATATTAGTAATTTTGCTTTTCCCCCCATTTAAAAGTTTGAATTCTTTATTCTCCCTCCTATATAAACAACTCATCTCTCTCTCTCTCACACACACACACACACTCTCTCTCTTCTCTCTCTCTCTAACAATCCAGGATGAAGGAAGCTTCATAATATTATCACACCCATGTTCTAAATCATGGATCAGAAACCAGTTTCTCTCTTTCTCGATTAATAATCAAACAAATCATCACACCCGTGTTCCTTGTCATCTTCCTAATCGTCTCATCGATCTATGCTCACAGGTATGTAATTAATCACACAATTTTTTTTTTCAATGTTTTCATAAAACAGAGGGTTAGAGGGTTGGTTGAGGAGATAGTGATTTTGAATAAAAAAAAGAAGATTAATATAATAATATTATTATCAAAATAAGAAGTTTATTCAATGTTTTCATAAAACAGAGGGTTAGAGGGTTGGTTGAGGGGATAGTAATTTATGATATGTAAACATCTTTTAATGATTGTGGTCACGTTTGAATTGTCATACTGTAGTTAAGTTTGCTCATTTGATGCTAAAATTACTGTTGAAATTCTTTTGCAAGTTTATGTGTTTGCGGATGTAGACCAGGTATTTGATTATATGTCTCAACCAAACTTCTTACTAAAATATCTTCATTTTTGTTAGTTTTTTGGTTAAAAAATTATGGGAATTAATGTTGTTGCCAAAACAGTGCAGATTGTGATAAATGATATCTTACTTTTATAGTTTATTAATTGTCATGTATGAATACATAATCGTAAATGGAAATATGGTGTTTGGAGATATAGTTTATCAAATGTCCCACATGACCTCTTTTGGAATGTAAATATGGTATTGGAGAAAAATCTAATCATATATGTTTCGTGTTACATGTGGGATGGGATATTCCAAGATTTTGTATTATTCATTATGCATGTGTTAATAGTTATAAAAATCAAATGAAAAATCAAACGATAAAAGTTTATATAAAAAAATGGTATACGATGAATATACCCCATAAAATGTCTGATAAGGTTTAAACTAAATAAGAAGATTAATTGTTAGAGTTTGAATTTGAGCTAATTAGTGTTTGATAATAAGAAGTTGTTTATGATGGTTTTGAAAATGTATGTTTGCATCTGTTTCGTATGTAACACCATAACTAATCATGTTTACACGTAGGTAAGCATACGTTAACATGTAGGTTTACATATTAATTAACCTTTTTTATATGTTACTATTATTAATATGTTTTTTAATCAAAATTGGTGAATTTTAATGTCTCTTAACATATGCAACAATATGTCTGATTTGTTTTTTACCAGTATGTATATGTTTGTATGAGTATTATAATGTGTGGAATGTATGTTTGCATCTGTTTCCTATATTGTGTCTGTTTCGTATGTAACAACAAAACTAAGTTGGTATAAATTAGTTTCTGATTTTTTTTACCAGATACAAAGTTTTGATTTTTTTAGTTTGATAATCTTGATAAGTAATCCAGTTGGTTAACATACGTTAAGACGGGGGGGGGGGGGGGGGTTGGCTTTACATGTAAATTGATGATTTTTGTTTACACGTAGGTTTACATATTAATTAACCTTTTTTATATGTTATTATTATTAATATATTTTTTTAATCAAAATTGGTGAATTTTAATGTCTCTTAACATATGCAACAATATGTCTGCTTTGTTTTTTGCCAGTATGTGCATGTTTGTATGAGTATTATAATGTTATTATTATTAATATATTTTTTTTAATCAAAATTGGTGAATTTTAATGTCTCTTAACATATGCAACAATATGTCTGCTTCGTATGTAACAACAGAACTAAGTTGGTTACCGATTTTTTTACCAGATACAAAGGTTTGATTTTTTGCATATTATAGAGGAAGAATTGGGATGAAATCTATGTTTGCGTCTGTTTCGTATGTAACAGCACCACTAAGTTGGTATAAATTAGTTTCTAATTTTTTTTACCAGATACAAAGTTTTGATTTGTTTAGTTTGATAATGTTGATAACTAAATGTATAAAACAATGTTTTTTGTATCAATTTCGTATGTTTTTTTTTGTAATCTAGTTGGTTAACATACGTTAAGACGCGAGGGGGGGGGGGTTGGCTTTACATGTAAATTGATGAGTTTTGTTTTATTTTTGCAGGTGAGCATATTTTTTGCATTAAAGATGAAGATGATTATCAAGAATGAAGTGTAGACAATTTTTTTTATTTATGATAGTTTTTTAGCATTTGTTAATTTGTAATGACCGTTTTGTTTGTTTTTAGCACCTTATAAGAAACAATTCTTGTGTACATTTGAATGTTTTTTGATCTATAAAGTTTTTAATTGATTATATACAATCTATGTGTTTTAACGTATGCAACAAAAAATCACATATGAGACCAGAGTCTGTGCAATTTTAACGTACGCAACACTGCATATGTTACATATGTAACATGATGTACGCAACAATTCTGGTGCTGGTACAATAAAACGAAAAAAAACATGGTATAATAAAAAAAATAATAAATCAGCATTTTTTATATAATATACACTGGCAACTTAGTTTTAACCTACGTAACACAACACATGTTACATATGTAACACGGGCATCTGGCAGATTTAGGACAATGATCACAAAAGTATGAGAGAGATGATGTGACATGTGTCAGGTCAACTTGTCATAGATGCTTTTTCAGAAAATGCCATTTAACCTCTTTGCCCTTTTTTTTGTCATCTAGTCTATTAAATTAAATCAAAAAGCATGAATTAAATGTGGACCATTGATCTACTTTGATCAATGGCTAGAAATAGGTTTACAAGGTTTACTCATTTTGAGTGGGTTTTTATTTTAACCATCCCCTGTATATATATATATATATATGTACTATATCTTGAATCGGCTTTGAGAAAACCCTAGGATATAGAATCGCCTAGACTGGAGATGGGGGAGGATAAATGAGGATGTTTTGTCATAGAGAACCCTAAATCAAAATCAGATGTACCGTGTTTTTTTCCTTTGCATTAAGGGCTAGTACATGCTTTTAAGGCTTGTACATTTTTTAAAAGTGGCAAATGACCATTTCTGCCCTTCCTATATGCTTATTAATATAGTATATATATATATATATGTGTGTGTGTGTGTAGTTAGTTGGTTCTTATTTGTAATAGTAGATTCAAAAACATATATGCTATTTTTACATGATTAGTGATTTAACTAGACATGATTAATAAACTACCTGAATACAAACACAGTGAATACCTATACAAAGCCACCATGGCCACAACCTCAACTTTGAGTAAAAAAGAAATAGTGCCAAAGTAAATTTATATCACAAAGTGACAAAAATGGAAGCAATCATAAAAAAACCAACTTAAATAGGTCTGAATTTCGATAAATTAAGTTAGAGCATAATATCAGGGTATAAAAAGAAGCTACACTTTGGTATATTTTTTTTACAGTTCTCTCAATATATAAATAATATAAAACATATGAGCAACTGAAACTAAATTGACTATTGAGTCCAAAATATCACTTTAACATAAAAACACACAAATGACAGCTCAGAAAACATAACGGACAGAAAAAACACAGTGTAGAGTACAAAAAACACTGTATTCAGAAAAAAACACAATATGCAGTAAAAAGCACAATGATCATAACTGAAAAACACAATGAACGAGCAAAAAACACAATGAACAGACGAAAATAACACAATGGACATACGGAATAACACACTGTTTTTTTCTGCTACATATTTGTGTTTTTTTAATGTATTGTGCATTGTGTTTTTTTTTTACATGAACAAAAACCAACTAAAAAAGTCATTTTTTTCATTTTTTGTATATCACTTTGGTATTCGTTGAAAAGATAATAAAACACTCCTTAATTTGGTGTAATCTTTTTAAAAGTGTCATATAAAAAGTTATTGAAATTTAAAAATCGTGGGAGAAAATGCATGTATCATGTACATGAGAGAGAAAAGACAACTTTAATAGTTTTAGAGAGAATTCAAGGGTGAGAAAGATACTAAAAACACAATGGATCACGAAATATAACACAATATGTCACAAAATATAACACAATGGCAATAAATTTAACACAATGCCAAAGAAAAAAGACACAATGAGTCATAAAAATGACACAATGATGAACATCAAGAAAACACATAATGCAACATAAGAGACACAATGATATGACACAAATTCTGAAAACTACAAAATAAAAATCCACAAAATCAAAAACCTAAAAACTAAGATCATAGGGTTCAATAAGACAGCTTTAATGCTGCTTGAATGAGTTCAATCAGACTTCGTTTGATACCCTTCCTAAGTTTTTTTTTTCACTCTATGTTTCCTATGCTCCACATTTTTTTAAATAAAGTAATTACCATTATTATTAACCATTTTCTAAATTAAGATATCTAGTATAAGTATGGGTACAAACATGGTTTAGACAATATTTATTTCAAATGTATTTTTTCTGTACTATCATCGAACATAGATTGATATATGAGACTACAAGTATATTGGTAACTAGCTTACCTTGAGGAGGTTTTCATGACAGACAAATCTAATATGACGTAACCAAATCTGTACCGTAAAAGAAATAGGTCGTTTTTCCTGGAAAAAAATTGTATAGGATCAACATTTGATAACTCATAAAACCTACTTCTAATTCTATGTTTTAAAACCTACTTCTAATTTTATTTTTCTAGTTATGACTGTATATGAAAGGTATATATTAAATATATATACATGTTGATGAAACTTGTATGTGTATCAATATTTAAATGTTTTAAAAGCTTTTTTTTTTAACATTACACAATTCAATAGCCATACACATTACATACTTAATTAGCAATGATTTGTCATCAAAGCCCTTCTCCCAAAACTAAAAGCAAAGCCCTTCTCCTAAAACCAAAGCCATTCTCTAAAAATTTATAGCATAGGGTTTGCCCTTCTCTATAATAGAAGTTAACGCACCAAAACTCATATTCATATAATTTCACATAAATACAAATTTCCAAGTTGCTAATGACTATATATCACATAATTATCAATAAATTACCTATGTTTTATTATTGTTTCACTAACATGCGGGATACAAGACTCGTGCGCGTGGGTTTCTAGGTGATTCCCTGAATCACCGAAGCATGACCATTTTGTGTGAATCGACTCCCGATGATTCCCCGAATTACCTAACCGACTTAACTAACCAAGTTAAGTTTGTTTAATGAATGTTTTGCTGAGGCAGGCTTAAGTGTTTGTTAGGAATATTAACCTGAGTTTGTCGGGTGTCACACATATGAGGTGTATGTTGGTCCTCAAAGTAATTGCCTCTCTTTAGCAACTGGCAATGTGATTTTAACAATATGAAAATAGTGTGCGGAATGAGAAATCAAACTTGCATGTGATAGAAAATACATGAGTTATAGAATTTTTGAGTGTATGCTTTAATCACCTTATGATCACAAGATGACTTGCTTGAAGCAAAGACCTATTGTTTACAAAACAAATGACTCAAAGAATTCTAAGGCTAATATCGATGTGTTTGGTAGGATGTGGAGTTGATTAACTAAGGATATTGTTGTTAGCTAAGGCTGACTCTTCTTCGACGGGTTTGATCATTTATTTTTAGAGAAAATTTGACTTATCAAGTGGAATAAACGATTAGTTTATATCCACTTGTTTTCTATGAAGGTAAGTTAAATTTGGAATCATGTCATGGTGTGACACCCGGCAAATTCTGGTTAACAACGTGTCTAGATGAAAGTCTACCTTAGCGGGTCACGCGTATATTGTACTTAACTGGGTTAGTTAAGTCGTGTTATGGTTCGAGAACTGTTAGTTCAGTATAGAGGATCATCTGATGTTAGTCTAGAGGTTCATTAGATGTCAGTCCTTAACCAAGTGTACAAGTGGTGACGATTCGTAGAATCGTCAGAGCATAGGGAACATACAAGTCTCGAGTCCCGGGAATTGGTGAACGAGTGTGAATATGTTTGTTTGCAAGTGTTATGTGTTTACAATCATTATGTGACTTGTCGGTATGTGAAAATGTGTTAACATATGTTAAAACCGGGTTTAACGCGCAAAATACACGGAACCAACCCTATAGGCGATTAGGGGAGGCTAATCGCCTATAGGGGAGGCGATTGGGCCTCATTGGAGGCGATTAGCATGCTAATCGCGTGCCTTAGGGGCGATTAGGCCCTAATTGCATGAAGTTTCATGCGATTAGGAGCCCTAATCGCGTATAGCTGGTGCACAATCGCGTGTTACGTACTGGACGACTAAAAACGACTATAAATACAATGCTTGACCTCCTAAACTTCATAATATCAACCCTAGTCGTCCCATAACCCGCCCCAACACACACACAACCTCTGGAACGTGATTTTGGATCAAAACACAAGGTTTCAAGCTTATTTCATCAATCTATCACAATCTAAGGTGTGATTTTCATCCATGCAATCTTTACTAACGTTTTTATTAAATCCCTAACGGTCCAGACCTGTTTTAAAACGAATAAGCTTTCTGAAAATCGTTAATAAGTATTGTTAATTGGATTTTAAATAGCATGCATGATGTATGTGGGTTTTCAATTAAAAGCTAGGGTTTTTGTGATTCAAGATGGATGATTAACATGTTATTAGGTTAGTTTCAGATTAATAATGATGGTATGATGATGGAATCTGAGTAATTGTTCATTAGGGTTATGGTTATGCATGTTAATGTAATGTTTCATGCTATGTGTATTGTGTTTGGATTACATGGTTGCATGCAGGGCTGATAGAACGAGGTTAAACGAAGGATTTTGATTTAAACATGTTTGGAATAGTTGTTTGATTGATATTTGATGTTTACACACGTTCTGGATCTGATTTGGAGTGTTAAACGCGCGAAAAACCGGAACAGCTGGGCTATTGGCGATTAGCAACCCTAATCGCCTATGTTAGGGGCGATTAGGAGGCTAATCGCCTGAATAGACTCCCTAATCGCCTATGTTGCATGCGATTGGGGGCTAAATGCCTCTATTACATGTCTTATGACCTAATTGCTAGTTAAATGCATGTCTTATGACCTAATTGCTTGTAAATGCATGTCTTATGACCTAATTGCTAGTTAAATGCATGTCTTATGACCTAATTGCCTATAGACTCCTGAAATGCATGTCTTATGACCTAATTGCCTATAGTATAGGCAATTAGCATTCCTAAATGCCTGTTGACTTTCATAATCGCTAGTTGACTTTTCCTAATCGCCTGAACTGCTGCTGTAAGTATATTTTGACATTCAGAGACCCGATTTGACACCAAGAAACATGCTAGGAACCCCGTAACATATCTAATAACTTGGTAACATATGTTCGGACTTATTTACGTGATACTTGAACTACGTGCTGTAACTTGTTGGACGTTAACGTATGTTAAGTGTGATTGCATGATTGTATGTTTGAGAGTGTAAGCATAACACGGGGAGTCTCGGGTCACCATTGGGATGTCGAGTCTTGTACTTTGGGTTAATTTAACAGTCACGGTGTTTTCAAACGAACTTGGTTATGGTCTGGACATCTAGGGACTAACTAACCTATGGGTTATTAGTCTAAGTACTTGTAACTGTCATATGTTAGGTCGCCGCTTTACGGGGCTAGCATAGCTTGCTGATATTATTCGTATATCGAAGTAACGCAACCTAAGGTGAGTTTACGGCCCCTCTTTTAACTGGTTTCACTTTCGGGGGAGAAAACATGTGTTAAAACTTATGTTTGGTAACTACTGTCATACTATGGGTTTCTATGGTTTACTATACGATCTTTGGAAGTCCCGGGGGGAACCATGAATGTGCGGGTTAGCACAACGGGGAAATGTGAATAGCGCTATTGGGAGTGACCAACCCCGCTTGTCGGCTTGGAGGGCCGGGCGAGTGCATATTGTCTCAAACAGGAACAACAGGTTTACTATTCGGGCACGACATCTGGTTTGCGAGTTAGTAATGGTTTTCCAATCGTAGTAGTAACAAAACATACGCCTAGCTAGCGTACTTTGGTTTTCGATTTGTTATAGTATGGACAGGTTGAACTTGGTACTGTGATTACAAAACCTGTAAACTCACCAGCATTTTTGTGCTGACGTAAACTTTTACATGTTTTCTCAGGTCGCTAAGGTAGCACAATGGAACTAGGGCACACGCGTCTGCACGGCGTCTAGTTAGGATTGCATGGTTTTCAAACATTGAACATTTGGTTTACTTTTGGATTATGTTTTGAGAATAAGCTTCCGCTGTAACTGGAGATTTAAACTATGTTTTTGAAATTGCATATGTTAATTTAGACTTGTTTATTGTGATCGTTGGTTTGGATCCTGGTTTGTCATGCGCCTCGCGGTAAAACTCCGTAAGTGGATTTTGAGGGTGTGACACATGGACTGTTGTGTATGCCAACTTGCATGCTTTTCAACTTATCAACTTGTGGAGATTCTAGATTTCTTCCAGAAATATGAAGTGGAACAAGGTCATATGCTATATGAATGGTGTAATTAATCAGTTCAGCCCCTAAACTTTAGAATATCGTGTGTAACAAGGTCATATGCTATATGAATGGTCTAGGACCTGATTTAGTGAGTCACGTGGTGAACCATCACTTAAATTGCGAAGTCACAAAAATTGCCGAATCGAAGGTCCTGTTTCACAAAGTAGTGTGTCCTTCACCCAAATCAGCCCTATTATCAACCTAAACCATATTTTATATCTTAGTTTACATTTGAAACATTTGGGATCGGATTTGGGTGGTGGTTGCACAACAACAACACATTGCTCAAAATCGTCCCTTTTCTTACAAACCGAAAACCCCGATTTTATCATTATTGACAAACGAATTCCTCGACCATGTTAAATCATAAAACACATTAAAACAGTTCCTAATAAGGGTTTATGGGCTGAATTAAACACCAAATTGATTTATCATCACAAAGAACTCAAAAATTCCTAAAACATGAACCCTGGAACCCTAGATTCAAAAATCAAACAAATGACCCACCAAACCTTAACCAATGGCCCCCATTTTTGAATATGATGCTAACCACATACCTTAGGATGGTTTGGAAGCAAAAAACTCAATTCAATCAACCAAATCGTCCAAGAACTAGTTAAGCCGATTTCAAACCCTAGTTTTCAAATTCAATCAATTAATCGATGACGGAAACACCAAAGCAAGGAGGTGATCTGTTGGTTCCAGTGTAAATGGTTCACTTAATGACACGGTCGATGAAGTAGGTTCAAGACAGCCGCCTCACACGTAACTCAAATGGTCGCAATTAGTGGTGGTCAAGGTGATTTCCATCAGATCGGCAACGACATGAAATTTGAGACTATTATTCCACCTAAGTAGAAAGCCACCACCGTTAAAGTCACAAAGTGTAGTAAGTTTTTAAGCATATATTCAATTTTAAGATCTCGGTTCAATTTTAAGATCTCGGAAGTTGCATCTTGCAGGATGTGGTTTTTGTCATTGATGGACGGGTTCTTGAAATTACACCTAAAATTACTGGAAACTATTCACAGAGTTAGCAATATTACCAAGAACTATATGTTGTCTGGTTACACCATCACAGAAAGCACATGTAAAGTTGCAAACGAACTGAACTTTCAACGAACAGTTCATGAACCGTTTAACGGGAAGTTCGTTTGTGCTCCTTCGTTTAATAAAGGAACGAACACCAACAAAAAAAATTCATTTGTTTAGTTACGAACGAATATGAATAGAGGCCGCATTCGTCCGTTTATGTTCATGAACGTTCGGTAACTTGTTCGTTTGTTTATGTTCGATTGTATAATAAGGTTTTTAATTTTTATAATTTTTCTGTATTCTTTAATTTGTATTTATTTTACCCAAATAAATAAACAATTTATGTGAGGTACGTATATGGATATATGATATCAATAAACCCTACTTTTAGTATAATTAGTAAATAAATAATTAATGAATATTTCAAGTTTAAATAACTAATTAATGAACACTTTAAATTTAAGACATGAGCTTAGTTTTTTAAGACACTACTTTATTATGTTCACCAATGTTAAGTACTAGGTATGTTTGTATAATTAGGTTATGCTTTGGGTGGATCTAGGTTATTCGAAAGTTAATATATGTCTCTTTTTGTTTGTTTTCGTTCATGAACAGTTCTCTTTGTTCGTTTGTGTTCATTCGAAAGTTAATATGAACAAGAAATTTTGTTTGGTAAGTGTTCATGAACTATTCGTGAACATATAATTTCCTTAACAAAGAAACATGAACAAAGCATTATTCATGTTCGTTCGGTTCGTTTGCAGCCCTAAACACGTGTACATAATACATTGTAATATATATCATTCATATTTTAAAAAATCCAGTTAGTTATGATAGTTATAGTGCATATATATTGATATTAATATTAGTATTCTTATGGGTGATAATAATGTATTAAATTTTAAACTTTATCTAAAGATGTTGAAGTCAATCACGTTTTGATTTTTGTTGATATGCATAACGATGATGACTTTACTTTGAACTATTAATACCCAGGTGAAGGAACATTGGGAATTTTTTTGTTGATATAAAGGGAGTGAACGAAGAATCTTTGAACATTAGTGTAACAAAAATTCTCGATGGATACCATTGCATTGGTGTTTAGTGGCATCAATTCTTGTTTCCAACACCATGTTGCATACTCTAGGAGTCTAGATGTCCATTTTCTTTCACTTGCATTCGTCAAAGATATAATTTAACACGATTGAGATTCGAACAATCCAGCTAGTTTAGCCTGTCTAATAGCCATGTAGTAATGTTTTCACATCTATTTTGCTTCAGTGTTTATTTTGTTGAAAAGATGTATGTATGTTATCCTTTTGATTCAATCCTTTTACATGTGATTCTTTATTTTTGCTTAACTAGGGGGTCCCTCGGTTTTTTATTCAATGTATCCGTTTGTCCGCTATTTTAATGTAATGTTCGCTTTTATGGTTTAAATTAATAACAACATGTACCATTTGTTTGTATTCCATCCTATATTGTGCGTGTAACAAGCATTGACTAACTATTTGATTTTGTCTTGCGGGCACACAATGAGAAGTATGGCATTGTGCAAAACTGTACAAGTAGTGATTAACTATTTAATTCATGTGTGAGCACCTGTTAATAAATTTTGCATATTGGTGGCTGATATGAGATATAGTCTTAACTATTTAATCTCTACTTAACTAATAAATGTTTTTATCGAAAGTTACCATTTTTATTAATATTTGGAGTGAATTTGAGTAGAAAAAATAAATAAATAGGACCTATAGTTTAAACTTCTAAATTTTCTTAACTTACTCAAAATTTTTAAAACTTATAAATGGTAAAAGTGCATATTTTCTAATTTAATACTTGGATAAAGGTACGATCGGGTGAGGTGAACTCTTTTTTATATGATCATATCCTTTTCTTGAAGGAAACTCGGGTTTCGGTGAATCAATTCGGTTTCATGTGAATGCGGTCAACTACGGAAGCAATTCACATTTTAAAGAGGATGTTCAAAAAGTTTAGGGAGAAAAAGTGGCATCTTCATATGGCCTTTATAGATCTTGAAAAGGCATATGACAGTGTGCCACGTAAACTGATTTGGGATAGGCTGGAGAGTAGAGGGGTCCCAAAGAGGTATATTGACTTAATTAAGGATATGTATGATAGGACCGAGACTAGTGTTCGATCAGCCATAGGAGATACTGATGCTTTCCCTGTGAGGGTAGGACTCCACCAAGGATCTGCGTTGAGTCCGTTTCTCTTTGCAGTTGTCTTGGATGAATTATCAAAGTCGATTCAGGAGACAATGCCGTGTTGTTTGCTTGTCGTTTGTGTGTTGTCGAGCCGGGGGTCTCTCTAGAAGCAGCCTCTCTATCTGCAAGGATAGAGGAAAGGTTTGCCTACATCTCACCCTCCCCAGACCCTACTTTTAGCTTTGCTAATGGTGGGATTTACTGGGTAAGGTTGTTGTTGTTTTTGTTTATATCCTTTTCTTGATTGAAACTTATGCTACTTCTATGTGTCTTCTAAGATATGTTATTAGACCATAAGTTGTATGAACGACGGGGGATGGTGAACAGAGATAGAAAGTGGGGATGGTGGCAAGCGAAGGTTGTGGTGGTTGTTGGAGATTAGGAGGATTAGCCGTGGCTTTGGAAGGTTGTGATGGTGGTGGTTGCAGGTTGTGATGGTGGATGGGGTGTGAAGAAACAACGAGCTATAATTACTTCTATCGAGGCGATTATGGTATTGAACTCGTGAATGCTGCAGGGTATAATCCTTTGCTCACACTCGTGGCTCGAACCGAAACATGAAAAGAAAAAATCAAATGGGTCGTACGAAAGGAGGCGACTGCTAGGTAGTCGGTATGATTCCAACGTACAGACACAAAAGCAGTGTCGGCTTGCTAAGGGCAATATTGCATGCCTATATGAGGAGGGGAGACCTCCTTTATATAGTGCATGTGTGTGCCAAACATCACTAACCCATAACCACAACGATGGGCTTGGGCCCGGGTTATGGGCCTACCTCCTTTCGACCCAATCAGTTAGGATTGGACCAAGTAATTAAGATAAGGCTGAGTGCAATTAATGCTGAAGAGAGAGAAAGAGTGTATCGCCTTGTCATATGTCCACGTGGTGTAACAGGAGTGACTGCAGGCGTATGCTTTCCTGATAGCGTCAGTCTGATCTTCTAGAAGGCGTCTAATGTGACGTCTGATGTAAAGTTGCATAGTAACCTGCGTAGCATGGTAGGAGCAGGGGCGATGCACCGTCACTGTTGGTGGTCAAAGTTGTTAGGCCAACCCTGTCACACGTCGTCTGCTGAATGGTCTGCGGATAACCTTCGCAGTGACCTACGTAATGACCTGTGCATATGATTGTGCCTGCGCAGGAGGCACTCCGCGGAGCTTTGTTATCCTCATATTCCTGCCTTTATATTTAGTACTCATTTGCGAAGTTCTGCCAGTGCTTCCAGGTGCATTCCTGGGCAATAATATCATGCGCTCATCAGCTTCACGACTGGCATCCAAGGTCCCACATGCAGCCTGCAGATCCTTTCGTGAATATCTCGGATGAGGAAGGATGTATCCGCATAGTGTGCGTAGCGGAGTAGCGGACCTAGGTACGATCGGCGATTAAGTATCCCATCGGACAGCTGATAATGGAGAGCCTTGTGTTGTAGCTTTCATGCCTCTGATCGGTTCTTAGGCAGGATACCGCAAGCTAGGTAGGCTTTGATTGGTGTCATCCAGGAACGGTTTCCTGTTTGAATGACGTTGACTTGGTGTTGCGGGACAGAGGGCTTGTTTAGCACATCAATGCAAACTTCCTTCCCCAGGTGTTCGAAGACCGTGGAGGCCATTTTAATTAGGGCGTTAGCGGGTTTGTTCTGGCTCCTTTTTATGTGGATGACCGTACATGAATCAAACCTGCGCATGAGTTGTTTGGCCTGGCCTAGATAGAGGATCATAGATGCTTCTCGTGCTTCATAAGTCCCGTTTATCTGTCCTGCAACCAACATTGGATCCATGTGGGCTTCGACGTGGCGAGCTCCAATTTTATCCGCAATGCAAAGTCCCGCCAAGAACGCTACATATTATGCCTCATTGTTGGTGCTTTTGAAGTCCAGGCGGATAACTGATGAGTGAGTGTTTTAAAAAAACTTAAACTTCTTTCCTTTAAAAATGGCAAGTTCCCGGTGGAAGTGCCAAAATTTGGTGAAAAAGGAAATTAAGTCAAAAATAGTGGTGTGTGACACTTTCAAGTTTAAATTTATAGTCTAAAACGATAGTTGCTTAATGTTCTAAACTCCACACAACAGGCAGGTGTACCTATCGTGAGCAGCATAGAAATGAGCAAGTACAGAATATCGAATCCAAGGACACGATTTTCACTACTCAGCTTCTTAAAAATTACTAAAAGAGTTTCTAAAGCAAGAGAAGAAAATTAGAGGAGAGGTGTAAACTATAAAAGTAATTAATAGCAAAACAAATGTGTTGCTTTGGGATCTGATGCTGCCTGGTATGAAAAAATAGTAGACTCTTGTTTAAGTGGTGTGTTCAAGATGCGCATTACCGCATAACTATAAAATCGATTTGTGTTTCTAATGTTATTGTGAAGGTCTCCTTACCCCGGTAAGCTCAGCTCTCAACAGTGAGGGGCGGATCAACCAAGATTATGTGTGCCCAACCCTAGAAAACCCACCACCCAAGGTTGCGATATTGACATTTAACTACTAATTTCTTTTATGAATCACTTGCCGGCGGCCGGAGCATGGCTGAACAAGCTACCACTTGACATCATAGGGGAGTCGTGGCTGTCCCGCTCACGCTCATCCCTTACTTGAATTAATTAACTTTTCAAAAAGTGATTGGCCTATTACTAAATGTGCGGCAATATAGTAATGAAAGAAAATAAAGATCGTTTTCTTCCAACACGGGTTCACCAATTCTTGGTTTGCGCCAAAGATATCACATATACCATGAAGCTAAGTCACAAAACTAAGTCTTGGCTTATCACTAGGACAAAGTATAAAGACCGTACCGACCCTAAGTGAGAATTTGCTAGTAGAGGATTAAGCTATAAAGTGTGTATGTTTTGTATTGAGTAAATTACCAAAACCGTCCCTGAGGTTTGGGCCAATATGCCTGTCCAGTTCAATATTTTAAAAATTGTTTGAACACTCCTTGATCTTTCAGAAAATAGGCCTAAAAAGTCCAACGACTTAACCCAGTTAAATTTCCTTCGTTAACTCAGGGGCATTTTCGTCAAGTCACTTAAAATTTTAAAACCTAGTCAACCCTTTTCCCCCATTTATAAACCCTGGTTTTTCCCCAAATCATAATAAACCCTAATTGTTCATAACCAACGATCTAAATCCTTCTTCCCTAACAATTCGATCTGTAATCAACATGGCTGTTTGCTCATGTGGTGTTGGAACTGTTATCAAGACTTCGTGGACATCAATAAACCCTGGACGACAGTTATATTGTTGTAATCGAAAGGTAAGTTTTCGAATTCAAAAGTTTAAGTTGTTAATTTTTCAATTTCTAACGAATGTGTACTGATAGGGAGGTGGTTTTGGCTTCGTTTCTTGGGTGGATCATCATTGTGTGCATAAGGTGGCCCTTTCAAACTTGACTGTCAAAAATGGAAGGTTGACAAAGTGCAACAAAAGATTGAAGATGTATTTGGGTGTAACTTGGGTGTTAATCATTTTGTATTGTGTGTCATTTGGGTCAGACAATTCAAGTAGGTCAAATAGTATGTAGTTATGGTTGTATTTGTTATGAAATTCTCATATATCAGTTTGACTCAAGAATTAATGAATGAATGTATGTTATTTAAATGCAATTGTTTTGATCTATTTGTTATGTATCAGTTAAACATTATAATGCATCCCATGAAGTTGAACAAATGGGTCATGCAGGTTTGTATTCTTCAAATTGGCCATAAAATGTGCACTTTTACAAACATTTGGTAGTTGATGTATTCTTCAAATGGGTCATGCACTTTTTAAAAGATTGTGCAGTTCAAATGGGTCATGGTGCAGGTTTGTGCAGTTCAAATGGGTCATGGTAGATGTTGTGTTCTTCAAATGGGTCATTTACTGGTAGCAACAGAAAACAACATAACACAATCAACCAAATAAGTCATTCATACCATTCAAACCAATTGAACACAGTTAACAAAAAACAACATAACCCAGTCATTCATACCATTCATAATTTGACCATAATGGTCATAAATAAGTCAACCAAGACCCATAAGTTCCTAAATATAGACATAATATTATTCAAATTTCATGACACAACCAAAATACATAAACATAAACATAATATTGTTCAAATTTCATGACAACCAACATAGCCTACTAAGCAACCACTTGTGATCCACCATCCTGAGTGTCATTGCCACCACCATCCTAAGTGCCACTGCTACCAACCTGGGAAGTCTTCTTCAGCTTGAATGGCTTCCTGTTATGCCCCTTCTGCTTGCAGAGAAGACAAGTAATTGTCTAACCTTTTCTTGGCATTTTACCCTTGTCTAGAATGGTTGGCATGGCAGACTGAGAAGCATTATCAACCTGGCTAACTTGACTAGACTCAGCCATTTCTTGTGTAGATCTCTTTCTTGCCTTTGTTGGCCTGCCTGGTTGCTTGTGATGCTTTGGTGAGGTTAGGGTGGTTGGGCATCTTGATTCTGGCCACAAATCCATGCCATTGATTGGAGAAATTGTACATTCATACGCTCTCTTCCAGGTTTCCAACCAGTAAACCTCATCAACCCATCTCTCAGGTATGTCGTCACCTCTATGCTCTGCATAACACCATATAGCAGCTACTGCATGCTTGCATGGCATAGCAGTCAGGTCCCACTTCCTAAAATTTAACACCCCGACATTGAAGGGCATGACTATAGGAGATGTGAAGGGCAAAGGGACAGGTGGGCTTGGGGTATTTCTTTCTAGGTGTCCTGGGTTTTGAGGTGGAGACTCCTGCCTCCCCCCTTTTTAACTATTTTGGGTGGGTTTATAGAAATTCCCCCCCTAACTTTGACTTATCTGCATTAACGGCACAACCACTGCCAAGTTGTGGATTAATACCCTGGCAAACAACCCTGAACCTACCCTTATCATTCTTCACTATTCTCAGCTGCCTCCTGGTTTCCACAGCAAAGTCCTTCATCATATTCTTTATAACAACTCTAGAAGTAAATGTTTGAGTAACATAAAAGGGACAGTCATCATTCATTGATCTGTTTCTTCTTCTTCCTAATTGACTTATGCAACTTAGGCTCATCCTCATCACTCAAACTGTCAAAGTCATCAAAATCTACTTCAACCTCATCTTCCATACTATCCTCTGATTCCTCACCTTCACTACCATCTGGGTCTACTGCAGCCTTGTAGTTTTCCATATCAACCTCATAATCCTCTACTAAATTGTTCTCATCTACAATAAAGTCAAAGTCCTCATCATCATTCTCTGCAATCTCCATGTCATTCTCTACAGTCGCCATGTTTTTCTTTTTGTTCTTAGTGTTTGCATCAGCACTATCCTTACTATCAGATGATTCATTGTCCACACACCTATCCACATCCCTATCAGGCTTATAAGCACTATCTTCACTATCAGTACATTCCCACTTATCCAAATCTGTCTGATATGAGATTTCTTCCTCATCATACTGATTAACAACTTCACTAACCTTTCTATTTTTTAAAGTTTCATAGTCTGGGACAATATGTTCAACATATACCTCAATTAGCTTCTCAGTCTCAACTAGTTTGAGTAGTTCTAAGACTTGTTTATCAAATAGGATTGGTCTTAAACCAGTATCTAGACTTTCTCCTGGCTGCCAATAAAAAACCTAACTTCATCACTTTCTAGGTACCCTAATTCAGACAAAAAGTCATACAAAGTTACCATAGAAAACCAATCAGTGTACACATGATCAATGTAGTTAACCTTGGCATTTAGATACATCATAGCTACATCAGGATCACTAAACTAACCAGCATGATAAAGCTTAATCGAAAACTTCTCTTTGCTTGAACCTGTATAATCATAGAAACAGAGGTTCTGAAGGTTAATCAGAGTGCACATTATCATAGAAACAGAGGTTACTAAGACAACATAGACGAAAACTGTTGTACTCACCATATTTGGAGTCGTGGTCAAATTTTTCACCGTCTTTTCTGATACGCCATCCTTCGTCATCGTCCATGATCAACGGGGGATTGTTGATTTTGGAGGGAGATGAAAGCAGAAGGAGGGTTATGACATAAAAGATGAACAATTAGGGTTAAAAGGTTTATAAAGGGGACAAGGTTAACTATGTTTTAAAATTTTAAGTGACTTGACGAAAATTCCCCTGACTTAACAAATAAAAGTTAACTGGTTAAGTCGTTGGACTGTTTAGGCCTATTTTCTGAAAGATCAAGGAGTGTTCAAGCAATTTTTTAAAGATTGGACTGAACAGGCATATTGGCCCAAACCTCAGGGATGGTTTTGGTAATTTACTCTTTTGTATCCACAAAACATGGTAAGGGTTGTATGGAGGTTTCTAGTGGTTTTGGATGAATTCGGGTGGTTTCTCTCTCGCATGTGGTGTTTATGGAGTGATCCCAAGCTCCAAAGGACACCTACAAGTTCCAAATATGGCTGATACTTCGTGTAGAAGGTGGAGTCTTTGATGGGTTAAGGGATGCCAAAGTGAAGGGTGGAGCTCTCTATTTATAGGCCTTCTAGCAGGAGCACGCCCGTGCTTCTAAGTGTGGCACACCTGTGCACGAAACCTGGTATCGTTGCAGAGTCCTTGCGAGCAGAAATTGTCTGTTTGTAGGTTAGCACGCACATGCACGACTGTTCGTGCAACTGTTTTGTCAGTTTTGTCAGTTCAGGAACATTCATGGATACTCGTTGACTTGAGCATGGCCGTGCACCATGGTTGGCATGCTTGTGCACTTGACTTTTTGCTTCATGCTGACTTGGAAATGTTGACTTGTTGACCCGAGACAGGTGCACGGCTGTGCACGGCCTGAGCATGGCCATGTTGCATCTGAATCAACCCTCTAAGTCTTCAATTCCTTGCCTTTTGTGCAGTTTTTTCTCCTATTTTCACTCATCGACCTCAAAACCCGCAATTATCAACAAAGAAAGATAAATCACGATAAAGCTAAGATAAAAGCACGATTTTTGGTGAAAATGGTTGAAAATGTGTGTGTAAAACATGTGCAATTCTCGGCACATCATAACACCTCACACTTGAGCTTTTGCTTGTCCTCAAGCAAACCAAACCTTAGGCAATTTTTATGAGATAAATATTATAAGTTTTACTCGATGTGTCGAGCTCAACCTACCCCCTAAGAGTCACACTTAATAAATCCTCGGGATTTCGGGCTTGGTTTGTGGTAAGACTACTTAAACACTCCTAAGGTGCCCCAATTCCTTTTTCCTCACTAAATCTCTTTCACTCGGGTTTTATTTAGGGCTGAACACTCGAATTCTACCCAATGGCAAGCACGAATCATAGGCTTGTATGCAAATCACAACTCCACCACTTTCGTTGAGGTAATGTATGTGAATCAAAATAACTTTAAACGGGTTAGTTTAGTGAAGTGGTGATGGATAGAGTCCGAATGGTGTCTACCACCATGACTAACTTCGGGTTTGGTGTTTTGAGGTGTCGTTGGAATCTTGTAAACCTTCTCAGTTGGCTTTGATGGTCTTTCCTTGGACTTCATAGCTCGACTTTTGCCTACTCTCGTGAACCGTTCGGCCCATGCCGCCTAAAAGCCTCCACTAGGTTGGGTCGATCACTTGGTCTTCAGAAGCTATTACAAAACCTCTCCTTTGAAGTTCTCTCGATTCCTTTAGTTCAGCAGCATCATTATTACACACTCTTTTTTACGAGTATAAACTTCCTACTCTTGATGCTTTGCTGGGTGATTCTTGACACTTGGTATGCTCTTCTTGATGGCTCTTCTTTTGTCGCCATTTTTCACGGTCGAGATCAGAGATCTTTGATGTGCGGCTTATGCTTCTAAGTCCCAAAATGTAGGAGGATCGAATTGACAAAAACAATTAAGTTGATCAAACAAGTCTACTAATTCAAGTGCGGAATCCTCAAATCAGTTACAAAATGATAATAATATCAACAAAACGCAGAAATCATCTTCAAATCATTCATTTCATTAATTATCAAACTCAATTACACGTTAAAATGATGTTTATAATCAATTACAGACGTGAACAAATTTGACTCAAAACCCTAGGGAGAAAACTAGACTGGATGGAAACAAAATATCAAAAGTTACATTTCAAAAATGAACTTGGCCTTATATAGGCCTGCACATTCGCCCATATAGTATGCTCGAATGTGCAGGTTCGACCAATCACACTGCTCGAACCAAGCAATACATAAAAATCTATTTCTACTTTCGACCTCCTGTTCTCTTTCGCACCTTTAAGTCTCCTTTGACCGTTCAGAAATCTTTATTCGACCAATTGGAGTCTCCTTCGCCCATTCGACCAAAAACAAAAACATATGTTAATTATAATCCAAAAAATTAGTCGCACAAAATGCATCTACAAACTCCCCCTCGACTATTGCTTGGATTGTTTACGCTCTTGGTCCATTCTTTTGTTCATCAGTTTTATGTGTAATTGCTTCTTTTGTTCTAAGGTCATCACCGGTGCATAAACTTGTTTCGGCTTCTTCTTCTTGACATCAGGAACATCTTGAACCTTCACGAACTTACCCAACTTCTTGTCATAATCACATCCAGCATTTATATCATGAGCAAAGCACAGGAATACCACACGTTGGTATTTGCTTGCTTGATCACAATCCTTCACCTCAATGTAAATCGGATTATAATACAACATAATGATATCCTCATGTGAGCAGTTAATCAACCACATAGGATCAAATATGTGTATCTTCTTGTAATCTTTCACACCATCTTTCAAAACAATCACAGCCTCTACAGTTTTCCAGTCATAGTACCACCAGATGAAGTCTTTAGCAAAGTGTTGTGGGATCTGCATCAACGAAATGTGTTTCAACACTTTCGGTGGTTTGTACTTCAACGTCACCTTGGGCATTCTGGTTATCTCATCAATCTCTTTCTTATGAACAATCCATTTGGGATGCTGAGGAGTGAATAAATTCCATTTCGTCCTGCTTTCCCTCGACATACGATCAGCAAAATAAGCAATGTGATCGTTCACAGATCCAGTTAACTGGTGTCTACATACATCTCGAATCGCCCAGTAAGGAAGTGTCTTCAAATCATGGAATCTTTCAAAATAAAGTATCCCTTTCTCCCACTTAACAGCTACACATCTCAACTGTTTCACAAACTTCCATCCCAACACTCTTCCTTTGAACATCTCGTTGTGTAACTTGTAAAAACTTCCCTGGATCTCTGTCTTGGGATGATTTGCTTCTTTCTCCTTCAGTTTCCTCAATAATTCCTTCAAACTATCAGATTGTTCTGTACTCGGTTTATTCTACCCTGGAAATACTTCTTCCATGAATTTCTTACTCTTTTCATGAGCAAGTTTCTCGGCTTGTTTCAGCAACTCATCAGTAAACTCAGCAAATCCAGAATTCTTATCCTTCTTGAAATATTCTGGATATTCTTCACTGGTTATGTCTTCAATCTCAACCTCCTCGAATACAGGCACATCTCGATCATCTGAATGATTACCTGCTTCTTTTTCAGGTAAGTTGGGAATCTGATTATCAGCCAATAATTCTTCCAATGTCTTCCCAACCTGTTTCGCCAAACCTTCTAAAATCTCTTTCGACATCGCCGCAGAAACTTCTCCATCCTCCAAATCTGGATCATTATACTCCAACTCAAGTACCCTGTCACTGGATTCAAAGATCTCTGAAAATCTGCTAGTCATATCTATCGTCCAGACTCTATCTGTTAACATCTGGCGATACATCTTCTTATCTTCTTCTGATAGTGATCTTAGCTTCTCATTCCAAAAGATCGTATAATCATCAACAGATCCTCCAGGGGGTTTTGAGCTGGATCCTCCTTCACCTTTTCCAGATCCTCTTTTCTCACACTTGTACTCATCAGTATCATCATCATCATCACTATCCAAACTTGCAGAGCTGTTATCTTCACCAGAATTATCATCAGAACCATCATTGTACCATCATCTTTCTTTTTCTTTTGAGAAGTTTTACCAGCATCATCATCTAACTCCTCATCTTCTTCCTCTTCATTATTAGATGGTTCGAAATCAACTTCTTCATCACGCTCTTTGTCTTCTTCACCATCTTGCAGTTGAGGAGCTCTAGAGTACAAGTCTTTAATCAAATTATCCATTGTCTTGTTACTCTCTTTCAGCTTCTTATTCTCCTCTTATAACGCAATAAATCTCCTGGTGTTCCTCTGTTCGTGTTTTAACAACTTCTTGTTTTCTTTTCGAAGTCGTTTAATCTCGGCTTCAAGTGCTTCCTGATTGTCATGAGATGTTTCAACAACGTCTAGCATCTTCTTGTCGTTGTTTTTCAATTGCCCAATCTCTACTTGCTGCTGATTGATTATTTTCATCATGTCAGCTAGCTTCTGGTTCACATCATTCATCACATTACTATCAACTGTAACCTTTGGTGTAGAAGCTTCAGCAACAGCAGACAACTTTCCTTTCTTAATCTTCTTTAGCACTCTATCCAGTGCATCATTAAATTCATTAACAGGTAAATCAGTCTCTTTTTCAGTACCTGATGTTGTCTTCTGCTTCTTTGCAGCTGGAGTAGCAACCGGTGATTTTGAGCTAGATGCTGGTGGTAGTTTCTTTCCAGCAATCAGTGATTCAATTTCCCTAGCTCTCTTCTCCATAGGTTTCAACACCTTCTCCTTCTTCTTGAACTGGGGTTTCTTTTGTTTCTCCCCTTGCATTGGCGATCCAGGAAAATCCCCTGATCCCAAGCCTAACCCTTCATCAGTTTCATCTAAATGAATAGGGCTCTTAGTTCTCTGTTCCTCCAACAACTTGTTGAGACTGACAGACTCACCAGCCACAGTGGCCTTGGGCGTGGTGCTCTTCATTGTCTCTGCGTCAGAATCCCATCTCTCATCTTCTTGCGTCTCTTCAGAATCTACAGACGCCTCATCTACCAAATGTAATCGCTTCTTCGCCATACTCTTATGTCGTCTAGAAACCTTCTTCTTAGCTGGTTCAGCTTCAGCTTCAGCTTCTTTTTCTTTACCCTTTCCACTCTTTGCTCCCACATTCACCACTTGACGCTTTCGTTTAGCATCAGGGTCTACTGGATGTAAAGGATTGTCTTCATCTGATCCACTATCAGCATGCCTCACCTTATCCTTACCTGGGTCTTTATAATCTATCTTGATCAGGTGACCAAATAGATTCTTTAACGGTGGTCGTTCATTCACTGGCACACCTTTATACGCCTTCATTCTAGCCAGAGTGTTTAGATTCATATGCTCCTGAACAATAATCTGCTTAGGATCCCTCTTCAGATTCTAATACTTCAAATCAAATATCATCTGAAGAAATCGAGGATATAACAAGAATTTCCTGCTCCTTATCCCTCTCACAGGTTCTAACATATGTTCCATCAGCATCCCAGAAACATTGAACGGTTTGTTCAATATTAAAGCTACCATCAATGAGCTGATACTCTTTCTCATCAAATCGTATCCACCAGCTGCTGATCCGAAAACATGTATCATCACATGTGCAAGATATTTGAACTGGAGACACAGCTTTCCTTTATGTAACGAACCGTCAGTGATAAGTCCGTTGTACTTCATTCTAAGAAAGCATTTCCGTTGTTCAGTCCATGTCAACTCTCTGGGATCTGTCTTCTCATCCTCTAGCTTCAACGCCTCTCTGATATCGTTCTCAGAGACAATCACCAGCTCCCCCTGAATCTTACTAATGAGTGACGATTCGTTTTCCCAGAAGTCCATCTTCGCATTGGTCCAGAACTCCTGTTGGTGATCACGGTAAATAATGGTTGGCGTAGCAATCGCGTCTATCACTCTACTTCGCTTCAAGAACTCAATAATTCTGGCAAACTCAGTGTGTTTCTTCACATTGCATAAATATGCACAACAGTTGTGTGCAGATTCAAACGGTAAATCAACAATCTTCTCCTTCTCGGCTGCCTTAGAAGATGATCCAGCAGGAACACTCGCACTTTCCTGTTCAGACATTTTAAAGCTGCAAAACAAATCAAAACAAACATGTTAAAACGGACAAAACAAAAACTTGAAAAATTTTGTTTTTCAAATCCTACATTTGACTAGTTCGATGGTGCGAATGAGGAATTCAAGGTACGAAGGTGAAGAATTAAAGGTTCGAATGTAAAATATTTTGAAAAATTTCTTCATTCGACCACTTAATCTTCTTTCGACCAGATAATCATTCTCCTTCACCCAAACTGTCACATTCAACCGTTTGTGATGGGCGAAGGTGACTGTTCATCTTCTCCAAAATTCAAAATCTGATTTAGATTGTTTTAAACTGCCATTTTGATTTGGATAGCATCTAAACTAACCGATTAAACTTTTCCAATTATCAATTTCAATAATCATTCATTGATTATGTGTTTTTCATCAAAAACTAGGGTTCGAAACTTTTAAACTATCAATTAATCAATCTGATGATGTTTAATCCTAAGTTTTTGGATATTCTCCCCCTAAAACACATAAGCAATGAATCCCACTCAAAAAATCGTTCAATTAACACATTTTAATCCAAGTTTTTAGTTGGTTAGGGCTCGAACTGAAAAACAATGATTAAACATTCATTTCTGGATGAAAACCTGCAAAGTTTGTTGGAAAATGATCAGTAGATTCAGACGAATACAATGAAACAATCTAAATATCATGAGCAACAAGTGGACTTAATCTCAGAAAATTTGAAAATTTTTGAAATGGGGTCGAATGAGCTGATAAGGGGTTATATAAACTTCTCATTCGACCGTTTGTGTAGGTCGAATGTGATGCTTTTGTCACCTTCGACCCTAGTTAAAGGTTCGAATGTGGCAAAATGGTTCGAATGTGAAATTTTCACATGAACACTCACATTCGCCCATACAAAAACATACGAACGAGCAGAAAAATTCCACCTTCGACCCAACGAAGGGGCGAAAGTAATCTGGAATTTTTGAAAATTTTACCAAATCTCAAAATCGAGTCCCGTTCAAAATATTTTTCAACTTTTAAGCATCCGACAATCATTATTTCTCATTTAAATGGTCCATCAAGTTTTAGAAAATCGTCATCAACCACCATCAGCTATCAAAAATAAGATAGAAATGTAAAATCTTTTTGGATTTTCTAAAGTTTATGTTAAAACACACCTAAAATCTTTTTGAGTTTTGCAATTTTTGACGAGAAAAATAAAATGCTGAATAGTAAAGATAAAGCAGTAAATGTTTTGGGATTTCCGGTAAAGGGATCATATCAGTTTTTGAGAAATCAGATCACACCGTTGATCTTTTTTATTTATTATCATTAAAGACAATGTGTGATCTGGCAACTGCCGATATTGTGATCCACATAAACTCACATGCAGACTTTTGTGCAGTGCTTTAAACTGATACGATTATGTACAGTATAAACGTAATTATCTGTGGTTCCCACGCACACGACATACTCCCGTATCAAGAAGTAAATGCACAAAGACTCATTGTAAAGCGTGATTATGCTTTCGTCGTCTGTAATTTACAAGGTATGAGACACAGAGGTATACAGGTCAGCAAATTAATGCAGCAAAGTAACATGTGCACTCTACCACGTTGAGGGCTAATATCAATCATGATTTGCATCAGTGATCGATACGATGTAATAGATAATCTTTGATTATCATAATACATGGAAAGTTCCTCAATTCGGTAACTTTAGGATTTGGCATAAAGCTCTTTTATAAAGACACCCTATCTGTTCTAGGTCTGTAATGACTTACAGCAGAAGATCAGAGAGGCTATCCCCAGAAAACTAATAACATAACGACCCAAAACCTCCGAGTTTTGTACAAATACCCTATTAAACGAAATTACGGTACTAAGACCATATCCCCATGAGGAGTTCATCCACACAATAATTCGTTTGATATGTATGTATCAGGCACGCAGTAATAGGTCTACGAAGCCTATCAGCACATCACACAGACTCAGACACATGCCCTATATTGCATTACATTTCTTTAGAATGTGTCAGATCCCCACTGATGTATTATCATTTCCCCTTTTTCTCCAGGAAATCATTTTTGGGTTTTCTAATTTTTATAAATTTTTGAGTTTACTGTTCCCAAGGATAAGCTGGAGCATTTCAAATATGTGACTGCCCAAGATATCGTTTGTTCACAGAATTCTGACGGCATTAATCTAAGGGAAGAAGATATAGCAGTCAGCAAAGTTTTTCTAATTTTTATGTGTTTTGAAATTTTTCAATGTTTTTGGATTTTCGTATTTTTCTGAAAAACAATATGTAGATACAAAAGTGCGACTAATGCTTCGGATTGAACAACACAATATGTTTTGGTGATATCGTTGGTGCGAAGGAGAGAATTCGTTGGTACGAAGGAGACTTTTTATAGGTACGAAGGAAGAAGAATTGGTGCGAAGGAAAAAGACATGGACGAATGTGATTTTAGTTTATTGTATAACTTGGCTCGACCAATCAGTTTGGGTGAACCTGCACATTCGCACAATCAATTTGGGCGAATGTGCAGTCTATAAATAGACAAGTTTAATTTTTGAATGTAACTTTTGGTCATTATTATTCCCTCCACTTTCTGAAATTCTCTCTAGTGTTTTGTTTAACTCTTTTATCGTTCATACCTTGATTGTAATCATATTTCAACGTGTAATTGAGTTGTTAATTAATGAAAAACATTTGAAAATGATGATCTGCGTGTTTTAATCTGTTTGACTATTATTTTGTGATAGTTTTAGGCTTTCCGCACCTAAAACTAACTTGTTTGATCATTCTTTGTTGTTAATCGATCCTTTCACGCACATACAAAGTGGTATCAGAGCCATTCTGGATCAAACAACCACAAATTAATAGTTTCTCAGTTGATTTGGACCCAATTTTGGTCAAAAAGTTTCTGTTTTCAATGAACAAACTGATGTGATAAGATTTTGATTGATTACAACTTGATTTCGAGTTTAAATTGGATAATTCTCTTCATTAAAGTTGTTCCAAATCAATTCCGATTCAAAACCTGATTTAGATCATCAAAATCCATCAACATTTGATAAACATGATCAAAATTAACTGATTTTCAAAGAATAACCGCTTTTTGAAATCTCAGGGGTCGAAAGAGAGAATTTGGTCGAAAGTGGAATTTCTTTGGGTCGAATGAGGGATTTTGTGGTCGAAGGAGGTGTTATAGTGGTCGAAAGTAGACTTTGATTGCTTATTTTGTTCATTCGCCCAGTTGTATCACCTTCGTCTGATCGAACGGTCGAAGGAGCAGGAGAACGGTCGAAAGAGAGACAAAAGCGGTCGAAGGAGATTTTGATATTTCAGTCCACATTCGTATCAATCAAAACGGTCGAAGGAGAACATTATTTCTCATTCGCACGTTCGACTGTACGAAGGAGCATCCTGTTTTAAAACAATTCTAATCTTTTCGTGTTTAATCGTTTGCAGGACAAGATGTGGAACTTCCCAACAACGCCTAGACCTACTCAAGCACCACAACAGCAGACAACACAAGATCCGTGGTCCGTTGCAGCCCAGAAGACTAGTCAACCATCACAGCCAATCAATTATATGGCAATGACTAGTTCGGCTCCACAACAAGTTGTTAAACCATTACAACAACCGATTGACAACTATTGGGGAGTCGCAGCAGCAGTAGTTCATTCGCAGACGACCAACGCCATATCCACTCTTATTCATGATCTATCCTCTGGAAGCGGCAATCGTCCACCAAAGCTAATGGACATGAAGGAGTACAACACATGGAAGACGAAGTTTAAAATCCACGTTGAGGGACAAGGACTTGAGGGAGCCGAGGCATGGCAAATGATAGTGAAGGGTTACGTTGCTCCTATTCTGGAGAATACTGGAGAACCGATACCTTTGGAGAATTTGGCGGATGATGAGAAGAAAAGGTTTGCGATAGAGAAGAAGGCATTCTCTCAGCTATCCCAGGCGATCAACACTGATCTATTGCATCAGTTTGGTTCGTGTACAACATCCAAACAACTATGGGATATGCTGAGAAATCGACATGATGGAAATGAGAAGACAAGGAAGCTTAGGATGGAAGAGCTTCGGAAGGAATTTGAAAATTTCAGTTACATGGGTAATGAGACCCTAAAAGAGTTGGTTCCACGGTATTGCCATTTGCTCACTGAACTGTCGAGCTATGAAATCAGCATACCAATGTCGGAGTTAGTAGATAAATTTGCTGATGCTTTACCACCCTACTAGAACCAACACATTGAAGTGTTGAAGGAGAAGGATGCATACCAGTATTGGACTATTAACGAGTTCATTCAAAAGCTGGAAAACAAAGAGATGGAGGAGAAGAGAAAAGCTAAGAGAGCTCAGATTCCACAGAATCCTGATCTATATGTGAGTGGTACATCTAACTCTCTTTCTGCTTCAAGCACCACTTCTAATGTTGCTCCTCACATTGCATGTGTATCCAATGTTGTTGAACCAACAAAAGCACCCATCAACTACCTTGCCCAAACTTCATCCTACACACCATCATACACACAACAACCTTATCAAACACCAAACTTTATTCCACCTTTTTCACCATTACAACAAGCCGCATGCTACACATCAAGTCAACCTCAACAACAACAACAATATCCTCCTCACATGAATCAGATGCAGATTACTCAAGCACAAGCAAGTCAAAACCCAATTGTGTTAGAGACCTCGAACCTTAACAATGTGACTGTTGAAATTGCTCAACAGCATGTTGCTCTTGTATCTGCTATGGTTGCTTCTTACAACGGTTTGGTTGCGAGTCAAATTGGAAATAACAATCTCACCAATGAGGACTACGCTCAAATCGACAAAGAGGAGATGGAGCTTATGGACATTCAGTGGGCTTTTGCAAGCATTATGAGGAGAGCCACTGACTTTATTCAGAAGACTGGCAGAACTGATCTCTCAACTTCTCCCAACACCACATACGGATTCAACAAAGCAAAAGTTACATGCTTCAATTGTGGTGAGAAGGGACACTTTAAAAGAGAGTGCACACAGCCAGCACAGCAAGGTAATCGAAACCCATTCAATTCAACATACCAAAACAGACAAAACCAAAACCAAAATCAAGTGTCATACAACAGTCCCAACATCTCAAGCCTTCAACCACAAAACAATTATCAGAACCGTCAACAAAATACCAACACTAGACAACCCACAACTCAAAATCAACCTCAACAGAATCCAAACCGAACTATTGTTCCTATCTCCACACCTAACACTCAAAACCAAAACCAAACTGACAATCAAAACCAAGCACTTGTAATTCAGAAAGATGAAGGTTTTGATTGGACGGGTATGCAATTGGGGGTGGAGGAGATTACCGCTGGCAACGTGGCTTGTGTGGCACAGCAGATGAGTTTGGATGAAAATGAGGAGATTGAAGAGGAGGTTGTGATTGAAAAAGTGTCGGAGTTGAAAATTGAAGAAGTGAATGAGGATGTGATTGCTGAGAGTGAAGACAAGAAATCTGGGATGATTCTTGATTCTGTCACTGATGTTGGAGATCACTACGATTCAACTTACTCGGATATGGAGAATGAATCTGATTCAGAGGCTAGTGTGAATTCACTAGATGATGACATTGACCAACTGCTAGCTGAAGTTGAGTTCCTGATGACCCGCAAGTCATGTATGGCGGATGATGCGTGCACCAAGATTGACTATTCCAAATTCTTCGCAGGGAAGGAAGCTCACTTCGCTTTGATGGCAATGACAGAACCTCCTAAACCGGTAAGTTCTGAAACTCAATCTCAAGTGTGTGTTAAATGTGATAAATGTGCTGATTTTGAAAAACTGACAGATGAAAACAAGCTTCTCAAGGTCCAACTTGAGAGTGCCAAAATCAATTGTCAGATTTATCAAAAAGATTTAAAAGATTTCAACAAAGTTCTTGATGGTTATAAAAAGGATGTGTCTGAACTTAAAAAGACATTGTCAATTAAACAACTTGCCATTAATAATTACATCAATGAAATGGAAAACACTAAACTGGAAATGGCAACCATCAAGTGCTTTGCTGAAAAAGTTAACAAGAAGTTAGAAAGTTACAAGCACATAGCATATGTAGTTGACCATATCATAGAAGAACCCTCCCAGTCGAATAGTGCAAACTATAAGGCGGTCCCATCTCCGGTATTGTTTGAGAACCACAACTTACATGCAATACCACTGGAGACTTTAGTCAATTCTGACTCCACATCAGAAAACGAGCCTAATACTTCCAGTGTCGGGGATCCGTATTCTGATGTGAGACCTGTACTGGGAAATAATGAGGGTGTGGTCGCTGCTGATGATTCAGATGAAGAAGATGAACCATCTGAGACGGTTGAAAATGAAAGTGATATCCCTGATGAAAATCATATAATCACTACTGAGCCAGTCTCACCGTCTCAGATCATTCATCCAATGGCAAATGCTCATCGTAAGAATGAGGTTAAGAAAAATGAAAAGTCTGTTGGTAAGAGTTTTGAAAAGAAAGAGGTAAAGAAATTTGAGAAAAATGTGAGAAAACCGGTTGAAAAGAAAATTGAAACTAAATCTGAGAAAAATGTGGTTAAACCGGTAGAAAAGAAAAATGAAGTTAAAACTGAGAAAACCAATGAAATGAGCAACGAATCGTGTGACAAACCTGTCAAAATCTTCTATCGGATGCAAGGCTCCGATAAGATTTTATCCGATGATGAATATCCGATTAAGTTTGTCAATTATTCAAAAATCGAAAAGATCTGGCAGGAAAGTACGATTTGGTTTCCAAAATTTGAAAGAACCAATGACATTCCTCAAGAAATTTTAGATAAAATTTATTCGGATAAAGATGCCAAGGTCAATGTCACACAATTTGTTTTGCCTGTTGATAAAGCAAATAGTTTTATTGAACCGACTTACTCGAAGGACCCAGCTCCTGAGAGTTTAAAGAAACAATGCATGGTTGATCGATATCCCATTGCTAGCTTTTCCAAGTCGCCGATCAAAGAAAACTATGAGGAATACTGTGCGTGTTATAAGTGCGGGGAACGGGGACATTTACTTGCCGCCTGCCCGTACGTACGACACAAAAGGCACGAGGTGGAGATGAGGCAATATCATGATTATCCGGTTGACAACTACGGTTATCCACAAAGACGATTTTACCCTCAGCAAGAACCATATTTTAATCAAAACAATTTTTACAACAAGAGGGAAAACCGTCCGATGACGTATGATAAACGCAACCGAATAACCACTGAAAAATCTGCTAAGAAACCTGTGATGAACTCAACTGCTGATAACAAAAAGGTTGCTCCTAAACCTAATGGAAAACAAGCAGTTGGACCTGTCTCTGTTAAATCAGAGAAGGTAACCAAGAAGGTTGCTTTTAAAGATGAAGTAAAGAAACCGACTGAGACTTCAAAATCTCAGATTCGGATCTTGAAAAGATCTGAGCAATCTTGGTCATCTATGTAACACCCCAACCGATGGCGGAAACATCGGGATGTCACGTATTGATGATTGTTCAGTAGCTCATGGTGAATAATAAATTTCATTAAATAATTTAAATAAGTTACATACAAATGTTCTAAGAATTTGTACATCCAGTTGAATAAAACTATACAAACATCTTCAAGCAACAATTCAAATCTTCAAGCAAGTAGAACCTGAAACATGTTAAGTTGAAAATATTTTGGGTCAACAAAAGTTGGTGAGAATTACATAGGTTTTGATAATTGAATAAAATTTGTTGTGCAATTCATGTGTCATGGCAATCTAGTCCATATGTGAAAACATACTAGAAGTAAATCGAGTGCATAATCAACCTTGTTGACTGTTGAATTGTGGTACATCTCATACGCTCATGGTTCACTCGTTTATATTGCAGTAACAAACACCCACGTAACCTTTGTAGGAGGCACGTATCCGGGTGGGATTGTCAGTCCAATAGATCTATCAATGTATACCGTTTGGTTGATGAATGTTTATGCTAGAATTGTGCTTACCCTAGTCATGTTCAAGACATAATGCAACATAGAAATACACAAAGACACATTGATGTTTGAATTGCATAAATATTGTTGTAACATGTTTCACCCCAAAAATGGTGATAAATAGAAAAGGGGCTGTGTAAAACTCACATTAGCAAAACGTTATATCTGTTGAAAAATTGAATAATGGTGTTGCCCAAATGTATCAAGTATCACCCTATAATAAGGTAATAAATATGTCTAAGTCTACCAAGTCTACAAATGTAAAAGTTCTAGGGCTTCGAATTGGGGATAAACGCTCGTTTGATTATTATTAAAAATGTTTGATAATTGAGAGAATATTAGTAAATAAATAACCAAAAATCTTTTTATGAATTTTAAATCTAATATGGTCACAAGAATGTGTTTAAAGTATAAAAATAATTTTTATAAAATTATTTTCTTTAGAATAGATTATTAAATCTATTTATTACAAATTGTCAAAATTTAACTTTAATATTTAAAAATACTAAAATTAAAGAATTTTTAGTTTAAAATTTATATTTCTGTTCTAAATATTCAGAAATAGTTTGTATAAAATTTTGGTGCAAAAATATTAAAAATTGGATTTATTATGATTTAATTATGATTAAAACTAACAAAAATTGATTAAAAATATTAAATAAATGATTTTTCAGAAATAAAAATCATTTTTGAAAAGTTTAATGTTATAAAAACTCAGAATAAATTTTATGGAAATTTATATAATTGTTTTGATATTTTTATAGAATTTTATAAATAAATTAGAATAAACTTGATTTATTTATTATATATATTAAATAAATAAATTTCTGGATATAAAAATCTGAATAATAATATTTAGGGCATAAACATCATTATGTAAAATTTTGGGAATTTTTGAAGGCTTATAAGTATTTTAAATAATTAAAGTAAATAATTATGTAATTTAAACCTTCAAATTTAAAAGCAAAAAAAAATGCATATGGTGGGAATCGAACCTGTGTGGTCCAGGTTACAAGGCACCAGACACAACCACTTGGTCCAGACCAGTGGTTGTGTTTTGTTTTAGTTCATTTAATATATATAACATATAAAAATCGTGTTTTTCCCCAAATTAATAAGAACAAGCCCTAGATTTTGCAATTGTTTGATTCACTCATCAATAACCCAATTAACCTTAGGGCTATTGATGTGTGGATGCCGAAGATCAAAACCCACTAAAAATATTATACTTACAATGTAGAAATGAGCACGATTGAATGGTCAATCCAAAAAGTCAAAATACGATCGCAAAACAATAGCAGAGTGTAATTAAGAAGAAATGAAGGTTGAGAGAGATGAAATGGCGAGTTGTGATTGCTGTGTAGCATCCAATTTATAGTGATGATGTCCAGGTTAAATAATTGGAAAGTTTGACTCGTTCCTAATGGTCTACGCGTTTCAATCAATTATTTTGGTCAATTTGATTGAAATTATACGTGTATTAGATGAATGTTAGGCCGGTAATCACGAAACTTACCATGTATGTGTGAATAATTGACGAATTGATGGCCTTGGTGTTGATTGCGAGCGGCACATCAGTGCAGCGATTTAGCAGCAGCAGTAAAAAAATACCATATATATAATTATAACCGCGATAGATCACGAAATGGGTTGTGGCTCAAGTGGTTTGTGGGTGTGTTGAGGTTAGGCTCGGCGCGGGTTCGAAACCCGGCTAGAGCTTTTCTTTTTCTTTCTTTTTTAACAGCAAAAAGGGGAGTAATGGAAGAGTTGGGCCGGACCAAGGGAAAGCTGGGCTCGAATGTTTGGGCTTGGGCTGGAACATAAAGGGGGTATATTGGGTTTAGAGGTGTTGGGTTTTATTTGGGTTGTAGTATAAGACTAAATGTATATATTTATATATATAAAATCTGAAAATTATTTCTTTAATATTATTATTATTATTATAAATATATATATATATATATATGTATATGTATGAATAATAATCATCGCATTAGGCTCAAAATATCACCAAAAATAATAAAACTTGTCGTAACGTATAATTAATAAATGTGAAATGTTACAGTCTCCCCTACTTTTAGGAACTTCGTCCCGAAGTTAAGAGAAGTACTAGGTTTACAATTGGTCAACTACCGAAAACCTTGATAAAATTTCACACTACCTTAACGTACCTGTAAATTCATGATTACGTTCCGGACCGTAATTACCAATTTACCTTACATTAGGGTTTTGCGTCCTTTTATGACTTTATCGATTGTTGAGCAGGTTCGATAGTCTCCACCAGTCGTTGAGCAGGTGGTAGGGCCTCTCCCGACTGTTGGAAAGACATGATGACCTCTACCAATCGTTAAGTAGGTTGTTTGGTAGTCAACTAATTGTTGTACAAGTAAGCAAGTATGATTATAGATATAGCAATTAGTTCACATTCAAACAAGCATGCACACAGATGTTATGATAATACTTGAATTTATTACTTGAATCAAATAGTGTCAATATATAGAATTTAAGAGAAAATGGACATCATTCAAATGGTAGAGTTTGTTGTTTAAGTAGCTGGAGGGTCTCAAGTGGGGTTATTTAGAGCATCAAGAGTGTTTGTAGTAGGGATTCGACAAGCATCTGCAAGATGCCCATACCTTTGACAATTGGTGCACTGTCGGCAGGGAACTTGAGTTGGGTGGTGATACTGGCAGGTGTCACACTTAGGTAGCTTCCCGTTGTATTGTTTCTTGTTGGGTGGGGCAGTGGTATCCATTGCAAAATTCCTGACCTTGCTCTTCCCGTTGGTTGAGGCCTCAGTTTTGATTTCAACGGCAGGTTGGGGAGTATCCTTTTTCTTTTCCCCTTTACGAGTCAGGGTTCCTGCCTTCACATGGTTATCTGTTAGGGTGGCAGCCAAACGCTTTGCTTCCTCCAAAGTAGCAGGGTTCCTTCCCCACACTGTGTCTTGAATTTGCATCGGTAAGCCACCAATGTATTTTTCGATAGCAATGGGTAAGGGGGTGACCTTGTGAGGCAGCAGTAGGCTAAGTTCGTGAAAACGAGTGTTGTAGGCAAGGTTTTCCCCACTGTCTTGAGCAAGATCATGAAATTCATCTTCCAACTTCTTGATTTCATTACGAGGACAGAACTCTGCCTTCATAATGTCTTTAGCTTGATCCCAAGTTAAGGCTAGTGCAGCTTCAGCTCCGCGAGTGCGTTTTTCTTCATTCCACCAAGTGAGTGCTCGTTTGTGAAGAACACTCATGGCATAACGGACTTTAAAGTTGTCGGGGCATTCACTGTTGATAAAAGTATTCTCAATACCCTCAAACCATTGCAGGAGTCCCGTAGCTCCTTCTTCACCACTAAACTTTGGGGGATTACAAGAATTAAAGTGTTTAAGGGTACAGGCTGGAAGTCCATTCCCATTGTGGTTTCCATTTCCATTCCCGTTGCCGTTGCCGTTCCCGTTGCCGTTCAACTGGATGACTTGAGCTAGTAAGTTGGGAACCAGAGTTGCGATTTGCTGCGCCATTTGTTGGGAAATGATTGCAGCTAGTTGAGCATCGATACCATTATTGTTGTTGTTGTTGTGGTTAGTGTCATGGTTGTGATTGTGATTGCTACTTCCTTCATCATGATTGTCACCACTATTAAGACGAGCACTGCGACGCGGAGGCATGATCTGTAAGAGAGATAGTGAAATGAATGAGATTATATAAGGAATGTAATCATTTATTCATTAAAACGAATAAACGAAAACGTTGACTTATCAAAGATTCTAAATTTCAATAACATATGAAGACATGCTTTAGCCTATAAGTGAACATAGCGATATGCTTATAACTCTCAAGTTTCTTGTTCACTTCTTCTGCAAAGCACTTGATGGTGGCCATTTCAAGTTTTGTGTTTTCTAAATCATTTATATAATTATTTATGGCCATTTGTTTCAAAGACAAACTCTTTTTCAATTCTGAAACATCTTTCTTATAACCATCAAGTACTATGTTAAACTCTTTTGATTCTTTTTTATATGATTGACAGTTGATTTTAGCACTCTCAAGCTGAACCTTGAGTTACTTATTCTCATCTGTCAATTTATCACAAGCTTTGCAATGTTTAACACAATTTGAATTTGAATTAGAAGCAGATTCAGTACTTACCTGTTTTGGAGGTTCTGTCATGGCCATCAATGCAAAGTGTGCTTCCTTCCCAGCGAAGAACTTAGAATAATCAATCCTGCTACAAGCATCATCCACTATGCATGATTTCCGGGTCATCAAAAAGTCAGCTTCAGCAAGCAACTGATCAATGTCATCATCCAGTGAGTTAACACTAGATTCAGAATCAGACTCACTCTCCTCATCAGAATAAGTAGAATCAAACTGCTCTAGAATATCAGCAACTGAATCAAGAATCATCCCAGACTTCATCTTAGTACAAACATCACTCTCCTCATTCAACTCCTCGATCCTCACCTCAGATATCTTTTCAGTCACTACCTCCTCTTCAACCTCTACCGGCTCATCCAAATTCATCTGCTGTGCAACACAAGCCACATTCCCAGTTATAATCTCTTCAACACCTAACTGCATCCCTGTCCAATCAAACCCTTCGTCTTTCTGTATCACCAAAGCTTGGTTTTGATTATCTGTTTGGGTTTGGGTGTTTGGTGTAGAAATAGGAATGATTGTTCGGTTTGAATTTTGTGGTGTTTGGTTTTGGTTTTGGCTTTGTGTTGTGTTTTGTCTAACAGTGTTATTTTGTCGGTTTTGGTAGTTTTGTTGTGGTTGAAAGCTTGAGATATTAGGACTTTGGTAAGATACCTGATTTTGGGTTTGTCGGTTTTGGTAGTTAGAGTTGAAAGGATTTCTATTTCCCTGCTGAGCTGGTTGTGTGCATTCTCTCTTAAAATGGCATTTCTCACCACAATTGAAACACGTCACTTTGGCTTTGTTGAAACCATAAGTGGTGTTCGGAGAAGTAGAAAGATCCGTTCTCCCAGTTTTCTGAATAAAATCAGTAGCTCTCCTCATGATACTTTCAAATGCCCATTGAATATCCATGAGCTCCATTTCTTCTTTATCAATCTGTGCGTAGTCCTCATTGGTCAAGTTGTTATTACCAATTTGACTCGCAACAAGCCCATTATATGATGCTACCATGGCTGACACCAATGCTACATGTTGTTGTGCAATCTCAACAGTAACATTGTTAAGGTTCGATGTCTCCAACACAATCGGGCTCTGATTTGTTTGACTTTGATTAACTTGCATAGGGTTCATTTGAGGGATATATGTTTGTTGTTGAGGTTGATTAGCAGAATAACATGCTGCTTGTTGTACGGGTGAAAATGGTGGAATATAAGATGTAGTAGGATATGATGGTAGGGTATATGATGATGTTTGAGCAAGGTAATTGATTGGTTGTTTGGTTGGTTCAACATGATTAGAGACGCACGCGATGTGTGGAGCAACAGTTGAACTTGAACTTGAACTAGAAAGAGAAGAAGAAATACCACCATGATACAAATCAGGATTCTGAGGAATCTGTGCTCTTTTTGCCTTCCTCTTTTCTTCCATCTCCTTATTTTCCAGTTTCTGAATAAACTCATTAATTGTCCAATACTGGTAAGCATCCTTTTCTTTCAAAACCTCCATATGCTGATTCCAATATGGTGGCAATGCATCGGCAAACTTATCCACCAACTCTGACATAGGTATGCTTATCTCATAGCTTGAAAGCTCAGTGAGTAAATGACAATACCTTGGAACCAACTCTTTCAGCGTCTCGTTCCCCATGTAGCTGAAATTCTCAAACTCTTTTCGAAGTTCCTCCATCCTCAACTTCCTCGTCTTCTCGTTTCCATTATGCCTATTCTTTAACATATCCCACAGCTGTTTAGATGTTGTACAAGAACCAAACTGATGCAACAGATCAATATTAATAGCTTGGGACAATTGAGAAAACGCCTTCTTCTCAATAGCAAATTTCTTCTTTTCATCATCTGCTAAATTCTCCAATGGAATAGGCTCTCCCGTGTTCTCCAAGATCGGAGCAACATAGCCCTTCGCAATCATCTGACACGCTTCTGTTCCCTCTAAACCCATTCCCTCCAAATGGATCTTAAATTTGGTCTTCCATGTGTTGTAATCGACCATCTCCATAAGCTTAGGTGGACGGTTTCCACTCCCCGACGACAAATCTTGGATAAGAGTTGAAATAGCATTTGTCGTCTGAGAATGAACCGCTGCTGCTGCCACTCCCCAATAATCAGCCACCGGTTGTGGTTGTGGTTGTGCAACATGTTGGGGAATAGTACTAGTCATCGCCATGTAATTGATAGGTTGTGATAGTTGACTAGACTTTTGAGCGGCTACCGACCAAGGATCCATGGTTGTCTGCTGTTGTGGTGTCGTGTTAGGTCGTGGTGCAGTAGCAAAGTTCCACATATCAATCTGAAAATGATTAAGCACGAAAAGATTAGAAAAATTTTATAACAGATTCTACCTTCGTATGTATCGAGTGGGTGAATGTGCACAATTGTTCACGTTCGACCGTTTAAGAAGATACGAATGTAGAAAATAACATACTCAAATCACTTTCGACTGTTTACTCCCTCGTTCGACCGTTTAAAAACTCACTTTCGACCGTCCGATTGGTCGAATGAAACTAAAATGGTCGAATGAACAACTAAACACTGATAGACTCTAGGTTCGACCAACTGAAACACCACGTTCGACCAAAAATTCACACGTTCGACCAAATAAACTCACACGTTCGACCAGTCTCCCTAGGTTCGACCCTGCATATTCAAAAACGGTTATTCTTTGAAAATCAGTTAACTTTGATCAAATTTTTCAAAAGTTGATGAAATTTGATGATTCCAATCAGGTTTTGTCTCGGATTTGATTTGGAACAAGTTTAACAAAGAGAATTATGCATTTTATCCATGAAAACAAGCTCTAATCAATCAATTTATCACCAAAATCAGTTTATCAATGAAAACAGAAAGTTTTTGATCAAAATAGGCTTCAAATCAGCTGTACTATTATCAAATTGTAGTTGTTTGATCCATATGGCTCTGATACCACTTTGTAGGAGGATCGAATTGACAAAAACAATTAAGTTGATCAAACAAGTCTACTAATTCAAGTGCGGAATCCTCGAATCAGTTACAAAATGATAATAATATCAACAAAACGCAGAAATCATCTTCAAATCATTCATTTCATTAATTATCAAACTCAATTACACGTTAAAATGATGTTTATAATCAATTACAGACGTGAACAAAGTTGACTCAAAACCCTAGGGAGAAAACTAGACTGGAGGGAAACAAAATATCAAAAGTTACATTTCAAAAATGAACTTGGCCTTATATAGGCCTACACATTCGCCCATATAGTATGGTCGAATGTGCAGGTTCGACCAATCACACTGGTCGAACCAAGCAATACATAAAAATCTATTTCTACTTTCGACCTCCTGTTCTCTTTCGCACCTTTAAGTCTCTTTCGACCGTTCAGAAATCTTCATTCGACCAATTGGAGTCTCCTTCGCCCATTCGACCAAAAACAAAAACATATGTTATTTATAATCCAAAGCATTAGTCGCACAAAATGCATCTACACAAAATTTCCGGGGAGTTTCGTTAGCACCTCAACACTTCCTTGGTTTCGTCTTAGCGTGGGCTAAAGGGATGAAAGGAAATGAAAAAGATTAAGGATCAAGATGGTTGGCTAGGGGTGGGGAAAATATATGAATGGCCAATGATAATGGAACGGGTAAGTCCTAAGTGGCTAAATCATTTTCACAGACACACCTCTAATGTGGTCTTGTAATGCATAAGTCACACAAGTTCTAACTGCGTCACGCCAAAGGGGAACATCTATCATAAAAAAACAAGTGAGCATATAGAGTATATATGTAGTGATATGCTCGATAAGGCTCAAAGTACTCACATGTAGGGGTAAGGGTTAATTAAGGAATTGGAAACACCCTAGACGGCTCTTTTGACTACCAAAACCTCCCTAATCTCCCGCAAGATCGTTGGGCGGACTCAAAGGGTTTGAAAATATTTTTTTCCAAAAATAGTTTTAAAAAAACTTTGCCTTTTTGGTTACGATTCGCTGACTTAACTGAGCTGTTTTAAATTTGTAAAATTTTAAACACCTCACACTTAATTCTTTTAGCAAAATTTTTAAATTAACTTATGTGATATGTGTGTGCAAAGAAAATAAGTGGATCAGTCAAAAGGAACAAGTATCCCCCTTTTTTTTCTCTCCAACGGTCTCTGTGCGGTCGAACCCCGCAGCTGCCTCAACACGAATCTTTTCTCGAGAGAAACCACTTGGCATGAACTACAATAGTTTATTAGTAACGAAAGGAAAAATAAAATAAAATAAAAACAAGCTAGTGTGTCCTAATGCCGAGAGGGCATACCTGGGTGATAGAAAATATCAAGAGTGAACGACCATACCTGACGGTTCTTGAACAACTTTTCTAGTGTATGCATCAACCTCTTAACTTATTCTTCTAAGCTACTAATCCGTCTGCCTCCAAGTAGCACCACGTTTCACGTATTTGGCTAGACAAAACGCGTAGTGCTCAGACTGATTCCTTCCTAGCTTCCAGGCCACTGGAGGTGTTTTTCCTCCGTCCACCTCTTTTTCTTCCGCTACCCTTCTGACGGGTAACCCAATACTCGTTGATCCACTTGGTGTTGTCAAGCCCCACTGAAGATTTGTATGGTGGCATCACTATAGCACCCTTGGCTTTCTTTAATTGATAATCTAATTGTTTATCAATAAAGTTAGCCATGTCGAACGAATAGTTGGACATGTATTCTTTTCCGCCGGCGGTGTAATGCAACTTGTAGTTCCCAACCCGAAGCGTAAGAACTCCTTCACTCATATCTATGGTAGCTCGAGCGGTGGCTAAGAACAGTCGATCGAGAATAATAGGAACATTACTCTCGCCCATGTTGAGGATAACAAAGTCGACGTGAAAAACGAATTTTCCTATTTTAATAAGTTGGTTTTTAACCATTCCCTCAGGTTTCTTTATGGTACCATATGCCAACTCCCTCAAGTTTCTTTAATAAGTAGGTGCACGACTGTTCGTGCAACCATTTTGTCAGTTTGGTCGGTTCTGGAACATTCTTGGATACGCATTGACTTGAGCACGACCGTGCACCATGGTGGGCACGCCCGTGCACTAGACTTTTTGCTTCCTACTGACTTAGAAATGTTGACTTGTTGACTCGGGACAGGTGCACGACCATGCACGGCCCGAGCATTGTCGTGTTGCATCTGAATCGGCCCTCTAAGTCTTCAATTCCTTGCCTTTTCTGCCGTTTTTCTCCTCTTTTCACTCCTCAACCTCAAAACTTGCAATTATCAACAAAGAAAGAAAAATCATAATAAAACTAAGATAAAAGCACAATTTTGGGTGGAAATGGGTGAAAATGTGTGTGTAAAACGTGTGCAATTCTTGGCACATCAATAGCATATGTGAATTGTTTGTTATCTGGGCCGTTGAGGCGGAGCCCTGCGCCTGACCTATCATCATTGGAATCCCCATCAGTGTAGAGAGACCATTTTTGTGCCTCGACCTAGGGTCGCACAGGTTGTTGTTCCTCGAGGCAGTCTTGAATTTTATCGGGAGGTATCTCCGTTGCGAAATTAGCAAGTACTTATTGTTTGATTGAGAATCTGGGTTTGTAAGTAATTAAGTGTTTACCCAATTCGATTGCCCATTTCGCAAGGCTACCCGAAAACTCTGGCTTTCCAAGGACATCATTTATATGGTAACTGTGAGGACATTGATGGGGTGTCCTTGGAAATACCACCCCAGCCTGCGCGAGGCATGGACTAGCTCAAGGATCAGCTTTTCCATGATTGAGTATCTTGTTTCCGCATCCAGGAGGATACGAATTATATAGTAGATTGGTGTTTGAACTCCCTTGCGGTCTACTAGGAGTTCTGCTCCCACTGACCTTTCTATAACAGAAAGGTACAGTGTTAGGGGGTCCTTTGGCATAGGCGCACAGTCAAAGTGGAGAGGTTCATTAAGCATTGTTTCATGTCTTGGAAAGTTGTCTCTGCTTCGGGCGTCCAACAAAAGTTACTATTTTAGACAGTTCTTCAAGGTGTCCACGAATGGAAAAGACCTTAAAGCGTAATTGGAGAGGAAGCGGTTGAGGGCAACCTGTAGGCCCATCAATGTCTAGACCTCCTTGACGGACGCGGGTGAAGGCATTCGTTTGATTGCGTAAACTCTTTTGGGTTTTGCACGAAAACCATCGTGCGTGACAACGACCCCAAAGAATCTTCCCTCTTCCATCCCGAATGAACATTTGATGAGGTTCAGCTTCATGCGCACCTTGCGCAACTGGTCGAAGATTTGTTTAATGTCCCACAACATTTGATCTTCCTCTCTGCTCTTGATAACTAAATCGTTGACGTAGACTTCTAAATTTACGCCGAGTTCATTGACGAAGGTCGTGTCCACTAAACATTGATATGTGGCTCCCGTATGTTTTAGACCGAAGGGCATTTTGGTGTAGCAAAAAGTTCCCCTGTCTGTGCAGAAGGTTGTCTTGTCTCCGTCTTCCTTCGGAATTTGTATTTGGTGATATCCCTTGTATGTATCTAAGAAAAATTTGAAGCGGTAAGGAGTTAGGGAGTCAACCTTGAGTTCAATTTCGGGTAAGGAGTAATAGTCCTTGGGAAACGCCTTATTAAGGTATTTATAATCAATGCACATGTGCCACCCTCCAGTGTCTTACCCGACCATGACTAGGATAGCGAAGAATGTCCATGTTGAGCAGCTCAGTGACTTGTTCTTTCATGGCCTTTGTTTTCTCTTGTCCCATGCTGCGCTTTTTCAGGATGACCGGCTCTACCGACCAGTATACGTTGAGCTTGTGCCCCGCGAGAGTGCGCGGAACGCCAATCATGTCCGATGGCTACCATGCGAAGACGTCCATGTTATTTATGATTAGCTGCTTCATGTTGGTGCGAATGGTGTCGGAAATTAAAGGGCCAATGACAATCGCTTGCTCCGGAAATTTATGATTCAGTGCAGTGTTTGCTTTGACCATTTATGATTCAACTACGGGGAAATTCTTGTTCTCCATATGATTGCAACGCTAGTTCTGGTTGGGAAACTGATCATCTGATGTGGTGTAGAAGCCTTAGCATTGAATCGCGCGAGCCCTTCTCATCCAAGAAGTATATCATGATGGGAAGCTGCTGGTAAGACCATGAACTTGCATAGTTCCGTGTGCTCATGCTTTTCATCAATCATCGTGACAGGGAAGAAGATCATGCCACGTGTAGCACCCTAGACATATCCCACATTATCCGTGGACAGGAGAGATCTTGGTTCATAAGTAATGTTCTTCCTCTTAAATCACCAATGCATTTTGGGCTTAGTTGGCTGTGGAGCACATGAAAACTCCACAGTTAAGCGTGCTCGGGTGGGAGTAGTACTAGGATGGGTGACCTCCTGGGAAGTTTTCACTCGCACAACCAAAAGACAAATCTGTTGGCTTCTAGTGAGCACAACGGTCAATATTGGATGATATTAAAGGCGGGGTGTTACACCGCACGGCATTATGGTTTCGTGGATGAAGCCTGAAATGGGTTCCTTGACTAGAATGAGCCAGTTTTTGTCTTCATCATCGAGCTATTGGAAGCACTGATCATACATGATATCTGTGCTGCTCCCGCCCTCGAGGAACATGTATCGGGTGCGATAATAGCCGATGATGGGCATCCATGGACTTTCGAGGGGAGGATGCAGGCCTCCTTCCAAGCGTCGGTGTGTTGCTCTTTTCAGATCATATGGCGCGGGGCTTGATGGATCATGTGGGTTTGGAGTTTGCGAATCTGCTTCCGCAACCCGTCGTCGTGATTGTCATCATTGTGGTTGCCCCTCATGCCTCGGTGAACATTTTTTACCAAGTGCCCCAGCTCACCTATCTTCATTGCGGATTCTATTTCCATATTTAAACTGTAACAATTGTCGATAAGATAGCCATAATAGTTGTGATAATCACAAAACTTGTTTGTACCTACATTCTTCTATTTTCCAAGGGGCTTTGGCTCCTTGAAAGTGATTTGCTCTATCTTGAGCACTTGAGATGGTATTTTGGTCAATAGGGTCCAATCGTTGTTCTTTTTAAAGTGTCCATGTTGGTCTCGCATGTATTTACTACTGAACATCTGGCGAGCATCGTTGGAGGATGAGTACTTGCCTTCGTATGTGGATCCCAAGATCCGCGACCAAACTGACGGCTTCAGCTTGTTACTATTGTTGTTATTATTTTATGGTTGTGTTGGAAGTCGCACGCCTGACGAAATGAGCGCACGGAGGCTGTGGAAATTTTTTCAGATTGTTCTATTTTCTCCCAAGATTTGGGGATGCCATCTTTGCCTGTAGTTCATTTCATGAGTTCCGTACTTCAGACACCTTGTATGAATCTGGCGCGAGTGAGCTCTTCTCCGCAACCTATTTGTAGTGCTTCCTTGTTGTAGCATACGATATAGTCCTCTATGGACTCATTATCATTGAGTTGTCACAACAAGACATTGGCTTTGTCTTTCTTGTATTTCCGCAGGTGAGAAAAGTGATTAGAGAATTTTGCGATCAAATTGTCGAAATCCATGATGCTTCCCGCCGGAGATTATCAAACCATACTCTGGCGGCTCCGCTTAATGTATGGGCGAACAGATCGCACCAAACCTAAACCAGCCATACTACCGCACTTCATGCGCACACGAAGTCATGCAAGTGATCCACGGGGTCACGCAGGCCATCGTATTTTTCGATGCTGCCGGGACACTTAGCTTGCTTTGGGATGGGTGCTGTAACGAAGCGTGAGCAAAACTTAGAGGTTTTCGAAAACGATTTTGGTCTGTATGGCTTGAACAGGTCATCATCGTCAAGAGCATGAGTCTCATACGTACCAGTTACGGAATGAGTGTTATGCTGGTAACTCTGTTCTTCGTAGTCTAAATCACTTGTTGATTCATAACTGTCTGACTCGTCGGCCGTTTTGGTGTAGCCCCGGATGTGTGTATCTCCATCACGTCCCCTGCTACGACCCTCGTATCATTTGTCTGCTTTCTTTTTACCCTTTCAGCTTTGTTTATCAGAAGGGGAGTCAAGGTTGAGCAATTACCCTGTTTTTTGTTTTTGTTGTATCATCATTTTTTTATATTTAGCAATGGTACGAACTTGCTCCTGGAATAACCACTTATTTAGGTCGAGCGACCCATCTTCTTTGTTGTCCGAGTGGTGCAAATCTTGGATGGATTTTTGGACCCTTGTAGTGGTTTGTTTTGTTACAGTGTGTTGAGTTATGGCGTCTCCATTAAGTGGACGTAAAGGATCAAAGATTGATGGGGACACCAGAGTTTTGGGGTTGGGATGGGCCAAGGGGTGGGCTAAAAGATATGAAAGAAACAAGTTCAAGCCGGTACGGATGGCGCCAATAAAGAAACAACGAGCTATAATTACCTATACCGAGGCAATTATGGTGTTGAACTCATGGTTGCTGCAGGGTATAATCCATTTCACGCTCTCGTGGCTCGAACCAAAACCTGAAAAAAAGGATTAAATGGGTTGTACGAAAGGAGGCAACTGCTAGGTATGATTCCAACGTACAGATACAAAAGTGGTGTTGGCTTGCTAAGGACAATATTACATGTCAACATGAGACGGGGAGACCTCATTTTATATAGTGCATGTGTGGTCCAAACATCACTAACCCATAACCACGACGATAGGCTTTGAACCGGGTTATGGGCCTGCCTCCTTTCGGTCCAATCAGTTATGTTAGGACCAAGTAATTATGATAAGACTGAGTGCAATTAATGCTTAAAAGAGAAAGAGTGTACCGCCCTAACAGCGTCAGTCTGATCTTCTAGAAGGCGTCTGATGTGACGTCTGACGTAAAGTTGCATAATGACCTGCACAACATGGTGGGAGCAGGGGGACTGGACCGTCACTGTTGGTGGTAAGAGTTTTTGGGCTAACCCTGCCACACGTCGTCTTCTAAATGGTCTGTGGAGAACCTTCGTAGTGACATGCTTAGTGACTTACACAAATGATTGTGCTTACGCAGGAGGCACTCCGCGGAACTTTATTATCCTCATCTTCCTACGTTTATATTTAGTGCTCATGGGTTACTCCGTGGAAGGCTTATAATTCTGAGCTATCTTGTGGTGTAGGGTCCTTATCTTCTCCAGAATTTGGGACTCTATCCCTTTAGGGTAGGTGATTGGTGCCAACTATATTGAGAATGGGTGGTGCGGGTGGGTGGGTGGGTGGTTTTATTTTATAAGTTTTTTTATTGTTTCTATTTAAAAAATAAAAGTTATAACTTTCATGAGGGTAGAAAGACAGAAATAAGATGGTAATATAAAATTGCCAGATGACTTATAATATACATTATGTAAATTTCAACTTACAATTTTTAGAATTCATAGGTTAGGGTTAATCAAATACTACAGTGACAGCCTTGCATTTTTTTTTTCTAAGTTTTTATTTACAAAACTAATTTTGTTTTAGTGCATATTTCCCTTCACCTTAATAAGGCTATTTTATTCTTCTTCCACCTTAACTTCAATAATAAGGTTAGTTTTTACCCTTTTTAGAACTTTATCAAGTGTCATGACTGTATTAATACCGTTGCAATGCATGAGGTAAAACATTAGTTAGTTATCAAACAAGGAGCTCATTAGGATTTATTTGGTGGTAATTTAAGAGACAAATCCACCCTGTTTCGGGGGGACGAGGCACCACATGGGTAGTGGCTCACGGGTACCTAAACATCGCTGCGGGCACTTGATTTTTGTGAGGGAATATAATTCGTGGGTGTGGTGTGAGGGTTTTTGAGGGTAGTGATGTTTGTGATATTATGGTGTGAGGGTACATGATTGATGGGTGTTAGGGTAGAGGAGGAGGGTACATAGTGACCTTTACACCCTTTTGTTTGGATCAACGTGTTGGGAATGATGGTATCAAACACGAAGCGGTTTGTATATATTATAATCGTCGATTATATATAAATATTATGTTTAATTTTATTAATCTGGTTAATAAAATATTCCCAATCAGGATCAACGTTATATGCGTATAAACAAATAAATAAGATTAACAACCATAAAGGGTTTAGTAATCAACCTTTGACGACTACACCGGAATTGTAACACGCATGTTACAATGAATCTTCGCTAGTAGGAAGTTCACAACCGAGCACGAACCAACCGGGAGCAACAACTTGCAAGGAAGAGGTGGCGGATGTGGTAGTTTGGCAGCAACAGAGGGCGGCGACTCTTATGGAGTCGGCCGAAAGTTTCTTGGAGGGGAAGGGATTTGTTTTTCTTAAAAAGTGTGATTAGGGTTTGAACCTTAATCCCCTATTTATAAAACACAATCTTACACTAATCCCTATTGTATAATATCATAATATTCCCTAATATTAATCTAATTAATATTAAGTCCCTCAAATTCAAAACTATTATTATTTCACAAATAATAACCCACCTATCCGTTAACTTATCTAATTCGTGTATCAACGTGTAACTCTTCGGATTGTACCGAGTTGGGTTACGTTGACTTTGACTTTAATTACAATCAGACACACTATAAGTCTAACAATCTCCCAGTTGAACGATTTTAATTAAATGAGTCAACGTGCGCAGAGTTGGACGCCTAGCTGCATCGCACTGCCCCTAACACGGCATGACACTTTACAGTCGTCAACTAGTTCCTTGAGTTCAAGTACCACTTTACTTAACTAAATACAATAGCCCTTATAATTCTATCAATAAGTCCCTTCTGTATAGAACATTCGTTGATCACAAGACATGGATCATTCATTCTTATATAGTGATCAGCTATTCTCTATTCTCGTCTTTAATTCAAAGTGGTCTAACAAACTACCTTTAGTCCGAGCATGGCCACGTGTTTATACCACTTTAAGTTAACGAGGGCGCCAGAATGTCTAAAATCCTAATCCTATCGAAGTACAAAATTCCATCAGCGTCATACAACTCCCACTTAACCTTGGATTTCTCCCAAAGCTACCCGGATTACTACCCATGTTTCCGGATAGTGTTAGATAATCAAAGATAGTCCTAGATCAATGTAGTTTAATATGTGCCTTAGGAAAATGAACAGATTGAACATATCAATATCAAAACATCTCATGACATAGTTCCATGGAGATTGTTTTGAAGCGAGTTACATCCAATATCATTCTCTAGTGATATTGTGAAATTCAATTCTCAAACCATTGTGTTATTCATCTCATGAATACAATCATCACAATTCACAATAGTCTTACATTCAAATTCAATCCCATGTAATTTGAGAAACTACGGATATTTTAGAATACTCTTATTCAAGGATTTAAACATACAAATAACGAACACAGTTACAAAATATTAAATTTGCATTTAACCAATAAATCAAATAAATATTTAAAGTAACTGTTATAGTTCAAAATAAAACACCAATACTAACTACAAATCATGCCCATTGTCTAGTAAATCTAAGCCCTATATTTCCAACAAGCTCCTCATGTTTAGCTTGAGGTAAATGCTTAGTAAAGGGATCAGCCAGATTTTGATATGTATGAACTTTGTTTATCACGATGTCTCCACGCTCTATTATCTCTCTAATATAGTGGAATTTTCTGAGTATATGCCTTGTGGTTTGATGTAGCCTTAGTTCCTTTGCAAGAGCAATGGCACCAGTGTTGTTACATAGTATCTCGATCGGTTTCTTTATGCTAGGCACAACGTTGAGATCAGTAATGAACTTCTTCATCCAGGCAGCCTCTTTTGCAGCATCCGATGCGGCATTGTATTTTAATTCACAAGTGGATTGAGCAACCACACTTTTCCTAGAGCTCTTCTAAGTAATAGCCCCACCATTCCGAATGAAAACATATCTCATCTGTGACCTAAACCTTGAATCGTCAGAAGCTTGCATCAGTATAACACTTGACTAACAGCTCCTCATCCAGTCCTCCATATATTAAAACATGTCCTTAGTCCTTCTTAAGTACTAAAGAATGTTCTTCACTGCAGCCCAGTGACTCCTAGATTCTGTTGATATCTACACATCATGCAAAGAGCATATGAGACATTAGGTCTAGCACACAACATGGCATACAAGATGGAACCAATAGCAGAAGCATATGGAGCTCTTTCCATTTTCTTCTTTTCCTCTTTAGTGTTTGCACACCGCTTGCTATTAAGAATGGTTCCATGTGCCATGAGCAAGAGCCCCCTTTTTAAGTCTTTCATTGAGAAGCGTCGTATGACCTTAATACCTTATCAATATATGTACTTTGACTCAAACCCAGTAACCTTTTTGATATATCTCTATAGATCTTTATTCCTAGAATATAAGTGGCTTCACGAAGATCTTTCATTGCAAAACATTTATCCAACCAAGCCTTAACATCTTTTAGCATAGGGATATTGTTTCCAATGATTAGTATGTCATCTACATACAGAATGAGAAAAGTGACATAGCTCCCACTAGTTTTCTTGTAAACACACGGCTCATCCTCATTTTTGATAAAACCAAACTCCTTGATTTTCTGATCAAAACGAAGATTCGAGCTGCGAGATGCTTGCTTTAATCCATATATGGATTTATTTAGCTTGCACACCTTATTAGGATTCTTTGGATCAACAAAACCCTCAGGTTGTACCATATTGACATCTTCAAGTAAGTGTCCATTAAGGAACGTGGTCTTGACATACATTTGCCATATCTCGTAGTCATAATATGCAGCAATGGCAAGTATAACTCTAATGGACTTAAGCATGGCTACTGGTGAGAAAGCTTCCTCATAATCAATTACTTGAGTTTGAGTAAAACCTTTCGCTACAAACCTTGCTTTATAGGTTTGCACATTTCCATCCATGTTGGTCTTCTTCTTGAAGATCCATTTGTTTCCTACAGTCCGACATTTAGTATGAAGATCAACAAAATCCCATACTTGGTTATCCTACATGGATTGCATCTCTGCATTCATGGCTTCGTGCCATCTCTTGGATTCCAAATCCAAGATTGTAGCTTTGTATGTAGTAGGTTTAGGTTCATCAATCATGAAGATATCGCCATACCTTTCAGGTACACGACGATCCCTAATGCTTCTTCAAACACTTGGTGTTTCTGTTGTTTCTTGAGTCCCCTCAGGCTCAATTTCAATAACTAGATCAGTTACTTTTGGTTATGTCTGAACAACTAGTTCAATCACTTGTGTTCTTCGAATTTCTTCAAGATCCACATGGTTATCTCCAATCCCTTGTGCCAGAAGTTCTTCCTCCAAGAAAGTGACTCTACTTTTAGCATATCCGACGAGAACCACATTTTCGCATTCGGGTACTAGTTTATCCAAAGATTCTAGAGTGACATAAGCGTTACATCCCTAGAATTTAAGATAGGATACTTTAGGTTTCTTTCCATGCCATATCTAATAAGGTGTTTTATCAACCTTCTTTGTTGGAGCTATATTCACAAGTCATGCAATAGTTTCCAAAAAAATAACACCAAAACGAGCGTGGAAAGGTTGTACGACACATCATAGATCGAACCATATCCTATAGTGTTCGATTTCTCCGCTCAAACACACCATTATGTTGTGGTGTTCCAGGTGAAGTGAGTTGTGAAACTATTCCACAATTCTTTAGATGATCGATGAATTCCTGACTAAGATATTCACAGCCTCGATCTGATCAAAGCATCTTAATGTTTCTATTTAGCTAATTCTCTTCTTCATTTTGGTACTCCTCGAACTTTTCAAGAGTTTCATGTTTATGCTTCATAAGATATACATAACCATATCTACTGAAATCATCAGTAAATGTAACAAAGTATCTTTCTCCATTTCTTGACATTGAATAGAATGGACCACATACATCTGTATGTACAAGTCCTAACAAATCATTAGCTCTTTCTCCGACATTTGAAAAATGTGATTTTTTTTTAACTTTCCACTCAAGCATGATTCGCATTTGCCAAACGACTCTGAACCCTTGGAATCTAGGATCCCTGCGGTTTTGAGTTGTTTATAATAATAAATTTGAAAAATACAATAAAACCAAATATATTCTAATCCTATCTATTACACCGGATCCAATATCCGTAATAAAAATACAAATCAATAAATATAAAACCAACACAAGCACAAACACAACCATGACAATGGTCAAAAACCTAGAGCTCGATTCACATCACAATCCATGAACAAACAAAAGCTTTTGATCTTTTGTCAAAATAAATATTTTTTTACAAATAAAACATAGATAAAAATTTCAACTTTTACCATCTATACGTGCATAATTGTGGCTCTGATACCACTGTTAGGAATCATGGTATCAAACACGAAGCGGAAGCGGTTTGTAAATATTATAATAGCGGATTATATATATAAATATTGTGTTTAATTTTATTAATCCGATTAATAAAATATTCCCAATCAGATTTAAGGTTATACGCGTAAAAACAAATAAATAAGATAAACAACCATATAGGGTTTAGTAATCAACCTTTGACGACTACACCGGAATTGTAACACGTGGGTTACAACGAATCCTCGCTAGTAGGAAGTTCACAACCGAGCACGAAGCAACCGGGAGCAACAACTTGCAAGGAAGAGGTGGCTGCTGTGGTGGTTCGACAACAACAGAGGGCGACAGCCCTTATGGAGTCGACCGGAAGTTTCTTGGAGGAGAAGGGAGTTGTTTTAGTTAAAAGGGGGATTAGGGTTTGCATCTTAATCCCTTTTTTTATAAAACACAATCTTACACTAATCCTCCTTGTATAATATCATAATATTCCCTAATATTAAACTAATTAATATTAAGTCCCTCGAGTTCAAAACTATTATTATTTCACAAATTATAACCCACCTATCTGTGTACTTATCTAATTAGTGTACTAACGTGTAACTTTTCAGATCGTACCATGTTGGGTTACGTTGACTTTGACTTTAATTACGACCGGAGATACTATATGTCCAACATAGCGTAGTTCACCTGGTTAGGCCGTTGGCCTTTGAACACCCTGGTCCCGGGTAGGAGTCTCGTGGTTGGTATACTACTGCCAGGTTTGAACAGGTGCCACAGTTCGCCCCCCGCCGAGATGCGACTCTGAGATCTCTTCCAAGCAGGAACACCGAAAATGTGAGTAAACATTCCTACCTCCATTGTAACCAATGGGTTATACCTTAGAAGTTATTATCCGATAGAATGCTAATATGAGTTTGTCACCGGATTTGGCATTTTTTTTTATTGGGTGATATTATTTTTTTTGTGTGTGTTTAATCTTAAAAGGGGTGCTTATGACGACTTTCAAAGTCCTAAGCCACCTAAAATACGCCTAAAATTAAGGCGCAATTTAAGGGTTGTTGACATTTAAGGGTTGTTGAAACATATGTATACTATAACACGGTTAACACTACAAGTTATTTATTTTATGATGTATTGTTTTTTTCTAAATAAAATTATTAGGGCCGCAAACGAACTGAGTTTTCAGCGAATAGTTAATGAATCGTTCAGCGGGAAGTTCGTTTATTTTCGTTCGTTTAATAAATAAACGAACATGAACAGGGGTCGCGTTCATTCATTTATGTTCGTGAACGTTCAGTAACGAGTTCGTTCATGTTTGTTTGTTTCGATAGTTTATTAGGGTTTTTAATATTCTTTTATTTTTATTTACTTTACCCAAATAAATAATATATGTGAAATAAATATATGACTATATGACATCAATAAACTTACTTTCCGTATCCAAGCACATTATATGTTTCCATGTTCAAGCGCCGACGCCCTCCTCGATCCACATCTGATGCGAACATAGTTATTTGAGACATTGCTTTATTATGTTTATTAATATTATGTTAAGTATTAACCATGTTTAGAAAATTAGGTTATAATTTGGGTGGATCTAGCTAATGTTTTAATGCATGTGAATTCGATCTTTTTCGAAAGTTAATATATGTTCGTTTGTTTTTGTTTCCGTTTATGAACACTTCTTTATGTTCGGTTGTCTTCATTAATGTTCGTTTGTGTTCGTGTGCGTTTATGATCAAAATTAACAAACGAACACGAACACAGGTGTTTTCTAAACAAACGAATACGAACTGAAAATCTCGTTCGGTAAGTGTTCATAAACTGTTCATGAACACATAAATTCCTTAACAAACGAACACGAATAAGATCTTATTTGTGTTTTTTCGGTTCATTTACAGCCCTAAAAATTATATCTACTAAGAGCATTCACATCACCTCCACCAAATCACTTCCATCAAATTACATTAAAAATCACTACTTCACCCCTAAATCTTCACACTCCTAATTAAAATAATAATACTTTTTCATACTTTTATCATTATATTTTTTCTCTGCTCACTCACAACCACTTATTAAAATATTAAAATATATATATGGGTGAACATTAGCTTTTCATATATAGGGGTGAATAGTGTTTTCTCTAAATATTTTATCTCTCCTTCACTCACACTCATCGCATATAATTTGAAGAAACCCTTCACATAATTTGGTTCCCGGGTTATGAATACTCTAACTAAAGAGAAACTTAGTGTTTATCATTTAATTAATAAACCTTCTTCGTTTAATTCGTCATAATAATACTGTTTTTTTTTTTTTTTTTTTTTTTTGAAAGACTTAGTTCAATGGAAATCCATGTCCAACCTAAACCTAGCGGTCCAAAGTTCGAATCCCTACCCACACACCGGTGTCCTCCTTGCCTAAGCTCAAACCGTCACGAGGAATTTTTTGTGTGGTGTGCATGAATCGAACCTGTGACCTACCCCCAAGATGGGAGCCCCTAAAGGAAACCTCACCCTACCTCAAACCAGCTGAGCTGGAGATCATTGGCCGTCATAATAATACTGTTAGGAACTACAATATGAGGAGTGGCAAACCGAAACGGACAATTTAAAGGTTCGGTTTTAGCGATTTGATGGTTTAAGCAAATTTATATTTTTCAAATTTTATGATTTGTGTCAATTTTTTTAAAAACTTGATTCATGGTTCAAATTATAATAGAGATATATGCCACAAAATTTAAGCATAATATATAAACAAGATGGTACAAACTCATTACTTTTGACATAAAATAAGAGGAAATGGAATTAAATAATCCTAACTTTAAAGAATTGAAAGACAATAATCCCAACTTAAAAGTTGTAAACTAGCAGTCCCAATTTGTCTTGTATTTTGTTCCATTAGACCGAAACTATCTGGGTTAACTCAGTTAGTTAGTTAGTTAGTTAGTTGCTGACGTGGCAGTCCATGTGGCGTCCTGACGTGGAAAATCTGTCCCACTTGGCAAAAATAAAGGTTGGCCCACTATTTTTATATACACACACATATTTTATATTTTATATTTTATATACACACATATTATTATATATACACATTCATATCTGTCTTCTTCTCCACTTGCTACCCACAGCCAACAACCCACCATAACCGTCACCTGTCACCACACCACCACCCACTGCCGCCACACCAAGTTTCTATCCCTCCACCTTCATTCACCAACACAACAACCTACAACCACCACCATCCATCCCCACTCTATTGAAGTTATTATCAAAGCTTAACCATACAGAGAAAGCAATGATTCACCTTCTTCATCATCTGTACAGAGAACAGAGCCTAACCGTACATCCTCTGTGCAGGTACATCATCGATTCATCTCACCGTACATCCTCTGTTAGGGGTTTTGACTAGGGTTTAATGACGGTGCTTTATTGGTGAACGATACTTTAGGGTGTATGATGGCTATGTAGCTAGGGTTTTTAGTGGCAAAGTTAGAGTGGTGATTATGGGGGTAGAGGTTGATGGGAATGATGGTGATGGGTGGTTACAAAACTGAAGGGGGAGGGTATGCAACGGTAGGGAAGAAGAGAGTGAAAACAGAGGAGAGGGGGTAGAAAGAGGTTTTTGGTGGTGTTTGTGGTGGTGGTGTACAGTGGTGGTGTTTGTGGTGGTGGTGGTGGTGGGTGTCGTCGGAGATGGTGGTGGTTAATGGTGGTGACAGGTGGTTATGGTTGTGGTGGTTAGGGGTGTACAAAAAGCCCGCGGCTCGAGGCTCGCTCGAAACTCGCTTGAAAAAAGCTCACTCGAAAAGGCTCGTTTTGTTTTCGAGCCGAGCCGAGCTGGCTCGTTTTGTAATCGAGCCGAGCTCGAGCCAAGGGTGTTCAGCTCGTGGCTCGGCTCGATGGCTTGACTCGTGGCTCGGCTCGATGGCTCGACTCAGGCTTGTGTATGTGTAATTAATATACAGATGAAAGTAATATATTTTGGCTCTAAACCCAATTTTAAAATTCAAATTTTGAAAGTCCCACTCATACTACCTATCTACCTCACCTCTTCATAATCCAATAAACCCTAACTTAGAAAAATAAAAAATATACATGTATATGTGTAATTTTTTTATTTTATTTTTGTTTTTTATTTTATAAATCTTTGTAAAAAGTTAAAAAAAATAACGAGCTGGCTCGAGCCAGCTCGAGCTTGGCTCGAACATTTACGAGCCGAGCTCGAGCTCGACTTTTCAGCTCGACCAGAAAAACGAGCCGAGCCGAGCTGGCTCGTTTTGTAATTGAGCTCGAGCTCGAGCTCAGTTTGGCTCGGCTCGACTCGGCTCGTGTACAGCCCTAGGTGGTGGCAGGTGGTTGTGGTGAAGATATATGTGTGTATATAAAATATAGATTAAAAAAGACACATCACAAAATAGTGGGCCCACCTTTTTTTGCCAACTTTACATATTTGCCACTTCAGCAATTAACTAAATGAGTTAACTCTAGTTAGTTTCGGTCAAATGAAATAAAATACAAGACAAGTTGGGACTGCTAGTTTACAACTTTCAAGTTTGGATTATTGCCTTTCAATTCCCCAAAGTTAGGATTATTTAATTCCATTTCCCCATAAAATAATAATCTGCAAAATTAATGAAGAACAATATGTCATATACAAGAATGGTATAAGTAGTAGAGATTATGGTCATTTAGAATTTTGTGATGTACAAGGTGAATATGCAGAATATGATTAAGTTAAAAGTAGTAGAGACTATGGGTTTTTAGAGTATGTGTCACACCCTCAAAATCCACTTGCGGAGTTTTACCGCGAGGCGTATGACAAACCAGGATCCAAACCAACGATCACAATAAACAAGTCTAAATGAACATATGCAATTTAAGAAAACATAGTTTAGAATCCCCAATTACAGCGGAAGCTTATTCAAAACATAATCCAAAATAAACCAAGTGTTCAACGTTTGAAAACCATGCAATCCTAACTAGACGCCGTGCAGACGCGTGCGCCCTAGTTCCATTGTGCTACCTTAGCGACCTGAGAAAACATGTAAAAGTTTACGTCAGCACAAAAATGCTGGTGAGTTTACAGGTTTTGTAATCACAGTACCAAGTTCAACCTGTCCATACTATAACAAATCGAAAACCAAAGTACGCTAGCTAGGCGTATGTTTTGTTACTACTACGATTGGAAAACCATTACTAACTCGCAAACCAGATGTCGTGCCCGATGTAGTAAACCTGTTGTTCCTGTTTGAGACAATATGCACTCGCCCGACCCTCCAAGCCGACGAGCGGGGTTGGTCACTCCCAATAGCGCTATTCACATTTCCCCGTTGTGCAAACCCGCACATTCATGGTTCCCCCCGGGACTTCCAAAGATCGTATAGTAAACCATAGAAAACCCATAGTATGACAGTAGTTACCAAACATAAGTTTTAACACATGTTTTCTCCCCCGAAAAGTGAAACCAGTTAAAAGAGGGGCCGTAAACTCACCTTAGGTTGCGTTACTTCGTAATACGAATAACTCAGCAGGCTATGCTAGTCCCGTAAAGCGGCGACCTAACATATGACAGTTACAAGTACTTAGACTAATAACCCGCAGGTTAGTTAGTCCCTAGATGTCCAGACCATAACCAAGTTCGTTTGAAAACACCGTGACTGTTAAATTAACCCAAAGTACAAGACTCGACATCCCATTGGTGACCCGAGACTCCCCGTGTTATGCTTACACTCTCAACATACAATCATGCAATCACACTTAACATACGTTAACGTCCAACAAGTTACAGCACGTAGTTCAAGTATCACGTAAATAAGTCCGAACACATGTTACCAAGTCACTAGATATGTTACGGGGTTCCTAGCATGTTCCTAGGTGTCAAATCGGGTCTCGGAATGCTAATTTACACTTACAACAGCAGTACACGCGATTAGGAAAAGTCAACTAGCATTTAGGTTGGTCAACAGGCATTTAGGAAAGCTAATTGCATATAATATAGGCGATTAGTGGTCATAAGACATGTAAACCATGAGTTTATAGGCGATTAGGTCATAAGACATGTATTTCAGGACTTAACTAGCATTTAGGATCACAATTGCATGTAACAGAGGCAATTAGCCCCCAAATGCATGTATTATAGGCGATTGGGGAGTCCATTCAGGCGATTGGCCTCCTAATCGCCCCTAACATAGGCGATTAGGGTTGCTAATCGCCTGTAACCCAGCTGTTCCGGTTTTTCGCGCGTTTAACACTCCAAATCCGATCCGGAACGTGTGTAAACATCAAATATCAATCTAATAACTATACCAAACATGTTTAAACCAAAATCCTTCGTTTAACCTCGTTCTATCAGCCCTGCATGTAACCATGTAATCCAAACATAATACACATAGCATGAAACATCATCTTAACATGCATAATCATAACCCTAATGAACAATTACTCAGATTCTATCATCATGCCATCATTATTAATCTGAAACTAACCTAATAACATGTAATCATCCATCTTGAATCATAAAAACCCTAGCTTTTGATTGAAAACCCACATACATCATGCATGCTACTTAGAATCCAATTAACAATGATTATTAACGATTTTCAGAAGACTCATACGTTTTAAAACAGGTCTGGACCGTTAGGGATTTAATAAAAACGTTTATAAAGATTTCATGGATGAAAATCACACCTTAGATTGTGATAGTTTGATGAAATAAGCTTGAAACCTTGTGTTTTGATCCAAAATCACGTTCCAGAGGTTGTGTGTGTGTTGGGGCGGGTTATGGGACGACTAGGGTTGATATTATGAAGTTTAGGAGGTTAAGCATTGTATTTATAGTCGTTTTTAGTCGTCCAGCACGTAACACGCGATTGTGCAGCAGTTACATGCAATTAGGGTTGCCAATCGCATGACATTACATGCAATTGGGCCTAATCGCCTGTTATTACATGCGAGTAGCCCCCAATCGCATGTAATGATTCCCCAAATGCATGCCCTATAGGCGATTAGCCTCCCCTAATCGCCTATAGGGGTTGGTTCGATGTATTTTGCGCGTTAAACCCCGTTTTAACATATGTTAACACATTTTCACATACCGAAAAGTCACATAATGGTTGTAAACACATAACACTTGCAAACAAACATATTCACACTCGTTCACCAATTTCCCGGGACTCGAGACTTGTATGTTCCGTATGCCCTGACGATTCTACGAATCGTCACCATTTGTACACTTGGTTAAGGACTGACATCTAATGAACCTTTAGACTAACATCCGATGATCCTCTATACTAAACTGATAGTTCCCGAACCATAACACGACTTAACTAACCCAGTTAAGTACAATATACGCGTGACTCGCTAAGGTAGATTTTCATCTAGACACGTTGTTAACCAGAATTTGCCGGGTGTCACATTATCCCCACGTTAAAAGAATTTTCGTCTCGAAAATTGCGCAAGTAACAAAAGGAATAACGAAGGAAACAAAAGAGAGATTTACCCGAGTTGTCACATCATCCCCACGTTAAAAGGAATCTCGCCCCGAGATTCATTCAGCTGCAGTGGAGACATATCTCGATTCGAACGCTTCCTTAGGAAAGAGATGAGGATACTTAGACTTCATCTGATCCTCCCGTTCCCAAGTGTACTCTGGTCCCCGGTTCGAGTTCCAACGAACCTTAACAATGCGAATCTTGCTATGACGTAGGCTACGAATCTTGTAATCCAGAATCTCAACAGGTTCCTCCACAATCCGAAGACGATCGTCAACCTTGATCTCTTCCAGTGGAACAATGAGAGACTCGTCAGCCAGACACTTCTTCAGGTTGGACACATGGAAGACGTTATGTACGTTGCCGAGCTCCGTCGGTAAATCAAGACGATATGCCACTGGTCCAATCCGTTCCAGGATCGTAAATGGACCGACATACCGAGGGTTGAGTTTGCCACGCTTCCCAAAGCGTATGACGCCCTTCCACGGTGAAACTTTCAGAAGTACCTTGTCATCAACTTGGAATTCCAATGGTTTGCGACGCTGATCGGCATAACTCTTTTGCCGGTCCCGTGCCGCTGCCAACCGGTTACGAATCTGTACGATCTTTTCCGAAGTTTCGTACACTAGTTCAGGCCCAGTGAGTTGACTCTCACCCATTTCAGCCCAACAAAGAGGAGACCGGCATTTCCGCCCGTACAGTGCCTCGAACGGAGCTGCCTTGACGCTCGTGTGGTAACTGTTGTTGTAAGAGAATTCTACTAACGGTAGATGAGCTTCCCAACCTTTGCCAAAATCAATCACACATGCCCGCAGCATGTCTTCTAAAGTTTGAATCGTACGTTCACTTTGACCGTCAGTCTGTGGGTGATAAGCTGTACTCATGTCCAGCTGGGTACCCAAAGCTTTGTGTAAAGACTTCCAGAAGTGAGAAGTAAAATGGGAATCACGATCCGAAATAATAGAAACCGGCACCCCGTGCTTAGAAACAACTTCCTTCAGATAAAGACGAGCCAAACGATCCATGGTGTCGGTCTCTTTAATAGCGAGAAAATGGGCTGATTTCGTAAATCGATCAACAATCACCCATATCTTATCATTCCCGCTCGGTGACTTAGGAAGTTGCGTGACAAAATCCATTGTAATCCGTTCCCATTTCCACTCCGGAATTTCAGGTTGTTGCAAGAGACCCGACGGTTTCTGGTATTCCACCTTGACCTTAGCACAGGTCAAGCATTTGCTCACGTATGAGGCTATATCCGACCTCATGTTTGGCCACCAGTAAAGCACCTTCAGATCTTGGTACATCTTATCCGAACCAGGATGAACAGAATACCGGGACTTGTGAGCCTCATCTAAAACAAGCTCCCGAAGTCCCCCGAATAAAGGAACCCATATGCGTTCTGCGAAGTAGTGCAGGCCATCAGGCCTTCGCTCGAGGTGCTTGTCGGCACCGTGCATAGTCTCAGCTTTAAGGTTTTCCTCCTTCAAAGCTTCTAACTGAGCAGAACGGAGTTGGTCAGGTAGAGAGGAATGTATGGTGAGTTGCAACGCCCGAACGCGACGAGGTTTAATTGATTCCTTCCTGCTCAAGGCGTCTGCTACCACATTCACCTTGCCAGGATGGTACTTAATGGCGCAATCATAGTCGTTAAGGAGTTCAATCCAACGACGCTATCGTATGTTCAAGTGTTGTTGGTCGAAAATATGTTGAAGACTCTTGTGATAGGTGTAGATGGTGCATTTGGTACCGTACAAGTAATGTCTCCAAATTTTTAACGCGAATACCACTGCACCCAACTCCAAGTCATGGGTGGTGTAGTTCTTCTCGTGCACCTTGAGTTGACGAGAAGCATACGCAATCACTTTCTCGCGTTGCATCAGCACGCAACCGAGACCATGAATAGAAGCATCATAGTAAACAACGAAATCATCAGGGCCTTCAGGCAAGGACAAAATAGGAGCAGAACAAAGTTTAGACTTCAGTTCCTCAAACGCTGACTCTTGTGGTTCACCCCAGGCGAATTTCCTATCCTTCTGCGTGAGAGTGGTGAGGGGTTGAGCGATCTTCCAGAACCCCTGTATGAAACGACGATAATAGCCCGCAAGGCCTAGGAATTGCCGCACCTCGGTTGGCGTCTTTGGTGCTCCCCAGTCCTTGATCGCTTCGATCTTAGCTGGATCGACATGAATTCCTAGTTCATTAACCACATGTCCTAGGAACTGAACTTCGCGTAACCAAAAGTCACACTTTGAGAACTTAGCGTAAAGTTGTTCCCGTCGTAAGAGTTCCAAAACCAAACGCAGGTGTTCCTCGTGTTTGGTCTTGTTCTTGGAGTAAATCAGGATGTCATCAATAAACACAATGACGAACTTGTCAAGATATGGTTTGCAAACGCGGTTCATCAAATCCATGAAAACCGCCGGTGCGTTCGTGAGACCGAAAGGCATGACCAAGAATTCTAAATGGCCATAACGTGTACGAAGGGCAGTCTTTGCAACGTCAGCTTCCCTTACGCGCAATTGGTGATAACCGGACCTCAAATCAATTTTGGAGTAGTAACTAGAACCCTGGAGTTGGTCGAATAGGTCATCAATACGTGGAAGAGGATAACGGTTCTTGATGGTCAATTTGTTCAATTCTCTGTAATCCACACACAATCGAAAACTTCCATCCTTCTTCTTAACGAACAGAATCGGGGCTCCCCAGGGGGAAGAACTCGGTCTAATGAAACCCTTGTCCAAGAGTTCCTGTAACTGACTGGACAATTCTTGCATCTCAGGAGGTGCAAGACGGTAGGGGGCCCGAGCAATAGGAGCAGCTCCCGGTACGAGATCAATACTGAACTCAACCTGACGATGGGGAGGAAGACCAGATAAATCATCAGGAAACACATCAGGAAACTCGCGTACAACGGGAATATCGTCGATCTTCTTCTCATCGGCAGAGGAAACAGACAAAAGTGCCAAAACAGCCGAATAACCCTTTCGAAGATACTTAAGGGCTTTCATGCTGGAAATGAGATTTAGCGGAGCACCGCCCTTGATACCGTACATAGAAAGGAATTCTCCATCAGGAAGGGGAATCCGAATAATCTTGTCATAACAGATGATCTCAGCGCGATACAAAGACAACCAGTCCATGCCTACCACAACGTCAAAACTACCCAAGGGCACTGGCATAAGGTCGATGGGAAAAGACAAACCCGACAACTCTAGTTGACACTCCCGAAGGATACAAGTAGCTTCAATCTTTTTACCGTCAGCCAATTCAATAACATACTTAGCCTCTAATGGTACGGGTACTACATCTAGCAGTCAACTAACTTCCATGGATATAAAACTTTTATCGGCACCAGAATCAAATAAAACGCTAACAGAGCGATTATTGAGAAGGAACGTACCGGTAACTGTGTCAGGATCCTGTCTAGCCTCAGCGGCTCCAATGACGAAGGCACGTGCATTCCTGCCGCCGCCCCCGTTGTTCCCGTTACCGTTGTTCCCGCCCTGCTTCAGTTTCGGGCAATCCTTCTTGTAATGCCCAGTCTCTCCACAGTTGTAACATCCCTGTTTTCCCGCAGTTCCTTGAGCAGCAGGAGCCGGGGTATTGCTTGGGGCCTGGGTCGATGGAAGTGTAGCCCGACAATCTTTAGCAAAATGCCCAAATCGCTGGCAGCGATGGCAACGATTACTGTCGCAGTTCCCCTGATGATGACGCCCACACTTGTTGCATTTAGGTAACTTTCCCGCATAACCACCCTGTTTGTTACCAGAAGAAGAAGAACCCCCGCTATCGAATCTCTTACCCTGTTGTGCTGGTGCAGATCCTTTCCCTTCATTGTCCCATTTACGCTTGTTATTCTCCGGGGCTTTGACAGTAGAACCCTTAGCAGGCAAAATACCCTCATTCACCTTCAAGTTTGTCATCCTGTGAGCCGATCGGACCACCTTTGAGTATGTAGGATGATTTCCCGCAGCCACTAACCCTGCAATTTCTGGTACTAACCCTGAGACATAGTGTTCAATCCTCCTGTACTCTGGCACATGCAGATCAGGACACGGCACTGCCAACTCATTACGCCTCACCGTATACTTCTCAATCTCGGATCCAGTCATCTTGAGGTTCCACACCTCGTGCTCCAACTTTTGCACTTCTTCCCTTGGACAGTATTCTCGTTTCAGCAGTTGCACAAAATTCTCCCAAGGCATAGCATAAGCCTCCCCAATACCCATGTTCTGGGTGATATTGTTCCACCATGTCAAAGCAACATCCTGGAACAACGCAGCAGCATACTTGACTCGATCCTCTGGGAGACAGTTACACATCAGAAACACTGACTCCACCTTTTCCAACCACCTGAGTAAACTCACCGCACCCTCAGTGCCAGAGAATTCCTGGGGCTTATAGTCCCGAAACATCTTGTAGGTACACATGGGTGGGGGTGGGTTAACAGGACCACCTGAAATGAAACGCATGAGAAACCACGAAGAATGTAAACAAGGTTCACTAATGAGGCAAAAGTGGATAAATCAACTTACCACCACCGTTGTGCCCTAACTGAAAGGCAGCTTGTAGCAAGTTGTTCAGATCTTCCTATGATAGGTTCACACCTCCACGACCACCAGCACCACCACGACCACCACCACGTCCACCATTGCGACCACCTCCACGTCCTCCTCGTACTCCAGACATGATTCTGGCAGAAAGAAATGAGAAAATTTAGTTTCGCAGCTAATGGTAACCACTAGCATTTACAAGATCAAAGCTAGATCCAATCCAGGACTATCCCTTCAAACCCAGAGCTCACTAGGGCTTCCATGCATTTCGGTTTATGATTTTGTGTGCACCCAAAATGATAAACCGCTCTACATGGTCCTCCGAGTGTTCTCCTAGTTCAAAGTTCAAATCACCAGACATAGACTCTTAGCTATACACCGTAATGCTACGGTAGTTTATGGCAAGTGTTTCTATTGGAGTATGAAAGGGAGATGCCCGAGCCTTGGACAAATCTCAAGAGTACACGACTTACTCCAATATACTACACTGCCTAGAAAGTAAGTAACCCGACCTAAGATAGAACGGATGATGTAACATACGAAGATCAAATGATTTAGAGACACCCCGACAAGACCATACGTAAACCACCATAACGTTTAGTACTATGTGATCGTCTAGTGTGTGCGACTCGGCTATAGACTAGACTCTACATGCAGTCCTAGTTCACTATAACCATTGGCTCTGATACCAATCTGTCACACCCTCAAAATCCACTTGCGGAGTTTTACCGCGAGGCGTATGACAAACCAGGATCCAAACCAACGATCACAATAAACAAGTCTAAATGAACATATGCAATTTAAGAAAACATAGTTTAGAATCCCCAATTACAGCGGAAGCTTATTCAAAACATAATCCAAAATAAACCAAGTGTTCAACGTTTGAAAACCATGCAATCCTAACTAGACGCCGTGCAGACGCGTGCGCCCTAGTTCCATTGTGCTACCTTAGCGACCTGAGAAAACATGTAAAAGTTTACGTCAGCACAAAAATGCTGGTGAGTTTACAGGTTTTGTAATCACAGTACCAAGTTCAACCTGTCCATACTATAACAAATCGAAAACCAAAGTACGCTAGCTAGGCGTATGTTTTGTTACTACTACGATTGGAAAACCATTACTAACTCGCAAACCAGATGTCGTGCCCGATGTAGTAAACCTGTTGTTCCTGTTTGAGACAATATGCACTCGCCCGGCCATCCAAGCCGACGAGCGGGGTTGGTCACTCCCAATAGCGTTATTCACATTTCCCCGTTGTGCAAACCCGCACATTCATGGTTCCCCCCGGGACTTCCAAAGATCGTATAGTAAACCATAGAAAACCCATAGTATGACAGTAGTTACCAAACATAAGTTTTAACACATGTTTTCTCCCCCGAAAAGTGAAACCAGTTAAAAGAGGGGCCGTAAACTCACCTTAGGTTGCGTTACTTCGTAATACGAATAACTCAGCAAGCTATGCTAGTCCCGTAAAGTGGCGACCTAACATATGACAGTTACAAGTACTTAGACTAATAACCCGCAGGTTAGTTAGTCCCTAGATGTCCAGACCATAACCAAGTTCGTTTGAAAACACCGTGACTGTTAAATTAACCCAAAGTACAAGACTCAACATCCCATTGGTGACCCAAGACTCCCCGTGTTATGCTTACACTCTCAACATACAATCATGCAATCACACTTAACATACGTTAACGTCCAACAAGTTACAGCACGTAGTTCAAGTATCACGTAAATAAGTCCGAGCACATGTTACCAAGTCACTAGATATGTTACGGGGTTCCTAGCATGTTCCTAGGTGTCAAATCGGGTCTCGGAATGCTAATTTACACTTACAACAGCAGTACACGCGATTAGGAAAAGTCAACTAGCATTTAGGTTGGTCAACAGGCATTTAGGAAAGCTAATTGCATATAATATAGGCGATTAGTGGTCATAAGACATGTAAACCATGAGTTTATAGGCGATTAGGTCATAAGACATGTATTTCAGGACTTAACTAGCATTTAGGATCACAATTGCATGTAACAGAGGCAATTAGCCCCCAAATGCATGTATTATAGGCGATTGGGGAGTCCATTCAGGCGATTGGCCTCCTAATCGCCCCTAACATAGGCGATTAGGGTTGCTAAATCACGTTCCAGAGGTTGTGTGTGTGTTGGGCGGGTTATGGGACGACTAGGGTTGATATTATGAAGTTTAGGAGGTTAAGCATTGTATTTATAGTCGTTTTTAGTCGTCCAGCACGTAACACGCGATTGTGCAGCAGTTACATGCGATTAGGGTTGCCAATCGCATGACATTACATGCAATTGGGCCTAATCGCCTGTTATTACATGCGAGTAGCCCCCAATCGCATGTAATGATTCCCTAAATGCATGCCCTATAGGCGATTAGCCTCCCCTAATCGCCTATAGGGGTTGGTTCGATGTATTTTGCGCGTTAAACACCGTTTTAACATATGTTAACACATTTTCACATACCGACAAGTCACATAATGATTGTAAACACATAACACTTGCAAACAAACATATTCACACTCGTTCACCAATTTCCCGGGACTCGAGACTTGTATGTTCTGTATGCCCTGACGATTCTACGAATCGTCACCATTTGTACACTTGGTTAAGGACTGACATCTAATGAACCTTTAGACTAACATCCGATGATCCTCTATACTAAACTGATAGTTCCCGAACCATAACACGACTTAACTAACCCAGTTAAGTACAATATACGTGTGACTCGCTAAGGTAGATTTTCATCTAGACACGTTGTTAACCAGAATTTGCCGGGTGTCACAGTATGGCCCAAATTTAGAAGATTTTTTCCATAGTGTATGTGTGTATGTGTGTCTATATCAATACGTGTGTGTATAATTTAAGTTCAAATTTTGCATTTCGAATCAAATCGAATTTACAATCATAAATGCGTATTTAACTCAGTTTAATTTACTTGACTCAAATTCGAACTCTTGATAAGCAAATAAAAATTTTCATAATTGAATTGACCTGACTCGAATTTCGAATTTTTAAATTCGAATTGAATTCTTACCATCCTTAGATGCGGCGGGAAACATAGACACTGCTAGGGTGTGCATGATTCGATCGATTCAGTTATTATCCTCAACCAAAGTCAAAACTGAAGTCATCGGTTTGTCTATTTATTAACCAATCGGGTTTTGGTTAATCAATTGGGGTTATTCATTTAGATTGACAGTTTTTGGTTTGGTTTGTTTTATTTTGGTTAATTGCCAAAACCACACTTGGGCTAATACTTTTGCTTATAAATACATGAAATAGGGGTATAAATATATTAAACGAATTTACAAATATGTGAAATGGAAGTATAAATACATGAAATAGAGGTATAAAATATAAAATACATGAACTGGATGAATAAAAGCTAGACAAATAAATATAAATACTTCAGTTCTGTTTATTTTGGTTAAGCGATGGTATAAAAATATTGATAGCTGTTTTTTGGTTAATACGGTTTTGGTTGATTTCAGTTATTGCTCACCTCAAACATTGTTAATCACATAACATATTATTTTTTAATTAAAAAAAACTATAGCAATACTATATACTCAGATTAAAGAGAATTACAAATATCGTTATAATGTTAATTTTTTTAAATATTAACTTACAAAAAAGTTATAATCATTTTAAAATTGTTAGGTTAGTTAATTTTTTATAAGGGGACAAATTGTAAATATTAGCCAATTCTCGAGAATTTGGGTAAAGATGAGAAATTAAAGTGTAATTAAGAAAAATGGATTAAAATGTGATTAACGTTTAAAAGACCAATTTACTATTATTTTAATGTTGTACCTTTTACTTTAAATTAAAAAAGATCTTAACTTTTGGGTAACTTAAAATTTATTTCTTAAATGCATTATAATTATAATATAGCATAGATTAAATGAATGCATTAGATACATCTTATGAAGTTCAAGAACATGAGAAGAATCGAAGTATGATTAGAATATTTTAAGTAAGAGATTTGATGATTATAGAAATAAAATGAATTTTAAAACACAATAATTGTGATAGCTAGAAAATAATGTGTTTAGATCCAATCACTAAGTGTAACGTTCCGTATTTTTTTCGTTGTATTTTATTTATTTTGTAATTTGTAATTTAATTATAATCTTTGTAAGTCTGAGACTTTGATCATAGTGGGAAATCGTATTTTATATCAATTTGGTTTAATCATACTTGCACAATATGTAATCAACTACAAATACGCGTTTTATACCACACCAAATAATACTTTAAGCTTATAATCGCTTCGGAATGTGATCATACATTTTTAATAATTATACATACTTGCATACACTTATTCATGATTATGAGTTTTTAAAATAAAATAATAAGTAGATCAAATTCTAGGGGTCAAATTGCAAATACTAATTATATTAACTCCCAATCACCTACTAACTCCCAACCACCTTCTTTATTACCCCAACTCTCATCCTCCTTATAAATATCAACATCCGCTACTTCCTAAATACTTCTCACACTCTCTAATCACTTTCAAAGTCTCAAATCCTTTAACTTTTTGCATTTTGGACAGATTTGATTAAGTTCAAAACAAGTAAGTTTTGAGCTACTTCTTCTTCAATTTTTTCTTATTTCTTACTTCTCCTTCCTTGGGTAACCTCTAGGAGTGTTACCACATGTCTACCAAGGTGAACAAAGTTGGTACATCAACATTTGAGAGGTCCAAAGTAGGATTATTATCTTTCTTTTTTCTTTTTTCTTTCTTTACTCTTCTTTTACTTGTTCTTCTTCAAGTGTTTTGTTTGGGACGCCCCGGCACATTAAATGCGAGCAGTGCGCTATTTCCCAAGTTACCAAACCTTGTTCCCAACTAATCTCTATGTTGAGGGACTTGAGTTAAGGTATAATCTAGGGAATAAAAGGCCCATATGCCTCTTCTCTTGGTGTTTCAAAGACCCTAGGTAACCTCTATGGTGAGAAACCAAACCAAGTCTTCAATTTGTAATGTTGAAAGATTTGAGTTAAGATAATGGTATGAACAATGAGACTTTGGTTCTACAATTTGGATTCCACCTACCTCACTATATTACTTAGATAACTTTATGCAATTTCATATTTTGTGCTCGTGACCATCCGAATCGTCCTTATGATGGTTTGTGCAATGGTAAATACTAGAGGTTAAATGGATGGAATTCGTCCTACCTCACGTATCTTTATGTAATACTAAATCCGAAAACCAAACCATGATGCCAACCAAAATGACCGTTGGACATTAAGTGTTAAGGTGGATATCGTCTTAGTTTTAGATTCCTTGATTTGGATTCTAATGGGTGACTTGGTGCCCATGAAAAACAATAAAACAAAGTGTCCAAATGAGTGTCTAACACAAGATGAACGTTTTTTGTACGTTCATACTATCATACTATTCGTTTCCCGAATATATTTTATCCTCAACTCCATAAACTTACACCCTTCGTTTCCCATTTTATGGTAACTTCGATGCCAATCTATAACCCATTCAAGCTCACCTTTGTGGAAAGCATTTGCCAACCGTGAGTTCATACTTGTCCCTTTTTTCCATGTTATCACTATTTTGGGACTTAACATGTATTATATTAAATCACACTAAGATCACTCCATGATTCTTTTAAGCACATAAACTCAATGTATAAATCATGCTTATATGTTATGCCATGCTATATGTCAAATACTAGATACAAATGCCTTAAGCATAACTTATTAACTTTGAAAGCCTACCTTAACATGTATAGCGCTATAGGAGTAGCACACCACCACCCATTGGTCATGTTAAGTAATCTAAACGGTCTTTCACGTAGGTGATAGATGTACGTGAGTGGAATCGAGGGTTTGAGTATGCCTTTTTTATGATTGTGTGCGCATTTAGACTAACAAACTATAACATGAGGATTTGAGTTAAACATTCCTTTTACTAGGTATGTAAAAAAACTAGTATGCTCACCAATGCTTTATGTGTTGAAGGCTATTTTATACATGTTGCAGGAAACACTCGAATTGATGATCCAAGAATTAACTTAGGATTGGACTTAGAAATGCACTTATTAAATTTTCGTTGTTATGTTGTTGTATTTCTCATTTTCATGAACAAGTTGTACCCTTTTTTATTATGTTATGAAATCAAACTATTTAAATCATATTGTCACATAGCGTCTTGGAATTCTCTGATTCATTCATACCACGTCCAACACCCCGATGTTTCCACCATCGGTTGGGGTGTTACACTAAGTTACTAGCTATATTATCATAACCCTTTAGTTAATATCAGGCAATTTTCACCTTTATAGACCTACCTTTGTGGTATCACTTCTAACTCGAATTTTGAATTTTCGAATTCGAATCGAATTCTGAACTCCCCTAGATGCGGCGGAAAACATAAATATTGCTAGGGTGTGCATGATTTGATCGATTTAGTTATTATCCTCAACCAAAGTCAAAACTGAAGTCATCGGTTTGTCTATTTATTTACCAATCGGTTTTTGGTTAATCAATTGGGTTTATTCAGTTAGATTGATAGTATTTGGTTTGGTTTGTTTTATTTTGGTTAATAGTCAAAACTAGGGCTGTAAACAAACCAAACGTTCGGCGAACAGTTTGTGAACTGTTCGGCGGGAAGTTCGTTTGTGTTCGTTCGTTTAATAAATGAACGAACACAAATAAAAAATTCCGTTCGTTTAGCTAAACAAACGAACATGGACAGAGCCCGCGTTCGTTTGTTTATGTTTGTGAATGTTCGGTAACGTGTTTGTGTATGTTTGTTTTTGTTTGATAGTTCATTAGGGTTTTTAATTTTTTATATTTAATTTAAGTATTTCAAATTTCCCAGTAGTAGATTATTTAACATATATTAGTGCATCACATGTTAATATTACTTTAACTATTTTAATTAACTGTTATTTTTGGTGGATTAAACGAGGATTTCAAGTTTAATATGATATCTCTGTCTTTTTATAAGACATTATGTGATCAAGATTATGTCACGTATATTTGAGTAATTGGATTAATATATTCTAGGCGGACAATGTTAGCGATGAAAAATGCGAATTTTCAGAATTTAATGTGTTAGTTTGTGCTTGATTTTTTTTCAGGAATGCCTATTTGTGTTCGTTTACATTCATTTGTGTTCGTTTTTGTCTGACAACTAAATTTAGCAAATAAATACAAGCAAACACGAACAAAAATCTCGTTCGGTAAGTGTTCATAAATAGTTCGTGAACATGTGATTTTCTTAACAAACGAACACGAACAAAAAATCTCGTTCGGTAAGTGTTCGTGAACAGTTTGCGAACATGTTAATTCCTTAACAAACGAACACGAACAAGGCCTTGTTCGTGTTCGTTTGGTTCGTTTACAGCCCTAGTCAAAACCACATTTGGGCTAATACTTTTGTTTATAAATACATGAAATATTACAAATATATGAAATGAAAGTATAAATACATAAAATGGAGGTATAAAATATAAAATACATGAACTGGAGGTATAAAAGCTAGACAAATAAATATAAATAGTTCAGTTCAGATCATTTTGGTTAAACGAGGGTACATAAAAATTGATAACCGGTTTTTTGTTAATACAGCTTTGATTGATTTCTGTTATTGCTCACCACAAACACTGTTAATCACATAACATGTCAATTTTTAATTAAAAAAACTTTAGCAATACTATATGCTAAAATTAAAGAGAATACAAATATCGTTTTAATGTGTATTTTTTTTAAATATTAACTTACAAAAAGTTATAATCATTTAAAAATTGTTTGGTTAGTTAAATTTTTTATAAGGAGATAAAGGCTATGTTTGGTAATGAGCTTTTATGAGCTTCAAGTTTTTAAGAAAAAACGCATACTCAATAAAAAGTCTTGTTTGGTTGAAAGAGCTTGAAGCTTTTAGGTTAGGAATAGCTCTATATCGAAACGCTACTAGTATTCGCGTTTAAGAAAAAGCTTCTAGTAGCTACAAGCTTTTAATGAGTAAATGACACAAATACTCATTCTATCATAAAAAAAACATGCATACAAGCTTTTAGTTAATGCCATTTTGGTCATTTTATACATTTTATTAAAAACTTCAGCTACTCTGCCAAACACTATAATATATTTAAAAAAACTACAGCAACCAGCTAGTTTTCCCAAACATACTCAAAGTGTAACTATTAACCAATTCTCCAAAATTTGGTTAAAGATGAAAAATTAGAGTGTAATTAAGAAAAAATGGATTAAAATGTAATTAGCATTTGAAATTTTGAAAGACTATTTTACCATCATTTTAGAGTTGTATCTTTTGCATTAAGCCAAAGATGATCTTAACATTTAGATATTTAAAATTTACTAAATGCATTATAATTATAATATAGCATATTAATCGAAGACATTAGATACATCTTAGATGTTACCAAATCAAATACAAATAAACATCATGAAAAGTTTATGCCAAAAAAAAAACCCTACTCGCTCCGAAGATATCGGGCGACCAGCGGCGGCTAGATCCGGATGAATGGGAACAAGTTCACCAACGGAAAGGCAAGAGGACCGATCATCACAACGAGGGCGTCAACATGGTGATTACGAAGTTTTTTGTTTCGAATCTTCCTCCGAAAGGTTCATCTCAGGATCTTAAAGATGTGTTGGGAGGTTTCGGGATCTATGAAGGGTCGTATATTGCTCGGAAGTTGGATAAATGGGGGAAAAGGTTTGCTTTCGTTTCATTCTCTCAGGTGGCTGACGTTAAGAAATTAGAGGAATCGATAAAGGATGTTTGGATTGGATCATATAAGTTGTTCATTACGGCTGCAAGGTTCGTTAATGGGGAAGATATACCTAAGCAGGCCGGTGCTCCTAAACTTAAGAAAACTATGGATTCTCCGAGGGCCCATGCAAACCCTAGTGATGGTAGAGACGATGGGTTACGTGGAGTTGTTCCGAACGCAGGTGGGTCTAGTGATGCGGGGATGAGTCAGGGACGTTCGTTTCTGGACTCGTTGTTGAATAGGAACAAAGTAGATGTTATTTGTGTAGATGACGTGGTGGAAGGCTTCTCTGAATGGCATGGGATTGCTCTTGTTAGGAAGGTAACAAACTTCAAAACCCTTTGTAAGTTGAATGTTTTGATTGGTAGTGGAGGAGGATCTTTGGCTATTAAATACCTGGGAGGGTTATCGGTAGTATTGGTGTTTCAAGGTAGTGATGAAACAACTGAGTTCTACAATGATAAAAGTTGTTGGTCGGGGTGGTTTGTGTCTTTAGATCGATGAGATGGCAACGTGGGGATGGTGGAGGATCGTGTTGCATGGTTACATGTTTATGGTGTTCCGATTCAACTGGCGGTAGATGTTTTTGATTTGATAGATAGTAGATATGGCAAGGTGGTTTAGTCCGGTAACATGTCGTCCGACGACAACAAATTCTCCTATGCTCTTGTAGGGGTGTTGACTAAGGAATATAAACGGATAGTGGATAGGGTGGATATTAGTCGGCGGGGTAAGACCTTTAACGTTTGGGTTGATGAGAATGTTGAAGATTGGGTGCCTGATTGTGTTGAGAACTTTGGAGAGGATGCGTCTGACGGGGAGGTAGAGGATGAACAGTTGGTTGATTTAGAGCAAGATCATGGTGATGTGAACGTAAATATAGAGGGGGGAGAGTATATAAGTGATCAACCAATGGTTATGGTGAGATGCATGGGGATCTCAATGGGAATGTTGATGTTCAACATGGGGTTAATGGGGTTGGGTGTCATTCTACTGCTGAGTTTCATTGGAGGAAATTTCGTAGGAATACACTCTTTAAAAATCGTAGAGGTGGTAGTGGTTCGTCTGAGCGTCCGAAGAAGCGCCAAAGGGAGAAAAATGATGTTTTTGGGTTGGATAAGTTGATAGGTATTTTGTCCAGCAACTCAGATACCAATGCTAGTGTTGAAGATGTTGAGGATGATTTATTTGTGACTTCAGACCTAAATAAACGGGTGAATGGACAGCCGGGGGATGGCTTTGCGGATGTGCAGGGTGATCCGATTTTTTGTGTTACTAATGGGGTGCTTCCGATTGATTTAGAAGTGGAAGCTACTGTGGAGTTGAGCAAAGTATTGGGGGTGGAAAATATGGATGGGTATGCTCAGAAGGTTAAAGAGGTGTTGAATACCGAAGGTTATCGAGGCGTTGATCAATGAATATTATGTCATTAAACATACAAGGTATAGGGAATATTGGGAAAGCGGATTGGGTTCGGAGTCTTCGGTCTCAAAATGAGGTTAGATTTTTTATGTTACAGGAAACTCAGCATGGGTCCTTGGATTCGGTGAATCTTGGGCGATTTTGGGGGTTTGGGGATTTTAGTTTTGATTTTGTTCCTTCTACGGGTAGATCGGGTGGCCTTTTATCGGTTTGGGATCCTCAAGTTTTTGTCATGGATAGGGTGGAAAAGAATGCTAATTGGCTTCTTGTTTCTGGCACGGTTAAAGGGAGTGGGTGTCCTCTTCATGTGTTAAATGTTTATGCTCCTCAGAATATGGTGGCGAAAAGGGTTTTGTGGACGGAGATTACTGGGTTAATGGGTGAAGGTAGTGGTCGTTGGATTGTGGCGGGGGATTTTAATTCCGTTAGGAATGTTGACGAGAGGATAAATTCTAATTTTAACTTGTCTGAAGCTAATGAGTTTAATGATTTTATTGATAACTCAGGTTTGCATGAGTACTCCTTGAAAGGGAGGCGGATTACTTTTGTTACAGGTACGAAGCTTAGCCGTATAGACAGGATTTTTGTTACTTGGGAGTTTTTCATGGAGTGGCCTTGTGCGGAATATATTGCCTTGGAAAGATTTAAATCCGATCATAGTCCGTTACTGTTAAAGATTGGTTCTAGAAATTTTGGACCTAAACCTTTTAGGTTCTTCAATTCTTGGATTGGTCGGGAGGATTTTGACATTTTGGTGAGGAGTTCGATTGGTGGTGGGTCATTTATTGGTTCGCCGGACGTACAATTAATGTCCAAGTTCAAGTTACTTCGCCAAAGGATCACGGTGTGGGCAACTGAATGTAAAGAGAGCTAAGGAGTTGGAGGAGAAGCGCATATTGGAACACGAGTTTTTTGAACTGGACCAAGTGATCGAGGTTAGAGAATTATCAGAGGAGGAGACATGGTCTTTGGTAGAGATTAAAAAGCGCCTTCGAGAACTTGAAGTTTTCTTTTATTATGATTTGAAGCAAAAGGCTCGTAATATGTGGGCGACTCATGGTGACGATAATTCACGGTATTTTCATGGTATCATTAATAAACGCAAGGAGGCTAATCATATTCCTGGTATGGAGGTGGGTGGGCGATGGGAAACTAGTCCGGTTATTATTAAACGGGAGGTCATGAGGTTTTTTAGAGACAAGTTTAAATATGAGATGAGTTCTCAGACGAAGTTGGTGTGTTATGAGATTTCTAGATTATCTTCGGGGGAGGTCGATGGCTTGGGCGGTGAATTTTCTTCTGTTGAAGTGCGGCGATTTGGTCCAGGGATTGGATCGTCTTTTATTACGTTGATTCCTAAAGTGTGTGAGCCGTCGAAGCTTGGGGATTTTAGACCAATTAGTCTTATTGGGAGTATTAATAAAGTGGTGTCGAAGGTGTTAGCTAACCGATTGAAGATGGTTATGGGTACTTTAGTCTCTGAGCATCAGTCGGCTTTTCTTTCGGGTAGGCATATTCTGGATGGTCCTCTGATTGCGAATGAAGTCATTGCTTGGGCGAAGAAAGGGGACAGGAAAGTGTTCTTGTTCAAGATTGATTTTGATAAGGCGTATGACAATGTTAACTGGGAGTTCTTATTGGATGTTATGGCTTAGATGGGTTTTCCTGAAATATGGTGTGACTGGATCTGTGGTATTCTGGTATCGTCTAGAGCTTCGGTTCTTGTGAATGGTTCGCCCACTTTTGAATTTGGTTGTCAAAAGGGTATTAGATAGTAGGACCCGCTGTCGCCTTTTTTGTTTATTATTATGATGGAAGCTCTTTCTGGCATGTTGAATCAGGCGATTGACATTGGCGCTTTTCATGGTGTTCATCTTCCTAATGACGGGTCGGTATTATCTCATTTATTATATGCGGACGATGCTATGCTTACGGGGGAGTGGTCTGATTTTAATTTCACTAATATGAGACGTATATTGCAAATTTTTTACTTGTGTTCTGGTCTAAAGATTAATCTTCATAAGTCCGTGTTATATGGTGTGGGGGTGGATAATGAGGACGTGGTGGGTATGGCTGATTCGATGGGATGTAAATCAGGTACGATGCCCTTCACGTATTTGGGTATTAAGGTTGGGGCAAACATGAACAGGGTGGCGAACTGGGAACCCGTGGTTGCCACGTTTAAGAGGAGGTTATCTAAGTGGAAGGCGAATACTTTACCCATTGCTGGCTGGTTGACGTTAATAAAGTCAGTATTGGATAGCTTGCCAACATATTATTTTTCTCTTTTTAAAGCACCGAAGAAAGTTATTGGTGACTTGGAAGGTTTGATGAGGTGGTTTCTATGGGGAGGTTCGGAGGAGGGCCGTAAAATGAGTTGGGTTTCATGGGATGTGGTCACAAAAAGCATTCGTGATGGTGGGCTGGGGATTGCGTCTCTAGAGGTGAATAATAACACGTTGTTGGTAAAATGGCTTTGGAGGTTTCTTAGCGAGCCGAACGCGTTATGGAGAAGGGTTGTGCTGTCCATACATGGTTATACACGCAGCTGGGGAGTAGCGCCTTTAAATAACGTTATCCCGGGCGTTTGGAAGATTTGTGTTATTTTCTGGAATAAATTTAAGGTTGAAGGGGTCGGATTAAGTGGTGTTATTCGTGGCAGACTTGGTAACGGGAAGCAAATCAGATTTTGGATGGATTTGTGGTTGGGGAATGAACCGTTAACGTTAAAGTATCCAGCTGCATTTGCGATTGAGAAAAAGAAACATGTTGTGATAGCAGATCGTTTTTTGTTCTTAGGGGGCTTTAGAAGGATTATTTGGGAGTGGTCCAGAGCGCCTGCATCAGAAGCAGAAATAGAGGATCGGAATCAGCTAGAAGTGGAACTTGGTTCGGTCACTTTGCAGGATGGAGATGATAGTTGGGTCTGGTCGAGTAGAAGCAATGAGGGGTTCGCAGTTTCTGAAGTCAAAAAATGGATGAAAGGTTCGGCTATCTTGGCTGGGTCTTGTAGGTTTTCGTGGAGTTCGTGGGTTCCTAACAAATGTAATATATTTATGTGGCGGGCATTCTTGGATCGGCCTCCAACCAAGGTGGCTCTAGCTCGAAGGAATATTAATATCGATAACCAAATTTGTGTGTGGTGCGAAGGTTTTGAGAAGAATATAGAGCATGTGTTGATAGGTTGTGGTGTCTCCATGGGAGTGTGGAATGTGATCTCAGTTTGGTGTAAATTCCTAAGGCCGTTTGTTTTTCATGTCAAGGATTTGGTGGAATTGCATGATCATAGTGGGGTGACCGGGAATAAGAAAGTGGTTTTACACGGTATTGTTATCATTGCGTGTTGGAGATTATATTATTAAGAATATAATCAACATGTGGTATCAGAGCCATGTTGATTATATTATTAAGAACATAAGGAATAAACACAATATTTAATCAAGTGTACCTGAATTGCTTAACCGCTTAGGAACCTTAGTAATGGAAGACACCATCATCTTGATTGGGTTCCCTTTAGGGTATGCAGTTCTGATGGTTTATGCGTTCTTAAGTTATGAACACATTGAGAGAGAGAGAGAGAAAGGGGACGGCTAATGGTGTTATGTTGTTATGATTGTCTCAACCCTAATCTCATAATATCTCTCCATATTTATACCCAGGGGACACCCTAATAAGGCCCATCTAATGATAGTCCGCCCATCAAAGACATATCTGTTATTGGGCTTAGGATAATATTAATAATTGATCATCATAATATAAATGATTATAATGGTTATCGATAAATATACAAACGTTACGTATATTTATTCCAACAGTTATAACCCATTTTAATACATTTTTAATCACTAGTTTCTTTATTTATTTATTTTTTTCCTCTTTGGACATTATACTAGAAATGCCTCTCATTTTTCATGCTCTTATAATGCTCACATACTGTTCATTACACATAGTCTTATGAAGTTCAAGAAGATGAGAAGGATCGGAGTATGATTAGAATATTTTAAGTAACAGATCGATTTGGTGATTATAGAAATAAAATGAATTTTAAAACACAATAATTGTGATTAGCTAGAAACTAATGTGTTTAGGTCCAATCACTAATTAAGTTGCATATGTTTAACAACAGAATCATTGAGTTGGAAGATTGGAAACAAGGGTGAGGTCTGTCGGTATAAAGATGACACATAATTTTATAATCCTTAATCATGGTAAACATCATCTTAATTAATTAAAATAATCCTGATTACTTTCTTAAACACCTCAAAAGCCTTAGCATGGAATCCTTTCCATACCATGCGCATATTTTCCAAAGCACTTTTTCCTTTTCTTCGTTCTTTCTAACACACAAATACCTAGCACGGATCACTATCGTCCAAACGTCATGTGCATTTTTATATATTATATATCTTTACTTTTTTTCTTTAAGCACCCGTTAAACCCATTACCAAAGTTTGTAATCAATTAATATTCTCAAGCCAGGCTATAAGATATTCTCTCTCTCTCTCTATATATATATATATATATATATATATATACATAGGAATAAGATCAAATAGGAACCAATACCCTAAGTAGGAACTTAGGAACCAATCATAGTCATCCATCCTTGATTTTGATCTAAAGGGTATAAGTGTAATTAGACATCTAATTAATTATCTTTTATTTTTTTAATTATGAATGTATTATGGCAGTTATATATTATCATGCCATTTTGTTTGAAATGAGATTTGATTTCCTTAAATCTCTCATCCATTATCTCTAATGCAATTCATACCATTTATCCTCAAAATTCGTCTTTATCATTCCCTTACGATACAAACGAGAATTCAACAAAAAAAAATTGAGTGAAAAAAGAAGAGCAAGCATTTGTAGCAAATAACAATGAATACCAAATCTTCTCGATATTGATTTTTCAAACTCCATGAAAACTATACAAATTCTCCATACTCATTCTTGTATGATTTTCTTCATCCTTTTGCAGTAAAAAATATGTTTATTTTATGGATTATTAGTAAACGATTTTTAGTCAAACTACTTTTCTAACTTCTTAATGGTCTTTTTTACGTAAACAATTGTTTGTGGTTTTGGTGAACTACTTTTCAATTTTCATTATAGTTATGGTGTTTTTTCCAAGAACAATTGTTTTTCGTAAACCATAATTTTCTCAAACAATTTTTTTAAGTATTGGTGATATTTAATTTAATAGATGAACGATACATTATCATTTATTAGTTTTATTATTTTTTTTACGTTTATGATTGGTGATATTTAATTTAATAGATGAACGATGCATCATCATTTATTATTTTTATTGTTTTTTTTACGTTTATGATTTTTCCAGTTTGATGTAATTAGCTTTGTGGCACCAGTGGGGACGATTCCTCTACTAGCTTATACACCTCCTCTGGTTCGTCTCCTTAACCGAGCTATTAAAGTAACAGTGATGTTTTATTGGGATAATCACTCATGGTTGATGTGTTACAGAAAGATCACGTGTTCGAAAGTGTTGTGGGTTACATTAGTGAAGAGATCGTTGATGATGTTACTGGATAAGGAAGGCGACGACGGCGGCGGTATTAGGGTTCCGACTGATTTGAAGTTGTGGAGGTGATGAAGGGTTAAGAACCCGAGTCAACTCAGTTGACTTGGTCAACATATGTCAAGAACGAGTCAGAACCAGGTTCCATATACATACAATCATGATGTTACTGGTATGTGTTGATGATGATGGTGTAATCAACAAAAAAAAAACTGATATACACCAATGTATATTTGTGTTGGTGATGATGATGAATGAGAAAACTAATATACACCAATGTATATCTGTGTTGATGATGTTGAATAAAAGAAAAAAATTGATATACATCAATGTATATCTGTGTCAACGACGATGATGATAAATGATAAAACGAATATACATTGTATATTTGTGTCAATGATGATGATAAAAAAAAGCTGATATACACCAATGTATATTTGTGTTGGTGATGATAATAAATAAAAAAACGAATATACACCAATGTATATCTATGTTGATGATCTTGAATGAAAGAAAAAAAACTGATATACATCAATGTATATCTGTGTCAACGATGATGATGATAAATGATAAAACGAATATACATTGTATATCTGTGTCAATGATGATGATAAAAAAAAGCTGATATACACCAATGTATATTTGTGTTGTTGATGATGTTGAATGAAAGAAAAAAACTGATATACATCAATGTATAATTGATGTACACCATTGTATATATGTGTTGATGAATGAACAAAAAAAACTGATATACACCAATGTACACTTCAACTTACAACAGCTATATAGCTAAATAAAAATTTATACACTTGTGTATAGGCATTTGGCTTTGTTTATCCTTATAGCGGTTATGTCTCTCATTCTCTTTACGTAATATACACCAACGTATAATATACACTAGTGTATAGGCATTTGATAATAATAAAGCGTCTCATTTTTTTGCGTGATAATTACGTTTTGTAGGATCCATTTTTTTTAATATTATCCCTAAATCAGTAAATGGAGAAGGAGAGGATTTTTAGGAGGTATTTATGGTGTAATCAATTTAAATTATGTTTTATGATAACCTACCTAATTTTGTGGAAGACCAAAAGTCCATAATACCTTACATTAAAATAAACAATTAATTAATCTTCTAATTATTTACAATCATGCCATTAGAGATCAATGACTATAAAGTGGTTCATATAGTTCCTCCTTAAGGTGTGGTTCCTATTTGAACCCTACCCTATATATATATATATATATATATAGGGAAAGGATAATGTGGAAACCCTTGTTATATGGTAAACTCTAGAAACTCTGACTTCCCAATTTTTTTTTTTTTTTGAAAAAAATAGGGCAAGTAATATACATGATTTTAAGCATTTTGAGTCAAAAAAAAATCAAAAAAGCGCCGAGTAGTTTTTTTTTTAAAAAAAAAATAAAGTTTTGACTAACACATGTTAAGCGAAACTAACACGTGTTAACAAGTTATTACCCGAAGATGGTTTTTTATTTTTTTTTTTAAAAAATGGCTCAGCGCTTTTTCCATTTTTTTTTTGGCCCAAAATGCTTAAAATCATGTATATTACATACCCTAAAATTTTCATATAAAAAAAGTAGGGAAGTTAGAGTTTCCAGAGTTTACCATATAACAAGGGTTTCCAATATAGCCTTATACTATATATATATATATATATACACACACACACACACTAGTGGGAAACCCGTGCTACGCGGCGGGACCGTAAATATATGTAGCATTCTAATACTAATCATAATTTGCTTTTGAGTAAAATTTAAATTGAGATATAGATAAAAATAATCACATAGAAGCTATATGCTTGGAATTTATAAAACATCGTGTTTTCAAACGTTATACAAGGAAAACAAGACATCCCCAAAATTAATTAGCATCTTCTAGCTTGAATCGCCAGAAACTAATATGTTAGATTATTTTTAATAAGGACAAAAGCCAAGTTAGGTTTCGAGCTACTGTGTTCTTATCGAATTGTAAATAGGACGTTGTCGGCCGGTCCCCTGCAAAAGCGATATCGTCCATTAGATCGGACAGGTATGAGTCACGGTCCACGATCTAAACAGGGCGCTGCCACACCATCGAACGCCACCACACATTCGACTGCCATAGCAGACCGTACTTTTAGAGGACCATGGTGACTTGAGGTATGGTCGGAGGTTGTTGTGGTGGATTTCGTCTTGCCGAATTTGAGTCGGAAATCTTAGAGAAATATATATAGAGAGAGAGAGAGAGAGAGAGAGAGAGAGAGACGAGATGCATGAAGGTTGTTTGGGTGGTGTTTTTAGGTAGCCTTATATATTTTTCTTAGTCAATGGATTCCCTTGCTCTTTCAATTCAAATAAAAAACATAATGTTGTAGAGATGAAGTGAATTGGTGTTTCAATTAATATCATCTTAGTCAAATAGTCATATAATTAATATAGTATTTAATCAATAAAGATTTAATTAAATGTGTCTTGCTAATTTAATAAGATTACAATTTTGCCCATGTAAATGAATGTGAAATGACTATGTTGCCCGTTCAGAACCCATTATATAGAAGTATATAGATATATATAGGATCCAGATTATTTGAGAACTTCACTAGGTTGTGAGAACTCAGAAACTCCCTTTATAACCACACACACACACACACACACACACACACACACATATATATATATAGGATCCGGATTATTTGAGAACTTCACTGGGTTGTGAGAACTTAGAAACTCACTTTATAACCACACACTTATTTTAATAAAAAATGAACATGTGGTCCAAAATTAAACAACAACAAAATAATGAATGAAATATTAATATACTTACATAGGGTAAAAATCCTATACACCGGTGTAATTTGGCGTAAATTAATGTATTTTTTTTATTTTTTTATAGCGGGGTTTATGTGTTTTTACACCAGTGTGCAAAAACAAAACCGCATTATACTTCGAGTTCTCGCGTGTTCTCAACGGATCCTAACCTTATATATGTGTGTGTGTGTGTGTGTGTGTGTGTGTGTATATAGGATGGGAATATGATACAAAAGGGTAAAAATCTTAGAAATAGTGAGAAGGATTGTGGAGGTTATAGGTGGGTTTTCTCTAAATTAGCTGGAGAGGTAGTATAGTAAATATAACATTCTCTTACCCATGTGCATGACACATGTATATCCCCCCCCCCCCCCATCCCCCTTCCACTTTTTAAATACCCGTAACCTTTTTATACGTTAATTTTTTTAATTACACCAAATTAAAAGAGCATTTTATTATCTTTCAAACGAGCACATAATGCTATAAAAAAAACAACTTTTTTAGTGGATTTTTGAGTGTAGGAAAAAAACACAATGAACTATGCAGTAAAGAAAAACACAAATATGCAGCAGAAAATAACACACTAAACATAAAAACACAAATTGTCAACTCAGAAAAACACAATACATAGAAAAAAACACAATGCACGATAAAAAAACTTTATACTTAGAGAAAAACATACATCTGTAGAAATAACACAATGCACAATACACTAAAAAACATAAACATGCAGCAGAAAAAAAAGAACACAATGGACATAAATACATACAAATAGCAGCTCAAAAAAACACAATGGATTGAAAAAAGACAATGCACAGTACAAAACAACACCGTATTTAGAGAAAAAACATGATCTACAGAAAAAACGCAATGATTAGAACTGGAAAAAAATACAACAAAGTTGACAAAAAAAAGACCATGAACAGACGAAAATAACACAATGGATAGACAAAATAACACATTGTTTTTTTTTCTAATGCACATTTGTGTTTTTTACTGCACATTACATTATTTTTTTTTCTCCATGAACAAACCTCACTTAAAAACCAAGTAAAAAACACAATGGAGATAAATACATACAAATGGCAGCTTAGAAAAACACAATGATCATAAAAAACATAATGCACAATACAAAACAACACCGTATTTAGAGAAAAAAACATGATCCGTAGAAAAAATGCAATAATCAGAACTGGAAAAAACACAATGAACAGGACAAAAACACACAATGAACAGACAAAAATAACACAATGGACATACGGAAGAACACATTGTGTTTTTTTCTGCTGCAGATTTGTGTTTTTTTTTCTGCATGAACAAAACCCACTTAAAACCCCCTAAAAAGTCGTTTTTTTCTTCATTTTTGTATAACATTATGATGCTCGTTGAAAGATAATAAAACACTCGTTAATTTGGTGTATTTTTTTAAATGGCATATAAAATGGTATTAACGTTTGAAAATCGTGGGGGAAAGTGCATGTGTCATACACATGAAAGAGAGAGAGAGAGAGAGAGAGAGAGAGATAGAGAGAAAACAACTTTACCACAATACCATTCCTTCTGAATCTCAGGTAAATGTTTCCATCTTTGCAACTCGCATTTAATCTTCACCTTTCATTCTCAAAATCAATCGCTTATGTTTCTTCTCACAATTTCCACGAATTTTACTCTATGTACCGGAACCAGATACTATATATATATATATATATATATATATAGAAAGAGAGAGAGAGAGAGAGAGAGAGAGAGAGAGAGAGAGTAGGGGTGTACATCGGACTTGGTTTTCTATTACCGACCCAATCTTGTAATGGTTATCGGTTATGGGATTAATCGGGTTCGGGTTTTTCGGGTCGGGTAAAATGGTTATCGTTTAAATGGTTCAGGTGTTTGAGTTACATATTTCTAGCCACTTGGGTTATGTATTTCCATCCATTTGGGCTACACACTGTTCAAAAAAAAAGCACAACATGGGCTATAATATTTAGTTGCAAATTTGGCTACTAAACCACTACTCCAATATACATAAAAATATGAAAACTAGATCATTTATTTGTTTTTGAATCGTTCGGGTAATCCGGATCAACCCGAATTATACAAAACTAATCTAAAGACCGACCCTAAAGACTCTAGTTGGGTTCAGGTTAATTGGGTAAGGTACTTTCTTGGGTCGTATCACTTCGGATTCGATTCGGTTATTGGTTATCGGTTAAAAAGAACACCCTTAAGAGAGAGAGAGAGAGATTACATATTGACTAATGTCGTCCTTATCCTTAATTGCCACTTTTGTCGTTAGTTATAATGTAAATTATTAATTACTTTAGTAAGCTTAAGTAATCTCGTGGTCTTATCCTCCTTTGCTTAAAATAGGATTAAATTCTATTTGGCGGAAATTTATCTATAATGTTCTTCCTACACCTTGGGGATGTTAAAAGTAATAGATAGTGGTGTCATGAATCTATAGGTCTATGGGTGGGATTAGTGTGTGGTGGAGTTGAAAGTTGAAACCAACTTTTATGCCTTTAAATGGTAAAAGAATCAATCAATGCTCAACAACCATTTCTGACAAGTTTGGTTTATGTCAATTCATTGCTAAGGGTGGACGTGGTCGTTTACTCGTCTTCTCAAATTGATCGAGTACCAAGGGGTATATTGCCTTCTTGGTCGGGTTAGTTAAATCCAGTAGGAAAATCGAGGTGTGAAACTCGGACAAGAAGGAAGGAGTTGGATGTGGGAAGGTTTTGAGTAAGTCATCCCTTCCATCCTTAATTAATGAAGGTGATAAGTATTAGCGTCTTATAACCGGATCACTTACGCAATAAATAATTTAAAGCTTTTAAGTATATATGAGATTGTCTACAAGGGACATGGTGTGATACTAAGATGTATCCCTTTATTTATGAGGTGAAATGTTCAAATTACACAAGATACACGTGTAAAGCAATTTAGGAAAATGTTGGTTTGCTGTTAAAATTTCAAATGAAATACTTTATTATTTGACATTAATTTATAGTGTTAAAAATGATGGATGAAGTTAATAAAATATAGAATATTAATCAACAAATTAGATTATGAAGGAAAGGAATTAAAAAAAAATTAAAATTCCAACCTAACCACCAATCGAGTTAACACCATAACCGATCATCCTAAATGAAGGAGGTTTTAAAGTTTCAAACAAACATGATAAAGAAGTTCCATAACTTTAACATGTTAAATTAAACAAGTCATGTTTGAGTTGAACTAAACTAAACAACTATCACCACGTCTAAAACTAAATAATTAAAAAAGTTTTATAACTTTAACATGATTGACCTGTTTAGATAATTGGGTTACATATATTTTGTACAGGTTACATGAAATCAAGTGTTTTCTAACTATAACTAATACATTTAGCACATTAAAACATATGAGTTGCATGATTAAGTTCATTAATACAAACAAACAGAAACAATTATACCCAACCCGTATTGCTTATATATTAAACTAACAGGATACCAAATTTTTGTCATGAAAGGAGAGAGGTTTTTTTTTTTTTTTTTTTTTGAACGGCAAATTTCCACTCTTTGTGAGACTTGAACCCGTGACCCTCCCCCCCCCCCCCCCCCCCCCGACTTAGGTGTTCCTAGAAGCTTTGCTTCTATCACTGGGCCACCAACCCCAATGAAAGGAGAGAGGTTATGCAATTGTTTTGGCAAAGTATTGCGATAGATATTTTAGTGGGAGCATGAAATATTTGACTTGGACATTGGAATGGAATGAGTGACCCCTCCCACACACCCAAGGTATAGTTACCTATCTATATTATCATAACCCTTTAGTCAACATCAAGCAATTTTCACCATCATAGACCTACCTTTGTGGTATCACTTCTAACTAAGAGATAAAAGAAAAAGTATGTGTTATGTGTAACTCTTGAAAAGGAAAATTGCATGACTTTGTTACAATATTTTGTACTAATCTAAACTACTCATGCATGCATTTCCTATATTGATATCACAATTTACTTACGGAACTATGGTTGCACCCAAAAATAGAACCAAGACAAAACCAAGTTCTTTAATGAATTGATTCGACTATGGAAAAGATAACACCTATTGACATATAAGGTTTTTGAACATGCATGCGGGATGATTACTATTTCAAATACGCAAATGTGATTACCTAACCAACCATATTTGTACTAAAAGTTAAACATCTTTACTTTGGTCCTTTCACATAAGAAAAGTAAACAAACATATTTTGTTATCGAAACAAATCTTGACCTTTCATTTAAGATAAAGAACCTTGAACCTTAATTATACATCCATAATGGTTTTTAACGTTCATAATTATATTTAAGTGAAGACACTCATATATGTATATAGACACACAGTTAGAATTTATTCAAATCCATAAAGTACCAGGAAGGCAGGAATGATAATATATCTACCTATCTTTCAACACAACGTAGGTTTGAGACGACACATATACTTTTTTTTTTTTTTATCAATACTGGGGTATTAAGGAGGCTGATATGTGTAATCAAATGGATGAAGAAATCATGAAAAGTTTACTCAATAAAAACTAAAAAGGTTAATATGTACATAGTGTCAATGTCTAATGTCCGGTTATAAGTAAAGTTTAATTGGTTGTACATAAAATAACGATGCCTACAACGATACCTAATGCATGCCTCATATTTTGGCCAATATCCAATGCACTAACAGGTATACCTTTTGCTCGTGGTGTGATGGAATACTTTAAATTTATCGTAAAAGTGACTAGAAACACTCTCTAACCCTATATTTCTAATTAAACATACACATTGCCCTATATGTTGATAAACCAAGTTGATGAATAGTAGATGTGTCTCCTAATTGTTGTATTATATATCCATCATACGACTTAAACCCCCACCACTTACACGGACAAATTTTCCAACACCCTCATATCTAGGGGTGAGCAAATGTTGGTTCGGTTCGGTTTTTACATATAACCGAAATTGATAACCGAAGTTCGGTTTTAGAAAAAAAACATAACCGAAACCGACCGGTTACGTCGGTTCGGTTAATTCGGTTAATATGTCGGTTATCGGTTATGTTCGGTTAATTACCAAACATAAAATTTGTGCAAAATTATAAACTTAAAATAGTTAGTAAAGTATTTTGAGCCGTTTTCAAGAATACAAGTATATGAAAACGCAAGAGATATACATGAAATACCTATGGAATAAATAAAAATATGCTTCAAATATATGAATATACATGAAAAAAAATACATGAATTACATAAAAAAAAATATGTTTCAAATACGTAGATATACATGAAAGGTACATGAAATATATCGGAAATACATGAAAATATATTCCAAATACATGGATATATATGAAAATACTTAAGTATATAACTATCGTTTCGGTTTCGGTTATTTCGGTTATGGAATAAGGGAAAACCAAAACCGTAACCGAATGGTTTGGTTTTGGCCATATCTTAAATGTAACCGATCGGTTGATTCGGTTTCGATTATTTTTTGTTCGGTTTTTAGTTCGGTTTCGGTTTTCGTATGCTCACCCCCTATTTATATCCTAGGCCGATGCTTTTGGTAAGTGACTTTGATAATTTATAAAGGGTATTTCTCTTCTTTTTTTTTTCCTTTTCTTTTCTTTTTTTGAATTTTTTTTTCTATATATTGGATCAAAATTGACTTGGGTGGATAGTATATGGGTGTATATATAGATGCAGGAAACTTGTATGTAATGACGGCTACCGTTAAACCAAGGGTGTTGTTTAGGTGGAAGGATGCAGATGGATAGAATGTGGTCCATGTTTTGGGGTATTGACGCGTGTCCAACCCAAGTTTAGATTTTAAGAAGCCCCCCATGTGCATCTGCCTGTACAACTAAACCAACAAACATGTCTTTATTCATTCCTCCCAAAGAAAAAATCAAGTGTCGACATTTCATATCAAGTTATTCAGATTCCAATAGCAAATTACCTTAGTTAAATGATACTAGATTTTACATATATTATTACCTTACATAATCTTGGTCTTGCAAAGGTAAAAAGTAAAAACCTCATCCAGAATAAACTTTGTGGCTAATCTAGAAACAAAACTATGATAAGTGTGACATAATAAGAAAAAATAATAGAGAAATATGTCACATCCTATGATATTTAATATAAGATGTTGAAATTAATGGGGTAGTTGATTGGACAATCAAATAACACTTTGAAAAGTCACCTGATCAAGTTCAAGAACCAATAAATGTTCTGTAATATGGATATAAAATGTATAAATATATTTGCTTCCCCACCTATGGAATATTTGTTGGTTTAAAAATTGAACTATAAAAACATGGTGATGACACACTCAAGATTTACCATCAAATATTTTCTTACTAGTTAAATGATTTATTAGCAAATTTAATATAGTTCTTTAGAGTAGTTGTTATCAAACAACTACTCTAACAACAAAAAAAAAATAAAAAAAAAAAATCAAGTTATAGACACTCGTCTATTGACCTAATGATGTTTGCATACTCTAAGAATCTAAAGCCGCTATCTTAGATAACGGCTAGCGGCTAATCCATGTTTGAGGTCCAACAAAAACAACGCATTTGTAATAATATGTTTTCAAGACAAAATCAGTAATTTATCTTAATCTTGTAGAGCTTTGAAGTGCACAAAAAAGCTAGCGTGCAAAACATGTGGGTCCCAATTCTACAACTTTTTATCTATGAGGTGTTAAGACATGAGACATTTACATAGTCTCCTCCATATGTAAATTAAGAAGGTAGAAAGATAGAAGGATAATGTAGGACATGTTTTCTTATCCATATGCAAAACTTCCTTAAGTAAATGAGCAAAAGTCTTACACGTATTACCACTTTGACTGTAATCCAAGTCAGTCTCATCTTGTTTTGTGCTCAAGATACAATTGCTGGCACTCATGAGTTCATAAAGATCAATGCTTTTTGAGTTCGGTAGATGATATATAAACTATTAAGCTTACTGTAAGTAAACTAGCAATGATATTTCCGTTAACTTTATCATATCCAACCAGCAAATTGGTTGGTTAAACCGAAAAATAAATAAATCATTTGAAATGAATTACAATTTGAAAACAAAACAAGTGAACTCTATTGCTTGAGTTACAAGTCACCACAAGGGTAACGTTTCAATTCAACAATGTGTTGCTGAACTCATAGTAGACACAGGTCACACGGCCTAGCACAAACATACCAAGTTGAGGTAATCAAGGCGCCCCAACGAAATCCGGACAAATTATGGTCTAAACAGCTAGAACTAGTCCGGAACTTAAAAAAATAGGGGTGCTAAACGGGTCGTGTTTGCGAGTTGGCGGGTTCGACCCGAACTGTACCCGAAAATTTTGCCATACATATGAACCAGACCCCGATCCAAATATTCGCGGGTTGACCGAATACGTCTCATTTAACCTAAAATTTTAATTTTTTTTTACCCAAACTAATATATTTAAATTAAAATTTTACTAAAAAAAACACAAACATATATAAAATATGAGGTATGTTATTTACACAATAACAAAAAGTAAGTTTGCACAGCCCTCTACGGCCCGTACTCTACGGGTCGTAGAGGGTGTCAGTGTAATAAATGAGGAACCCTCTACGACCCGTAAAGGCCTCTACGGGCAGTAGAGGTGGGTAGGTCGAGTGCATTTAAACCCTAGACGGCCCGTAGAGGCCTCTACGGCCCGTAGGGAATACGAGGTACGAGGTCATTCAATGAACAGACTGACTTTCAGTGTGTCAGTCTAAAAAAGCACTTCCTCTACGGGTCGTAGAGGCCTTTACGACCCGTAGAGAAGCTGGTTGGTGGGAGCATTAAACTCTCTACGGGCCGTAGAGGCCTCTACGACCCGTAGAGGTCCAGATATATTCTTCTTCCTTGTCTTCTGTCCTCAGTTGACGATAATGTGCCTAAGATCGAACCTCGTCCCAAACGTTTTTTGTTTTTTTTTTGTCTACGACCCGTAGAGGCCTCTACGGGCCGTAGGCAAACATAAAACATCCATCTCTCCCTTCTTCATTCTCAAAATTAATAAGACTTCTTCTACGAGCCGTAGAGGCCTCTACGGCTTGTAGAAGAAGTAAAAAATGAGGTCTACGACCCGTAGAGTCCTCTACGGGTCGTAGAAGGTTGGGTGAATAAAAACTAACCTTGTGCAAATATCCGGAGCCTAAAATATTTACATTTTAATTATAAAATCTTATACCAATTTATATTTAAGTTATAAGTATAGTATAAAATGTCTAACCAATTTAATTTATAACATAAAATATATTGTAAAAAAGTAAAATATAGTATAAATGCGTTAAATGGGTCAATCCGCCTGAGTGACCAACCCATTTAGACTAAACCCAAACCCGCTAATTTCGTATTAGGTTTAAGTCATGTCAGAAATTCATGTCCCTACAAAATTGACCGTAAACCATCCTAGCCTAAACTAGGTCTAAACCAGCCTATGTCTAAACCCCTTAAAATTGTCATATTTGTATTGTGTGTCTTGCTGAGATTAGTTTTTATTATTATAAAATGTTGTTAATAAGATTTTGGCAAGAGATTAAACAGGAAAATCAAAACATCCTATACTTTTTGTTTATTAACGGTCACATGTGTGTGATGTAAGTGCATGTGTCACGTTCTAGTAAAGTAACCAATGGTATATTTTAAGTTGCTAAGTTTTTTACTGCAATTTTCCCCCGAGAGCTAGGAGTGACTTACCACTAACACTATGCGACGGTTAGAGGTGAACCATGGATTTATCCTCTCATATTGTGTTATGTCAGCGTCATAAAGCTGCTGGTCGCTTACCTGATGTTGTTGTGGCTAGAGATGAGCAACAACTTTTTCCAGTTTTTTTTTAAAAAAAATTGAGACTTTCTAAATTTGTCAAATTTATAATATTAATACAAAAATAAACTTAACTAAAAATTAGATTAATGTTTACAATAATACGAACTATAAAAAACTAAAAACTAATCTAATAAAAGATCATCGGGACGTCTAGCCCACAAATGCTCGACTAATTCATGACGGAGGTTTCTGTGTATCTCACGGTTCTTGAAGTTGTTTATGTTGTCGAGTCTTTGGATATTAGTGATTATCGTTTGGGCACGTGGGATGTCACCTTGGTAATTTTGACATATCGCCATGCCTTGGTCCTTCAATATCATGTTATGTAGAATAATACAAGTATAGACGACGTCCATAATCCTCTCTCGTGTCCAAAACCTTATTGGGTTGGCAATCAACGAAAATCTTTTTTTAAGAACGCCGAACACTCTAGCTTTCAATATCTTTTGTCACAGACTCTTGTTTCTTTGTAAAGTACTTGCGTTTGTCTTCAAGTTGAGACAAGTAAGCATGAACAAGTGTCGCCCATTCGTTGTAAATACCCTCGACCAAGTAGTAGCCGTACTTGAAATTTACGTTATTAGCGTAAAACGATTGGGGCGGCTCAACCCCTTTTATAAGGTCATCCAATAAAGGTGATTGGTCGATAACATTTAGGTCGTTATTTGACCCAACAACTCCAAAAAAAGCATGCCAAAACCAAAGATCATGCGAGGCCACCGCTTCAAGTATAATACTCGGTCCAGAATGATCACCTCGATGAAATTGACCTCGCCAAGCCGTAGGACACATAGCCCAACCAACATGCGTACAATCGAGACTACCAAGCATTCTGGGAAACCCATGTTTTTCACCATGAACCTCGTATATGCGTTGGATATCATACATGGTTGGTTTACGCATATATATATATATATATATATATATATATATATATATTAAACGACATTTGATAATAAAAGTGTAAAAAATATGTGTAAGGTAAACTATATATAGATGTATACCTTGACAAAAAAAAATGAAGAGAGTCGCGCGCAACTTTTTTAGACATGGCAATATACTCATCCATGCGTCCGACGTAAGCCCGTAGGCTAGCTGCCGAAGAGCGGTCGTACATTTTTGTACGGAGGTGAACCCTAGTCGACCACTTGCGTCTTCTCTTTGTTGAAAAAAATGATAACGCTCCGACAAATCATTTGATAGACGCATGAATAATTGTCTGCTCATTCGAAAGTGTTGCCTAAAATGCTTTTCAGTATACACGGGATCCGGGCTGAAGTAGTGTCGGTACAAAGTTTCGTTTGCTCCCTCTCTATCATGGTCAAGCGCTGGTTGTCTGGTTAGCGTGGGAGTCCTTTGTCTTCGAGACCGGGCCATCAAGTATTCAATCGTTATCCTACCCACTTTCATAAACAACTCGTCTTCTTCGAAAGAAGAAAAATCATTCCATGCCAAAGCCATTTTGTAGAGAATGAAGAGAAATTTTTTTGATTGTTTGTGTTGGATATGAATTTTTTTTAAAGGTTGCCAAAAATAAACCAAAGGACTCAACGGTCATTTTTTTACTTCCAACAGTCGGATTCCATCCGCTACCACACACAAGTGTGGTAGCTTCGGTTGGCTCTCGTGACGGCCAACGTGAGAGTACTGTGGAGTGAGCGATCCACGTGGATCAAAAAGTGGCTCACGGTTGATCGCTCAGGGTCACAACACATGGTCTAAGCACTCAGCCAAGAAATGGTAATAAACATAAATAAATAAATAATAAATAAAATGTATGTTTACTAACTTCAAGATGCTCAGGTTTGGGATCCCAACCCCTGCCCACTATCACATAATCTTGGAATTTTATGTTTGGTCTTAAAGGTCAAGTATTTTTCAGACATGACTCACCCCAAATTTCTTGGATAAACATATGAAAAAAAAAGTAAAGTGACCAAAATAAAATGAACATAAATGGGAAACAAGACATATGTGGGCAGCATCAAAGACCAAACTAAATCATGTAGATGAATTAATATCATTTTCAAGTGGAGTGTGAATGATCTTGACATCAACAATGCCAAACGTTAGGCGTTTTGAGACATATCATAGAAATATAAAATCCTAACAGTGGTTAGTTCTATCTTTTAGCCCCAATGACCAAAATAGACAGACCCATATGTCACTTTTGTACCTTTACATAGGACCAGCGATGGAGCTTGAACTTTTAGACTGTGAGGGCGAAAAGTCACGATACCTAATTTTTTTTTAAATCGTTGGGGGCCAGACTCAATAAATGCAAAATTTTCAAACAAAAACCGAGAAATTTACAATACTGCCAAAAAACGGTGAGAGCCAGAGCACCCTTCAGCCTTTCTAATGATTCGCCCCGGCATAGGACCAAATGGTTCAAAACTTATAAAAGGGTAGAATAGGAAAGTTAAAAAGCATCCGGGGCAATATAGGCATTTTAGGTTGTAAAGTCACTAGATGATCCAAAGTAAACAGCAGACTCCTTAGTGTCCACTCCACCTTTATAAATAAAGTCTCCCTTAAGGTACCAACCATAAGACATCCACTTGTTTCACCAAAGAAGAACACCTCTGCCTGCCAAGTGTTGAGAAACATGACAACCATGATCAAAACTCAAACACAAGTTGATGATCAAATGGTTCTTCTCTCCCAATATTATCCTGAGATATATGACCAACTCATACCAGAACAAGGTTTGATACTATTTACAATAATAATATACGGTTGATCATTCATACATTTGTGTTATTAAACTTTGGTGATTGATTATGTTATTTAATTTTGTATAGGGGAAGTTGCGAAACCGCGAAGAAGGCGAAAGAAGAACAAACAAGATGCTGGCATCAGTGGGTTTAAAAAAAGGAAGCTGAGTGATGAACAAGTGAGTATGCTTGAACAAAACTTTGGAGATGAGCATAAATTGGAATCCGAAAGGAAGGACCGGATTGCGTCCGAACTCGGGTTGGACCCGCGCCAAGTTGCGGTTTGGTTTCAGAACCGGAGGGCTCGATGGAAGAGTAAGAAGCTTGAAGAAGAATATGCCAAGCTTAAGACTGAACATGATACAACTGTTCTTGAAAAATGTAGACTTGAAACAGAGGTACGTACCTTTCTTTCTTTCTGTTATCCAAATAATTTTAGCAAATATAGTATAGATAAGTTAGATGCTTATCATATATTTGTTACTTGTCAGTTTTTGATTCTTATATTAGACATGCCAATAAAAATAGAAAACTATGTAATAATAGATTTTTTCAATTCAAGTATATATTTCCATTTTTTGTATACATCATAACCTCAATAAATGAATAATTTGATAACAAAAAAACGTTTAGGTTATTTATTTATTAATATATGTTTGATGGTATGAAATTTTGAAAACCAGAAAATTATTTATTTATTAAGGTTACTTTTTTAAGGACAGTTAAATCTACACTATGTGACTACTGTTATCATACAAGACCTTTCCTAAACACCTTGATACCGTTAGCATAGAAGACCTTTGGTAGGTTATTTTTTTTTTAAACAAACAAAACGCTGCATATTATTAATCATTTAACGAGGTTATTTAAACTAATGGTTTTGAATAAGTTGTAAAAATATATAAAAATAAAATGGTAAGATAGATGATAAGTGAGAAGTTGCCAAGTGGACCAAGTATTATGTTGGATAAAGTAAAGTAATTTTCTAATCCAAAAGGAAGCAATCCTAACTTGGAAGTGCATGGACGCAAGGCTCAAGAAACACCATGTGACATTGACAAGAATATAAGGAGACTAAAATCCCATTGGTCCAGCAGAATATGTGCTATTATCACACAAGTTTTTGTCCATTGTTTTTTAAGGTTTATTGACAGTATTTTTGGTGGAGTAGCACATGCCACATCTCCCCACGTGGGCCTTAATCTTCCACATTACACCATCTTTCAAAGATACAAAAAAACTTTAGATTAAACTTAATTAGATACCTTTTATGATAGATAAAAGGCTGATCATGGTGCTTTTACAGGTCTTAAAGCTTAAGGAACAACTCTCTGAAGCCGAAAACAAGATAAACCGGCTAGTTGAGCGGTCTGATGGATTATCGAGCACAAGCCCGAGTTCATCCTTCTCTGTGGAGGCAATAGAGCCACCATTGTTTGGAGGATTTGGAATGGATGGATTTGAAGATGGATTTTATTTACAGGAAACTAGCTATATAAATGGAGGATTGGATTGGATTGGATTAATATAATCTTATTATGGAATATGTAACTAAATAATCTTAGTAATCTAGTCTTGTAGATAGTAACATCTAATGTACATCTTTTCACCTTGCTTTCTGGTTAATGTTAATGGTGTTTTAATCTACTTGTTAGTCCTTTGATTGCATGAGGGCAGTATGGTCATTTAATTTTTAAAAGATGCATGCAAGTCCATGCATATTGCATGGTATCAAGTACTTGTATCAGTGATTGACAGAGATATTTTCCAATATGGTTGAGAATTGGACCCCAATGGAAAGTATAGTTATCCGTTGTGCGTCGCAAGCGAACCTGGTGCTCACCCTCAGCCACAACAGCCTCACGCGAATAGCCGTGGCGCGAGCACGGGCGATGGTGGTTGTGTGCGTTAACGGGAGAAAGTGAGTTTTGGTCATGCCGGTGCTCACCCCCAGCCACAACGAGGTCAAGTGACCGGGTTACTTGAGAGTGGAGTAGGTGGCTCGCGCCTACTCGCTTACGGTTGACAACGGGTAGGCTAAATATTGACATTGTAACAAAAATAAGATTGCCCCAATGGCGCACATTATGGCAAGTTTTGCGCCAATTATGACCATGTGTCAATGTGTTCTTGGCGCAAAACTTACTTCAACAACAATAAACACTGCCAAAGTGGCTAGATTCAACGCAAAATGGTCCACTAGTCCAATATCGATTGGCTTTTCTTGTATTAAAGATTTTGAAATGGTTAAATTGTTAAGTTTAAAAAAATGTCAATGGTTTTTAGTAATGCGTTTAGTCAAAATGGTTAAGGCTGGTCGGTGGTCCGTCATGGCCGCCCCGTGATGACCGCGATGGCGTGAAACACCGGCCGGCGTTGTTTATCACGGTCGCGAAACATTGAAACCGCGATGGCCATCACGGCAAAAACGAAGGGCTGGCTTCCATTTTTTTATTTTTTTAATACTTCAACTTGAATTATTTATTATTTCAACTTGATTTATTTCATTTTTTTATTTTTTAATATTCAATTATTTCTTTAATTTAACAATAACTATAATTGTGATTGTTAAATTCTGTAAGCAAATCTTGATATCAGTTGGTTCGTTATCGGGCATCGGTTTGGTATCGTAACGTAGTTAAGATATCGAGTTCGGGGACCTCCAATCGAAGTGCTGAACCGTACATGAAGCATTTGTCCGAAATGGAAAAAAATAAAGATTTGAAGGTGTTGAAGGAGTCGCACGAAGACGCCGAAGAACCGTACAAGTCGATTCTCATCGAACAAAAACGTGATTTTTTTTTCTGTTTTTATTTAATGTAAATTTTTTTAGTTAATGTAATTTTTTTTTATTTAATGTAATGTTTTTAGTTTATTTATTAAAAAAAAATTAGTGATAAAATGTGATAGAATGTGAACATCGCCGCATGGGTTTAGTGATGGAATGTGATAGAATGTGATAAAATGAGGTGGCAAAATCTGATTGGGTGTGATAATGTGATGGGTGTGATAATTAGCCAACCAACCCTTGTGGCCTAATCACGTGATTTTCCACAAAATTAAATATCATGTTCAAGCTATTCCCATGTTGACACTTAGACTTCAAGACGGGACCCAAAACTACCAATAAACAGTGAGTCCACTAAAGATCGACAAGAGTAGCTTCCCAATAGTGGGTAGAAAAATGTAAAGTAATGACAACAACTAACATGTTTTATCATACATTAAGGGCTACTAGTGGGGAACCCGTATGTTATTGCGGGAAGATAATTTGTCACGCGATATTCTTTACTGTTAGTTTATCGATTCTATCATGATATATTGTAGTATTTGATTTTAAAGGTGCGCTAGATCTAGTAAATATATTGTTATTGAATTTTATTTTTAAGATGGTTCTTGGACTTGTAGAAAATAAATATAAACAAACTATTAATTAATAAACAAACTATTAATTAGTTAACAAACTACTAACTTGGTTGAGAAGACGACAAAAAATTATGTCATGTTGTCATTACCAGTCAATATCATATTGTCATTACTGGTAATATTGTTTTTATATGTTTTATAAAACTTTATTTGTAACTTTTAATAAAACAAACAAGTTAAATGGTTTTTAGTTGTTAAATAAATATCTATTTAACCCATTTGTGAAAAATGGGTTATTACCCAAGATTTAACCACCACATATTCTTTGCATTCATAACCAATATATATTAATGCATCGTGCATTATGCCTCTACAATTGACATATATAATCAAATCAATATAGTTTTTTAATGCGTCTCTGGACCAAGACAAAAAACAAGAATTGAAAATATTACTGAATTGAAAATCATGTACACGTTAGGGCTTAAATATTATACATGATACCAAACTAAAAATCTAAAAAAAAGTTATAGATTTCCACCTTGTAACTTGCCCCATCTCACATTATATATGACCGCATTAGCTGTTTTCCCCTTCATTTTTATCAACAATATTAATAAACATTTTCATATCTTTATTCATCTCTACCTTCTAAATTAAAAAAAAAATCAAAACATTTCAAGCTCCGGATGAACCAGACCGGAATTCAAATTTATTTTTTTTAATAAAATCTCAATTACTAATTCATTCAATTTGAGTGAAAAAACAATAGGCTTTTAAAGAATTTTAATAGTGTTTGAGATTAACAATAAAAGAAAAAAGACAGACCATTAAAATCGTTGGCCTCCGTTTGCAATACTTATGTAACCAAGCAACCCCCACCCCATCACCTTCTATACTCAAATTATGATTAGCAACCAATCATAGGAACAAATTATGCTACTAAAATTTTGATTGATTATTAGATAGCCATAATAAAACAACCCTTTTTTTTTTATCTAAATTCTACCATACAAAATTCATTAAGAAAATACAACCTAACCAATTTTGCAAGGGAAATAAGGTGGGTCTGAATAAAAAAAAGTAATCTAAAATTGAAGAAAAAATTTACACAAATCAGTAAATGTGTCTGAAATTGTTTTTTCGTATTTTATGTATATACATCACAAAGAAAAAGGTATGTATTTATTACTTGAATTGTGAATGGAGATGGATTAGATTGATTGTGATTTCTATTCACTTTTGATTCCGGTGGCTATAACAGCAACAGACATGTGACGGTTATATTTTTACATTGTTATGTAAACGTATCGGCACAAGGCGATGTTAGACTATGGATTCAAAGTGGAAAAAAAAAACGAAGAGCAACAAGAAAACTCGTGCTAATAACGTGTTAGAAAATAACAATCTAGTAGCAACCAACGTACAAGTTATATAAATATGAGAAGAAGACTCTAGACATCATGTATGGAAAGAAAGAATAAAGGAAAAGAGAACTTTATTCATTGATATGTTTCATATACCAATTTTTTTTTGAACGGCCAAATTTCTTCTAATGTTAGTTGTTAGTGGGTATTGAACCCATTACCTCCATGTTAGTACAGCAAGTTAGTTACCAAATAAAGGACCACTATTTATACGTCTATAAACATTGAAAGATATGTAAGTTATGTATGTGAATAGTCACCGCATTATTTAGATACCAAATACATGACCACTATTTATAAGATTATAATATTGATACAAACGTAATAAAGACATGGAGGTTATGAATGTAAAAAGTCACTACATTATTGTTAATTTCCTCATCAATTTTATAATTATGTTTAAATTAATTTCTTCAACAATTTAATATTTAGGTAGAAAAACAAATTTACCGCTAAATGACTTACAAACATTGTACTATAAGCAATAAATGTTGTATTTACTTAATACCAAAATGTTTGCTATAGAATTTGCTACATAAATGTTTGCTTATGGATTTTTATACACGGTTTTTGCTATGAAAATGTTAATTACCATTTTTGCTAGGTATTTTTAACTATGGTCTTTGCTACAAATTTTTTACATGAATTTTTTTTATGCAAATTTATTAACTTGTTATTTTTACATATCTCATGGGTTTAATATTATCTTGTTTACAAAAGTATCTGAATTCATTAACTATATATAAACACAACTCCAAAATTAATGATAAAAGAATTAGCCGTGAAAAGGATATGAATGTATGTATATGTGTGATTATAGTAAAAACTCAATGGTTTACATTACAAGTAAAACATAGTATTTAAGTAAGAAACTAAGAATTAAGTGACTTCAAAAACAAACCTAGCACTAATGATTCTAAATTTAATAACTTGTCAAGCAGAAGGAAAGTCGATTTCATTAAATCTATCTTGTTTTGCTGGCAACATGTAATACATGGTTTCACCACTTGATCTTCATGTATCATACTTTTCAGCCTGTTTGCACTCCTTCAAATACGATTTTAAGACTGCATTATTAAGATTGCTAAAACAAAGAGCAATAAGAAAACTCGTGCTAATAACGTGTTGGAAAATAACAATGTAGTAGCAACCGACATACAAGTTATATAAACATGAGAAGAAGACTCTAAACATCATGTATGGAAAGAAAGAATGAAGGAAGAGAGAACTTTATTCATTGATATGTTTCATATACCAAATAAAAGACCACTATTTATAAGGCTATATAAATTGAAAGATATGTAAGTTATGTATGTGAAGAGTCACCCTATTATTTAGATACCACATAATATTTATAAGACTATAACATTGATACAAACATAATAAAGACATGGAGGTTATGAATGTAAAGACTCACCACATTATTGTTAATTTCTTCATCAATTTTATAATTATGCTTAAATTAATTTCTTAAACAATTTAATAGTTGGGTAGAAAGACAATTTTACCCCCTAAATGACTTCAACAAGCATTGTACTATAAGCAATAAAGGTTGTATTTACTTAAATTTTACGGGTATCTTTCACTCATGCTTTATAATATAGCATAGATAGGATTCATACACCCTATAGCATCATATTCTGAGGTGAGTGGCATCACATTCTAGATATATGGCAGCCTTTTATTAGAGTGTGATGTGGGTCAGGATGTATGAATCCTAATTAGAGGGTGTATGATTCCTAAATACCTACATTAAACAAGGATCCCGTAGTTGCAAGATTTGCTACCGAAACCACAAGGGTGAATGCTATTTCTGTCACACCCCGACAGCGCACAGCGGAATGCTGGTCATGAGGTAACGGAAGTTGTTACCGTAAAGTTTAGCAAATCACTTGAGTATACGCATGGACATCTTGCAACCACCCTCTAGCCCAACACATTTAAGCTTTTGGTCTAAGAAAGTTTTTAAAAATATGTCATAGCCAAGATGGAGCGAAATTTCATAAGTAGTGTTTTACAATTTATTTAAATAAAAGATAGTAAAACATAGTTTTATAGTTTAAGGTCCCATTCAACATGTCCAACGTAGTGCCTGCTAAACCCACTCTCCCCAAGAGCTTCATTCATTCGTACCTGAAAAACATGCTCAAAAACATCAATAAAAAATGTTGGCGAGTTCACAGGTTTATGAATAAACTTTCAAGTTTAGTAAAAACATATGATCGAATAGTACTAAATAGAGAATCAAGTGGATTTGCAAGGTCCACAAGTATGATGTAATCCAAAGGCTTTTAATCAATCCATGACTTTGTTTCCCGAGGTGCCGTTCTTATCCAAGAGGGACTTACTGATGTTTATGTTCATTTTTCAAGCAGATCCCATGACAAACAATACAATACCTTGATCATGAAAACGGGGGAGTCAACCCAATAGTACTACAACATAAACAACGGCCTTTTCTGAAGGCTAATGATTAAAATGTGCTGGGAGAGAGAGAGTGGCAACCCGTTGGTTGGCACTGGTGTCACATTATATCTAATGTATCCACCTAGTGCACTAACCTAAGGGCATCAATATTCTATATTTAAAGTCTATCGCATCATATAAGCATGTTAATCCCCCGATTTGTAAAACGTTCAAAAACATTTAAAAAGAAAAGGGGCCGTGAAACTCACCTTTAAACTACAATCTCAATGTTTCCCCGAATCTGTGTCACGTGCTCCTTTACCAAACTAGCCCTAAATATTCATAGGGTTGTTTAGCATATTTGCCTAAATTTGATCTAACATTTCACCAACCTTCCTTTACTCAGTTTCTCAATACTCATTTCCACCCATTTCCCGTTGGTGATTAAATGTTGTTAAATCCTTTTAGGTTTCAAGTGACCACACAATTCATTATATCCTTATTTCCATGAATCCTCTTACTCATACTTACTCATTCATTTAACATTTGTGTTTGTGTTCAACAACTCATTATGTTTCTATTTACATAATTTATGTTCTTTTCCACCAAACACACATAATATCTAAGGTTTTCTCATGTCTAGAGTCCTTTTGATTCCTCAAATAACTTAACAAATAAATTTAATTTGTTATTCCAAGTTATCTATAAGTTGTGACTACTCTATGCCTCAAAACTCACTTTTCGGTGATTTCTGCGACATAGTTTTGCATTGAAATCATTTGTTGTTAAGGTAAACATATATTGTACCTTAAATGATGACTTTTATGCTCATTTTAACCTCAATAAAGCTGTTTTACATCAGCCCTAAAGTTAGATGTTCTAAATGGGTATATATTGTCGAAAACTTACGTTTATACGCATTTTATCACAATAGTCTTAGAGTTTTAACCCAAATAACTCATTTTTACTTTATCACCTTTATTTTCACGTTCATAAAGTCTATTTGGACCTGTTCTAACTTAGATTTAATATTCTTACATTCTGGGTCCATAGTTTGGCGTTTTAAGCCTCAATCCGTATCCTGATCGTACATGCAAGACCTCTTAAGCATGTAGTTCCTACTTATACTTGTTTTGCTCAAGTTTGGGTTCATAAAAACCACTAAAACTTATTAACATTCAGATCTGAAAGTTAGATACCTTATTGTCCATTCCTTTACAAAAATCTTAGCTAAATGCCAACCCATTGTTTAAATAGTCCACTTTTTACTATATTCATCCTTGTGCTAACAATCTAAATCATCCAAGGTTACTAATCACTCTTTAAATTCAGATTTAATGTCTTATCATTAACTTCCTTGCATGTCCATAAAATCCATGGATCTAACCATTTCCAACATTTTATTAAACAAAGTAACCTATTACATGTATATATTCATAATATTGATTCATACTTATGCATATGCATATATATATATATATATATATATATATATATATATATATACGCGCGATACATACATACGTATATATATATACGACACACATGCATACATATTTACATCATCTTTTCCACTTCTCTCTTTTCCTTTTACTTGTTTTATCCCTTTTTACCCAAAAATCTTTGAAGGTTTGGTGAATCTTAAATCAAAACCAAAATAATAAGAAACTTTTAAATAAATGTTTTTGTTGAAGAACTAACCTTTAAACTTCCTTGAAAATCAATGTTTTCTTGCTCTAAACTCTTGGGTTCTTGAAAGATTTGATAAAAACATATATGATCTTAGTGATTTATGCTTGATTCTTTAAAGAATCATCAAAACATAACAATTTTAGAGAGAGAGAGAGAGAGAGTTTCGAAAGAGAGAGAGAGAGAGAAATGAGAATGTGAAGAGTGTATGTGTGTGTTAAATGTATGGGTAAGGGGGGTATTTATAGGGGAATGTCACTACTAGAAAAATACCCCTTTCATGACGCGCATTGCGCGTCATAAAAGGGTGTTTATGACGCGCAGCAAAGTGTCAAGGAAGAACATGTCAAGAAAGTTTTATGACATGCAGGCGCGTGTCATCTTTTAATGACACGCGTTTATGACACTCCTTTATGACATGCTTTTTTGACACGCATTTATGACACACTCTTTAATGACAAACATTCTTGACACTCATTTACGAATTTTTTTTACAGCATTTATGACACACATAAATTTATGACACACTTTTATGACAGTCATTTTGCGTGTCATGTTTTTTTACCTAATTTTTTTTTTCTGTAAAACGAATAATATCCTGGAATTATTTTTTATTTATAATTACAAAAACAATAAATTTAATAATAAAGCTGCATATATTATACCACCAAAAAACCCATTACAATTATGTCGAATTCTACCACAAAGGGTTACAAAAACATTGTATCAATACATTACATTAGTCGATTAGTAAGCCTAAACATACGGATCATAACTTGAAAATGAAGGTCGAGGCATAACCCGACCATTCTTCACGAACATAATCAATATCCGCATCCGAGTAAGCCTCCACTCCTCCCCCAACTTGAGACACAATTAAATTAATAAGATGAAAGGTTAAGGGTTCGCGATGGTTTTAGTTTCAAGAAAACAAAAGTGACTAGAATTTGACTCGATCAACTTACATTGTCCAATATTTCAAGTCCGTCCGTAACGATCTCCTTCATGAATTTCATTACATAATAACCACATTCTGTGATCCCCGGCTGACACGGACACTGCACATTAAAAGAATTATATGGATAATTCATGCAAGTAAAAAAGAATGCACCCTACAGATAGTACCAACTAAATAAATAGTTAGGAGCATCTATATGCGCGCATCTATATTCAGATAAGTCCAAATAAATAGTTAGGATAATTAAGTGCTCACCTTGGTGTTGACCCATCTCAGTTTAAACCTCTTGCCGGTACTAGTCTTAGCACTATACACGGTCGTGGCCCTATTAAAAATAAATTATATCTTAAAGCATATTCAAACGTAACTTCCAATAAACTATTTTTTTTCAAAGCCATCATATACGGCATTTACTTACGTATCAATAATTTGCCTTAACGGCTCGAAGACACTCCCCGAGCATAAAGAATCAAGTTAGTAACAAGTGGCTCCTTTCAAAAACTGTGCAACTTTATTTACATAATTATCTTCCAACAGAATTAAGCATATGCCACACGACATCTAAGTTGACATATAATATTTGAAATACATTCTAGCAAAAAAATCCTTTTTTTTTCAAACTGTAAATTATTTACTATTCATTTTTCGTTCACATAAGCATTTTTTTTTTGTTGAATGTGGTAGCTGGCATAGGATCAACCAGTGGCATGTCAACAACTTCCAGGTAGAAATCGTAGAATACAAAAATCAATTATAATGACAGTCACTAAAATCAGCTTGCACAGAACAGCGCGACTGCACAGCAGCGCGCAGCAGGCGACTGCACTGGAGTGCAGGCTGCGACTTAAAATCTGCCATGTAACAAATAATTTGCCTTAAAATCACAAAGACATGTAACAAACCTGCCATGTTTTTGTAGTTCTTTGCAACACAAATACTTTCCATTCGCTTCTAAGTCGACTTATTGAAACAAAATAGATACCTTTTTAGTGTTAGTTTAACCATATGTAATCATTAAATATAATTAGCCTGCTATCTATTATGATGTCTGTTTCAAGATGGAAACACAATGGCATAGTTCAAGTAAGTTGTTCTTGAGTTATTATTATTAATAGATACGAATGAGTAGAAGTCTATAAACCTATATATGAAATAAGGGCGTTGCGCTGCTTTGTACATATGAACTATGTGCAATTTATGTGATAGTTGTCTCAACTGCTGTACGACAGTATTCGTACAGAATGTGTTATTTTCTTTTGCAACTTTTATTCACAGTCATTAGTCATACTCCAATCTTCTCCTAGATATTAAATGGAGGGTTAAAAAAAGGTTTCAACTAACCATATTGTATAAAGTAGCACATCAACGAGTGAGCCAGCCAAGTCATTTGATGATGAAAGCTCATGTTTGCACCAACATATGGATAATCATTTATCTAATGCTACGATTATAACTAACGTAGGGCATGCAATCAGTTATGGTTAAACAGTGCAATATTTATGGAAACAAGTGACAAAAAGTGTAACCTCGAAATATATGACGAAAATGCCATTCATTGCTATGAAGATCGCTAGCAACTAGTTCCTGCCAAGGTGGCTGTTGAGACATGTCCTGACCACAAAACGCAAAGTAACTGCTATACAAATAACCATTTGAACATATAATAGCGCCATGTAATCATATGACACAAGATGCAAAATACAAGCAACCATTTGTAAATTGCTTGAAAAAATTGTTTTTACCGCTGATGATAAATCGACCTACTCTTGTCTCAGGTAAAGAGGAGACATTACCAGACTAATTGTGGCGCTGCACCCGCAGCTGTGGTTTTTGAGCTGCTGGAGGAGGAGAAAGTCTCAGTTGGTTAATCTCAGGTGGCTGTGCGATCTTTATTCGAGTGAGCTACAGAGGCCAATGAAGTGAGAAATCACAGCTGGTTTGGGTCGAGTCCTCACCAATCCTACATTTCCCACATAACAAGGAGTAAGTATGATCAGGACTAGAGGCTTTTATTGGTTATTTGTAATGAATCTATATGTATGTGGTCTATGTTTCACATTTCAACAAGAATATAGTGAAATTGATGAATGATTAGTATCACATTTCAACAATAAACCATAATAATTGAGGAAGATAAACCCTAACCTTCGATTGATGCAGCAGACGCGAGATTGATGCATTCAGACGCGAGATAGAGGGACGCGATCTAGGGTTTTTTTAGCAGATAAACCCTAACTTACTGAAATGATGATGTTTGATTATGAACGCGAGATTGATGCAGCAGCCATCTAGGGTTTTTTTTAGCGCAGATTGTTTTGGTCGCAGAAGGTTATGATCGATCAGCGAGGGTTATGTTTTTTTTAGTTGTTAATTTGATTAAGCAGATATGAGGGGTGCACAATAACAGAGGAAGAGAGAGAGAGAGGGCGCGGGAATTGAAAAAATGTGAAGCATTTGACACCAAACATGACACTCAATTCTTGTAGTGTCATATTTTTTAAAATCTTGACATTAGATTCTTGACACGCAAAAAAGAATGTCATTGTTTGACCAATTTTTTTAAAAGATGACGATTTTTTAATGACACGCGCTTTTGCGTGTCATGAATTCTCGCGTGTCATTAAATGTGTGTCAAGATATGGGTATTTTTCTAGTAGTGTGTGTAGGTTATTTAATAATAATAATAATAATAATAATAATAATAATAATAATAATAATGATAATAACAATAATAATAATAATTATAATAATAATAATTATTATTATTTAATTAATCAAGACTCCTTGATTGGGTGAGGTGGGCGGCAACCTAGGGTGGGGGGTTGGGTATTATATATATATATATATATATATATATATATATATATATATATATATTTTATAAATATCCAAACATAATACCTTTTCCTTTCACCTTGCAATTATTTTTCCATAACAATAATTCAAGATTTTTATCCATTTAATCACTCATACCCCTTTTTTCCTAGCGAATCGTCCACATCCAACTAAAATTATTATTATCGCGTTTCCTAGAGCATAGAATCCTTGTTTCGAAACCATCAAACTTAGAACATTTGAGACTCTTATTATGACCCACCATTAATTCAACTACCATTTCTCTAAATGGTTTCTAATCATAATTAACACACCCTATGTGTAATATTCCATAGTCTCCGGCCAATTCCCAAATTTTACCGGTTGTCACAATTTCAAGAACAAACCATGCCCAAATTGTGGTAAGACCGGGCATATGCTCAGTGATTGTGCTTCCAAAGTAAGTGTGTGCTACAAGTGCTACCAACCGGGTCACGTGAAAGCAGCGTGCTCGGAATTTTTGAAGGCTAAAGACGCTAATGAACCTAAGGCTCCGAAAGAAGAAGCTCCTAAAGCTCGAGCTATATCTTTCCTCTTAACATCCTAAGAGGCCAAAGTTAAACCCGATGTGGTGGCAGGTATATTCTTAGTCAATTCTGTACCTGCTCATGTATTGTTTAATACGGGTGCTAATAAATCCTTTATTTCACATGAATTTATTAAACACCCGGCATTTATTTAACGAAACTAATCGTACCCATAGAGGTAGAGGTGGGAAATAACAAAAGTTTTCTTGTTTGTGATATGTGTCGAGGGTGTAACATCCTCATTGAAGGTGAAGACTTTCAAATTGATTTGATACCAATGGCTATGAGGGAATTCCACATAGTGGTAGGAATGGATTGGCTATCCCGCTATCACGCTAACGTACAGTGCTACCGCAAAGTGATCGAAATAACCTCACCTAGTAGGAAGCTTGTCATCATACATGGGAAAAAGAAGCCAAATCCCACGCTATGTTCATACCTTGAGGCAACCAAACTGATTCAACATGGGTGCAAGGCATACTTGACCCATGTAATTGATTCCACCATATCCTCGCCAAAGTTTGAAGAGTTACCGGTGGTGAACGAATTCGAGGACGTATTTCCGGAAGATCTGCCAGGAATACCACCTGAGCAGGAGGTGGAATTTCTCATAGAAATGGTGCCAGGGGCTAAGCCAATTGCCAAGGCACCCTATCAGCTGGCACCGCTCGAACTCTGAAAATTGTATTCACAATTACAAGATCTTTCGGAAAAGGGGTTCATCCAGCCAAGCGTTTCCCCATGGGGAGCACCGGTCCTATCCGTAAAGAGGAAGGATGGTAGCATGTGCATGTGCATCGACTACTGAGAATTTAACAAGTTGACTATGAATAATAGGTACCCTCTCCCTAATATCGATGATCTATTCGACCAATTGCAAGTCGCGAGTTGATTTTCTAAAATAGAACTAAGATTGGGGTATCATCAATTAAAGGTACACAATGAAGACATACCAAAGACTGCTTTTCGGGCCCGTTATGGGCACTATGAATTTCTTGTGATGTCTTTCGGGCTAACAAATGCGCCTGCGGCATTCATGGATCTTATGAACCGAGGGTGCAAGCCGATGCTTGACAAGTCGGTAATAGTATTTATTGATGACATTCTAGTCTACTCCAAGTGCGAGGCGGATCATGCCAAACACTTGCGTGGAGTACTAGAGACTCTAGGAATGGAGAAGCTGTATGCAAAGTTCTCGGTATTTACCCTAGAAATCTATACCATACACGTCAGATTCTCTATCTAAGTTTTAGTTTTAGTTTCTATGCATTTATCATTTACTTATAAATTTAAAACTTGTTTAATGGTTTAGTAAAAATTCATCTTTTTCCCAAAATGTAAGTCCCAAATACTAGATCTTGTTAAGTGCAAGAGATTGTTATCACTTAGAAACACCTATGGATTAGGTGTTTTAAGTGATTAATCTTCTACAATAAAGAAACTAGATGAATATAATAAAAACCGACACACAAGATGAATAATAACACGATTCCATTACTGATTTGTCACTGAAACACCATGGAAACCATACAAGTACGCGCCTAATGATCTTGTGCTACAAAGATAATCAAAAACCCTAACCCTAGTGCTGCAACATAGCTTGCTATATATAGACGACCAGATGGGCCTGTGCACTTAAGCTAAGTGCGCATGGCCCGTGGTTAAGTACGCAGCCCACTAGGGTTTTATAGACAACTATCCATAATTACATAATAAGTCCCTTGACTTACACACTACACAATAAACTAACAAAAGTCTTCATTCTGGTAACTGTGGTCTCAAATAAACCCAACAATACTCCCCTAGACCACAGCTACCAGCTCTTCTTCCATCTCAATCAATTGTCACGTCACTTGTCTCCCCCTATTCTCTCTCTGCCTGCGCCGGGGGATCTTGAAAGAAAATGGCAGCAAGATCTTCTTCAACCACAAGTGGTTCTTGAGTAGTCTTAGCTGCAGCTTCTTCTTGGGCGGCTCTTTCTGGATCAGATGCTATTGCAGGTTCTTGAATCGGCACCTCTGAAGCAGTTTCAGCTACAGCTTGCAGGGGTGAGCAAAATCGGGCCGGACCGAAAATTACCCAAGAACCGAACCGGGAAATCATCAAAACCGAACCGGACCCGACAGTTAGGGTCTTTATACGGTTCTGTTTTCCAGCCCATCTTGGGTTTCGGGTCGGGTCGGTCCAGGACCCGAAGTAAACCATCACAAAACCGAGGACCGAAATCTATTCCATATTTAACTAACCTCAACTATTTTAGGCGCCAATTTCTTGGGCTTTATTGGATAAAGGCTGCTGTCAATCATCTGCATATACCAAAATCATAAAGGCTGCTGTCATGGTATAATATAAACCCACTTCTGACCTAATAATATACATATACCTAATAATACCAGGCTGCTGTGCTGCTGTCGATCTGCAAGAAGGCAAGAACTAGAGGCTGCGAAGTGCGAACATCTTCTCCAAACCTGCAATCATTCAATCTGGTATTATTAGACAAAGTTGCATATAAATTTTCGATATTAATTCATTTATTTTTTGTAATTGATCGTTATAAGTTTTGTACAATATTCATTTATTTGTTGTAATTGATCATGATGAGTCTGGAAATAATATTCATATCAGACATGATATACATATCAGACATTATAGTCTACTAAATGATGAAATTAATGATAAATAAAGAGCATGATCATTACAAAACCACATAAAACTAGCAATACTAACAAGAAACTTGTACTCATTGGTAATTTGTCAACTGCACATCATGAACAAATCCAAAGCACATTGGTAATTTCTCAACTGAACGCCTAAAACTGGTATACAGCTATAGATATTGCTGTTTGATCTAGAGATTGAATTTCAGTTTTCATATCTAAGTATTGTTATGTTGTTTTGCCATAGATTTTGTACATGTAAGATAATATGCATATTCATATCAGACATATTTATTTGTTTTTTTTCAACAAACTTAGATGGATCAAAGAAGAATTACCAAGACTGAAGTTTGGGCGGTGTTCGAAAGGTTTACTGATGCGGATGGTAATAAAATGGCAAGATGCAAGAATTGCGAGACAGTGTACTTTGCTGACCCGACTAAATGCGGAATAGCGACTTTGCAAAAACATCTTACTAAAAATCCGAAATGCCTTGGTAATTGAATTATTGAAAGCGATTCACAATATAAAATTGGTTTTATCATATTACTTATATATATATATATATTTTTGCAGAAAATAACGTTAACTAGTGAGCGGTTGAGAATCAAGATGGAAAAGATGAAGATGAAGACCTTTTGTTTTTGGTTTTTAATTTAGACTACTTGATTTAATATTATGTCTTGGTGTCTTGCTATTCGTATCAACATTATGTTTTTTGTTGCGGATTTAAGTTTATGAATTTCAGTTTATGCATTGGTAATTGAAATATTGCAAGTTTGAGTTTATGAATTCGAATTACAAAAAAGATGATGAAATCGGACATTCGGACTTGTCATGATCAATAACCAAATCGGAAATCGGACATTCGGACTTGTATTTAAACTTTAAATATAAACAAGATTAAAAAATAAACAAGATTAAAAATAAACAGATTATAAATTTTCGAAAAATATAAACAAGATATAAAAATTTTGGCTGTAAATTATCTTATATATATTAAAATTTTCGAAAATATAAACAAGATATAAAAATTTTGGCTGTAAATTATCTTATATATATTAAAATTTTCGAAAATTACCTATTTAAAGTTATGCAAAATCTTTTCCTGGTATATTTAAATTTAGGGTAAATCTTTTCGAAATTATCTTCTATTTTTCCTATATAAGTTTTCATAAACTAAAAACAATAAACACGGTAAAAAAGTTCCTGCTGAATACCTGCTGCTGTGCTGAATTGCTGATACTGTTGTGCTTCACTGCTCCGGTGCTCCCTACGACCCTACCTGCGAGGTATGAATCAGACTGCTGCGGTTAATCGGCTGCAGACTGCCGCGGACCAGCGGTTAATCGGCTGCGGACTGCTGCGGACCAGCTGTTAATCGGCTGCAAAAAAATTCGCCCAGTTGTTAATCGCAGCTGATGATATGACCGGATTTGCGGGCAGTATATACACATGCCATATTCTAGTTTTACCGGCCTTTATTGTATCGGGCCCATGTCTGATAGACAACACTAAATTGTTTAATATAGCAATTATTTAAACTTTAAGATATGTGTCTATGTATCATCATGATTCCATCATCATAAAGTCATTTAGGAATCTTAACTAATCCAGACATCCAAATGGATTTTTTGTTTAAAAGGATTTACCATGTCAGTACGTTGTTGACATAGTGCCTCTTGATCTGTATATCTTCATAGGTACACTTTCAGACTTTCAGTTAATGATTGCTTAGTAGTTGTGGATATTCAAACACTATAGCCTTGCCAACAACTGAGTTAACTTGTTTTTACTTGGCATGTTTTACACTATCAATGTCTTAAACTAATTCATTGGTTTATGCTATAGGTCAAAACTGATTAAGACGCAACATATGTATTTTCGGGTCAAAACTGATTAACACGCAACATATGTATTTTCGGGTCAAAACTGATTAAAACGCAGCAATTATAACTATATTAGATACAGCAAATAGTGAATTTACGGGTCAAAACTCTTTTGTCCATTCTTTTTGGTGACTAATAATAACTAATGCATATTCTGTTCTGTTTGTTTATATAATTATACACGTAATAACTAATGCATATTCTGTTCTGTTGAACAGCTATCCAAGGCCTTATAAGATTGAATCATTAAGTTTTGTAAAATGTGGACATAGAGTTGCTGTTTTCATATCATGCTACTAGCCTGCCACTTGATAGTTGATACATGTGATCGTAGCTCATGTTTTTAAACGCCACGCCTAATATAGTTTAGGCGTTTTTTTTAAACGCCTAAACTAATATAGTTTAGGCGTTTTTTTTAAACGCCTAAACTAATATAGTTTATTCGTTAAAAAAACGCGTAAACTATAATACTATATTAGTTTAGGCGTTTCAAAAAAAACGCCTAAACTAATATAAACAGAAATGTTATATATTTATTACTAACAATCGTTTTTTTTATTAGTTATACGTAGATGGATTCAACTAACATCGAGAATTTATCAAGCGACGAATCGCATGGAAGCAAAAAGAGGAAGTCACAACATGTTGAAAAAGATAATGCAAAGAAGAAAACTAAAAGCGTTGGTGCCCTGCGAAAGTCGGGTCGGGTCTTGGACCATGGACCGAGTGGAACCGGGTGAAAGGGAACCGAAAACCGAACCTAGTATTAGGGTATCAGGTCGGTTCTGATTATATGTATGGTTCGGGTTCGGGTCGGGTCGGGTTTGGGTCGGGTCGGGTTTGGACCTATGCTCACCCCTAACAGCTTGTGTTTCTTCCGCAGCAGCATCTTTGGCAGCTTTTTCTTTCTGTTCTTTAGCAAGATCTTCTGCATTGATTCTGTCCACTATGTCAAGCATCTCTTGCTTCAGCTTCATTGCTCGATCCACTGCCCTTCTGAATAGAATAGCTTCTTCAAATAGTACATTTCCCGCTCCTACGTTGAACTTATTCGCAAACAACATATTCAAGTCCGATAGGTTAAAAGCAAATACATCTACCGGATCAAGAATCCTCATGATCTCTGCATCATCCTTTGATTTGATTACAGCTTCACTAGTCTTACTATCATAAAACCATTTCTTGAAGTCTTTCAGCATGACTGGAAGCTCTGGACGTATCGGGACTCTAGTGACGACCTTGGGGGGGTCTATCACATAGGTGATCCTTCCCTGTTCGGTAGCAGGATCGATTTTCTTCTTTGAGATCCGTCTTCTCGGCTTCTGTGGCTTGAATATCTGGAAATCACTTTCACATTCCTTCTCAATGAATCTAGCCAGCATGGTTCCAGTGGAATCATTGGTATGGTTTGTAGGTGCATATGTGCGACTAATGCTTTGGATTGGATAAATCATATGTTTTTGTTTTCTGTCGTTGGTGCGAAGGAAGGTTTTGGATGGTGCGAAGGAGAGTTTTTCAAAGGTGCGAAGGAAGAATTTTGGGCGAATGAAGACTGTTTATTATGTAGTTTGGTTCGACCGTTCACAATGGGCGAACCTGCACATTCGCACGAACAAAGTGGGCGAATGTGCAGTCTATAAATAGGCAAACTCAGTTTTTGTAGTTAACTTTGAGTCATTTATTTCCCGCCACTTTCTGAATTCTCTCTGTAACTTTTTATAAACTTGTTTTGCGTCTAATCCTTGATTGTAATCACTTTTCTACGTGTATTCAAGTTTGATTATTAATGAAAACGTTTGAAAATGATGATTTGTGTGTGTTTATCTGATTAGTTATCATTTTGTGCTGGTTTTGGGGATTCCGCACCCAAAACTAAATTGTTTGATTGTCTTTGTAGCTTATCGATCCTTACACACGCATACAAAGTGGTATCAGAGCCATTCTGAATCAAACAACCACAAATTGATAGTTTCTCAGTTGATTTTGACCCAAATTTGATCAAAAATTTTCTGTTTTAAGTGAACAAACTGAAATGATGTGTTTTTGATTGATTTCACCTTGATTTCGAGTTTGAATTGGATAATTCACTTTATTAAAGTTGTTTCAAATTTCATCCGATTCAAAACCTGATTAAGATCATCAAATTCCATCAACTTTTGATAAACATGATCAAATATAACTGATTTTCAAAGAATAACCGTTTTTGAAATCACAGGGGTCGAACGAGAGAATTCGGTCGAAAGTGGGAGTGTATTAGGTCGAACGAGTGTTTTTGTGGTCGAAAGAGTGATTTTAGTGGTCGAAAGTGAACTCTGATTGCTTATATTTTTCATTCGCACTATTGTGTCTCATTCGTATAATCGTTCGGTCGAAGGAGATTAGTAGAACGGTCGAAGGAAGATTTTAAGCGGTCGAAGGAGATTTGATATTTGTTTTCCACATTCGTATCAGATTATTTGGTCGAAAGAGAAGATTTTTCTCATTCGTACCTCCGATCATACGAAGGAGATTTCTGTTTTTGGAAAAATTTTAATCGTTTCGTGTTTGTTTGTTTGATTGTTTGCAGGATACAATGTGGAACTTTCCAACAACCCCTAGACCTACTCAAGCACCACAACAACAACAAGTCCAAGATCCATGGACAGTAGCGGCACAAAAGACTAGTCAACCATCACAGCCGATCAATTATATGGCTATGACTAGTTCAGCACCACAACAAGTTGTTCAATCAGTACCACAACCGATTGATAACTATTGGGGAGTTGCCGCAGCAGCAGTCCATTCCCAGACGACCAACGCTATTTCTACTCTTATTCATGATCTATCTTCTGGAAGCGGCAATCGTCCACCAAAGTTAATGGACATGAAGGAGTATAACACTTGGAAGACGAAGTTCAAGATTCACGTTGAGGGACAAGGACTTGAAGGAGCAGAAGCATGGCAAATGATTGTGAAGGGTTACGTTGCTCCCATTATAGAGAATACTGGAGAACCAATCCCTTTGGAGAATTTGGCGGATGACGAGAAGAAAAGGTTTGCTATAGAAAAGAAAGCATTTTCTCAGCTATCTCAGGCGATCAACACTGATCTATTACATCAGTTTGGATCGTGCACTACATCCAAACAACTTTGGGATGTGCTGAGAAATCGTCATGATGGAAATGAGAAGACCAGGAAGCTTAGGATGGAGGAGCTTCGAAAGGAGTTTGAAAACTTCAGTTATATGGGTAATGAGACCCTAAAAGAGTTGGTTCCAAGGTACTGCCATTTGCTCACCGAATTGTCGAGCTATGAAATCAGCATTCCAATGACGGAATTAGTTGATAAATTTGCTGATGCATTACCACCCTATTGGAATCAACATATTGAAGTGTTGAAGGAGAAGGATGCTTACCAGTAATGGACCATTAATGAGTTCATCCAAAAGCTGGAAAACAAAGAGATGGAGGAAAAGAGAAAAGCTAAGAGAGCTCAGATTCCACAGAATCCTGATTTATATGTGAGTGGAACATCTAACTCTCTTTCTGCTTCAAGCACCACATCTACTGTTGCACCTCACATAGCATGTGTGTCTAATATTGTTGAACCAACAAAAGCACCCATTAACTACCTTGCTCAAACTTCATCTTACACACCATCATACCCACAACAACCATATCAAACACAAAACTTTATTCCACCATTTTCACCATTACAACAAGCCGCATGCTATACATCAAGTCAACAGCAACAACAACAATATCCTCCTCAAGTGAACCAGATGCAGATCACTCAAGCACAATCAAGTCTAAATCCAATTGTGTTAGAGACATCAAACCTTAACAATGTGACTGTTGAAATTGCTCAACAGCATGTTGCTCTAATATCTGCCATGGTTGCTTCTTACAACGGTTTGGTAGCAAGTCAGATTGGTAACAATAATCTTACCAATGAAGACTATGCTCAAATCGATAAAGAGGAAATGGAGTTGATGGACATTCAGTGGGCTTTTGCAAGCATTATGAGGAGAGCCACTGATTTCATTCAGAAGACTGGCAGGACTGATCTCTCAACCTCTCCCAATACCACATATGGATTCAACAAAGCAAAGGTTACTTGCTTTAACTGTGGTGAAAAGGGACATTTTAAAAGGGAGTGCACACAACCAGCACAACAAGGTAACCGAAATCCTTTCAATTCTTCATACCAAAACCGACAAAACCAAAACCAGAATCAAGTGTCTTACAACAATCCAAACATATCAAGCTTTCAACCACAAAATCAAAACACTTACCAGAACCGTCAACAAAACAACAACACCAGACAATCCACAGCACAAAATCAACCTCAACAAAACCCAAACCGAACTATTGTTCCTATTTCTACACCCAACACACAAAACCAAAACCAAACTGATACTCAAAACCAAGCACTTGTTATTCAAAAGGATGAAGGTTTTGACTGGACTGGTATGCAATTGGGGGTAGAGGAAATCACTGCTGGGAATGTTGCATGTGTGGCACAGCAGATGAAGTTGGATGAGAATGAGGAAGTTGAAGAAAAGGTTGTGATTGAAAAAGTGTCAGAGTTGAAGATTGAAGAAGTGAATGATGATGTGATTGTTGAAGGTGATGACAAGAGATCGGGAATGATTCTTGATTCTGTCACCGATGTTGGAGATCAATATGACTCAGCGTACTCGGATATGGAGAGCGAATCTGACTCAGAGACTAGTGTGAATTCACTAGATGATGATATTGACCAATTGCTAGCTGAAGCTGACTTCCTGATGACTCGCAAGTCATGTATGGTGGATGATGCATGCACCAAGATTGACTACTCCAAATTTTTTGCAGGAAAGGAAGCTCATTTTGCTCTAATGGCCATGACAGAACCTCCTAAACCGGTAAGTTCTGAAACTCAATCTTGTGTTAAATGTGATAAGTGTGCTGATTTTGAAAAACTGACTGATGAAAATAAGCTTCTCAAGGTTCAACTTGAGAGTGCAAAAATCAATTGTCAGATTTATCAAAAGGACTTAAAAGATTTCAACAAAGTTCTTGATGGTTATAAAAAGGATGTGTCAGAATTGAAAAAGACATTATCTATTAAACAACTTGCCATTAATAATTACATAAATGAAATGGAAAACACTAAATTAGAAATGGCAACCATCAAGTGCTTTGCGGAAAAAGTTAACAAGAAACTAGAAAGTTACAAGCATATTGCATACGTAGTTGATCATATCATTGAAGAACCCTCCCAGACAAATAGTGCAAACTATAAGTCAGTTCCATCTCCGGTATTGTTTGAGAATCACACTTTACATGCAATACCACCGGAGACTTTAATTCATCCTGATCCCACACCAGAAAATGAACCTAACACTTCCAGTGTCGGGGATCCATATTCTGATGTGAGACCAGTATTGGGAAATACAGAGGGTGTGGTCGCTACGGATGATTCAGATGAAGAAGATGAATCATCTGAGACGGTTGAAAGTGATAGTGATATCCCTGATGAAAATCATATAATCACTACTGAGCCAGTCTCACCGTCTCAGATAATTCATCCAATGGCAAATGCTCATCGCAAACATGAGAGTAAGAAAAATGATAAATTTGTTGGTAAAAGTTTTGAAAAGGAAAAGGTTAAGAATGTTAAAAAGAAAGTTGAAATTAAAACTGAGAAAAATATTGAAAAACCGGTTGAGAAGAAAAATGATTTAAATGTGAGCAATGAAGTGTGTGATAAACCTGTCAAAATCTTCTATCGGATGCAAGGCTCCGATAAGATTTTGTCTGATGATGAGTTTCCGATTAAGTTTGTCAATTACACAAAAATCGAAAAGATCTGGCAGGAAAGTACGATTTGGTTCCCAAAATCTGAAAGGACCAACGACATTCCTCAAGAGATTTTAGACAAAATTTATTCGGAAAAGGATGCAAAGGTCAATGTCACACAGTTTGTTTTGCCTGTGCACAAAGAAAATAGTTTTATTGAACCGACTTACTCGAAGGATCCAGCTCCTGAGAGTTTAAGGAAACAATGCATGGTCGATCGATATCCCATTGCTAGTTTTTCCAAGTCGCCGATCAAGGAAAACTACGAGGAATACCGTGCGTGTTATAAGTGTGGGGAACGGGGACATTTACTTGCCGCCTGCCCATACGTACGACACAAAAGGCACGAGGTGGAAATGAGGCAATATCATGGGTATCCGGTTGACAATTATGGCTATCAACAGAGGCGGCATTTTTCCCAACAACATTTTCATAATCAAAACAATTTTTACAACAAGGGGGAAAATCGGCCGATGACGTATGATAAGCACAACCGGAAGATCACTGATAAATCTAGTAAGAAACCTCAGATGAACTCAACTGCTGATACCAAAAAGGTTAATTCTAAACTTAATGGTACACAATCAGTTGGACCTGTCTCTGTTAAATCAGAGAAGGTAACCAAGAAGGTTGCTTTAAAGGAAGAAGTAAAGAAACCGACTGAGACTTCAAAATCTCAGATTCGGATCTTGAAAAGATCTGAGCAATCTTGGTCATCTAAGGAATCTGAAGGAGCTTCTACTTCACAAAGCAAGAAGAATGAGAAAGAGAAAGTTGTTAGTAAGGAGAAAAGGGTTGAAGTAACTCAAGTTGTTTGTGATTCAAAAGACTCTTTGAAACAACCTGTTCAAAGACCCAAGACCAACCAGGCTTGGGTCCCCCGAAAGAACTAATTGATCTACTTTAAATGTGCAGGGAGCTCCAGCTGGCCCTGTTAGCAGTCTATGGATTGTTGACAGTGGAGCTTCTGGTCACATGACAGGGGACCTCGCGCTACTCTTTGACATCAAAAACATTAACGGAGGTTATGTGGCATTTGCTGGAAATAAGGGAGGCTACATCACTATGGAGGGGAGTGTAAGCAATGGGGTCGTAACATTTGAGCGGATTTCTTATGTGAAACAAATAGATTATAATTTGCTCAGTGTTAGTCAGATTTGTGATAAACAATTTTCAGTGTATTTTGATGACAAATCCTGTTATATCTTGAAACCTGGGTTTGAGTTACCAAAAGAGTGGGTGATGCTGAAGGCACCGAGAGTTAACAACTTGTATATTCTCGACATGTCTAAAGCAATGACCACCCATGGCCAAGTCACGTGTTTCCTCTCCAAAGCTACAGAAAAAGAATCCATTATGTGGCATAGGAGAATGGGACACATCCATTTGAGAAAGATGAATCAGCTTGTGAAGAATGAACTTGTCACGGGAGTTAATGTCAAACACTTCCATCTGAATGACAAGTGTATCAGTTGCAAGAAGGGCAAGCAACACAAACAATCCCATAGACCAAAGAAAGTTAATTCTGTTGAGCTGCCACTAGAACGTTTGCATATGGATTTATTCGGTCCAGTCAGACGTAAAAGTCATGCCGGAGAGTTATACTGTCTTGTGGTGACTGATGATTATTCTAGATTTTCATGGGTAATGTGTTTGCATCAGAAAAGCGACACTTTTGACAACTTGAAGGTTCTGTTTACACGTCTGGAGAATTTATATGGTCTGAAAATCAAAAGAATCCGGAGTGACAATGGGACGGAGTTTAAAAATGCTCAGATGGAGGATCTTTGTGCAAACAAAGGAATTCATCATGAATATAGTGCTCCGTACACACCCCAGCAGAACGGTGTCGCAGAGAGAAAGAACAGGACTCTTATAGAGACGGCGAGAACTATGCTTGCGGATTCAAATCTTCCAGTCATGTTCTGGAACGAAGCTATTTACGCGGCATGTTATACTCTTAACCGTGTTTTGACAGTGAAGAAGTTTGGCAAGACTTCTTATGAGCTGTTGAACCGTCGCAAGCCGAATCTTGAGTATCTAGAACCATTTGGTGCCCCATGTACAATGTTGAATCCTTCGGAAAAGTTTGCACCAAAGGCTGAAGAAGGTTATTTTGTTGGATATGCAACCCCATTAAAACGGGTATTCAATAAAAGAACTAGAAAAGTCGAGGAGTGGGCTAATGTCGAAGTTCAAAGATATACACAAAATGTACAAGGTGGAGGACCAGATTGGATGTTTGATTACAAAGATTTCTTTGAATCATTCAATCTAGATAGCTTGGTTGAAGAAGCTGTACTTCGATTATACTACGAGGTCGAAAACGCCGTAACTTCACCGTTAGTGCGTCCGATCACGGTAAACCCCCAAGCAGCTTCTAATGATGCCACTGCTCCTGTATTGGAAGAAGAGGTGTTCCAAGAAGCTTCTACATCGCTTAATTCATCCGAATCCGAATACGAAGACGATGATGCAACAAGTGAAGCTATTCTGGACAATGCTACAGTGACACCATCAGTGAACCCATCTACTACTGAGGCTTCAACATCAAATGTGGGTAATGATCTGGATTCTACAGAGAATTTGACAACTCAGACGGGAGTACAAGTACCTGATTATCCGGAATCTCGGATACATCGGATACACCCGCTTGAACAAGTTATTGGTGATCCTGGTAGCAGTGTGATGACAAGAGGACAGCTGAAGAATGCTCAAGCACCAGAAAACATTGGCAATCTTGCTTTATATGCCAAAATTCAGAAATCTGGTTTTCAAAATGACTGGTCATTTGCTTGTTATGTTTCGCAGGTCGAGCCGCGGACATACAAGGATGCTCTTTTGGATGACGCCTGGGTGGAAGCAATGCAGGAAGAGTTATTACAATTCCAAAAACTTGGTGTATGGACCCTGACTGATTTACCTCCTGGAAGGAAGAAGATAGGCACTAAATGGGTGTTTAAGTGCAAGAAAGATGATAGAGGAGTCATTGTGCGAAACAAAGCTCGTTTGGTGGTTCAAGGTTTTCATCAGGTTGAAGGAATCGACTACAATGAAATCTATGCACCGGTTGCACGCTTGGAAGCTATCAGAATGTTCCTCGCGTTTGCATCATGGAAGAAATTTTAGGTGTATCAGATGGATGTAAAGAGCGCATTTCTTTACGGTGTGGTCAAAGAGGAAGTTTACGTAGGTCAACCACCGGGCTTTGAAGACCCAATCCACCGGGATAAGGTTTATGTTTTAAACAAAGCGCTGTATGGTTTGCACCAAGCTCCGAGGCAATGGTATGAGGAGCTCAGCACGTATCTTCTCTCGAAAGGATTCAAACGCGGATTGGTTGACTGCACCCTGTTCACGAAAAGATCAGGAGATGACTTGCTTCTAGTACAAATTTATGTTGATGATATTATTTTCGGGTCTACTAACGAACTTCTGTGCAGGGAATTTGAACAAGTTATGCAGGAGAAGTTTGAGATGAGCGCTATGGGGGAAATGCAGTTTTTCCTCGGCTTGCAGGTGGAGCAAAGACCAACGGGGATCTTTATTCACCAAACCAAATATGTTTCTGAAGTCTTGAGCCGGTTCCAGATGGATGATTCCAAGCCGATGGATACCCCGATACAACCCAATCACGGGATTGGAGTTGACCTTAAGGGGGAGCTGACAGATCCATTTACATTCAGAGCAATCATCGGATCTCTGATGTACCTAACGGCGTCTAGGCCTGATATAATGTTCGCGACATGTCTTTGTGCTCGTTATCAATCGAAGCCGAAACAAAGTCATTTAGCAGCTGTGAAGCGTATCCTTAGATATCTGAAGGGTTGTCCATCAAAAGGACTATGGTACCCTCATGATGATAATTTTGACCTAATCGCTTTTAGTGATGCAGATTGGGGTGGCTGTGACAAGGACAGCAAATCCACAACGGCTGGATGTCAGTTTATGGGGAGCAGGCTCGTGACCTGGCAATGCAAGAAACAAACCGCAGTTGCACTATCCACATGTGAAGCAGAATACGTTTCAGCATCGAGCTGCTGCTCACAGGTTCTTTGGATCCAACAGCAGATGGTGGATTACGGTTTGCAATTTCTTAAAACCCCTATTTACTGTGATAATGAGGCCGCAATCGCATTAACAAAAGACTTAGTAAATCACTCAAAGGCTAAACATATTCGGATTAAATATCATTTTATCCGTGATTGTTATGCTAAAGAGTTGATCGATATGGTCAAAATCCACACTGATTACCAACGCGCTGATCTTTTTACCAAAGCTTTTGACAAATCCAGATTTGATTATCTTTTAAAAGCTAATGGTATTAAAGAAAAACAGGACTGATCACCACCTCAGTCTATCACTTTTTAGTTTAAATTTTTACTGCTTTTCAGAAAAATTTCGAAAATCCAAAAACATTGAAAAATTTAAAAAAAATCCATAAAAATTAGAAAAATTTCTTTGCTGACTGCTATATCTTCTTCCCTTAGATTAATGCCGTCAGATTTCTGTGAACAAATGATATCTGGGCAGTCACATATTTGAAATGCTCCAGCTTATCCTTGGGAACAGTAAATTCGAAAATTTATAAAAATCAGAAAATTCTAAAATGATTTCCTGGAGTATAAAGGGAAATGATAGTACATCAGTGGGGATCTGACACATTCTAAATAATGTAATGCTATATAGGGCGTGTGTCTGAGTCTGTGCGATGTGCTGATAGGCTTCGTAGACCTATTACTGCGTGTCTGATACTTTCATATCAAACGATTTGTTGTGTGGATGAACTCCTCATGGGCATATGGTCTTAGTACCGTAATTTCGTTTGATAGGGTATCTGTACAAAACTCGGAGGTTTAGGGTCGTTATGTTATTAGTTGTCTGGGGATAGCCTCTCTGATCTTCTGCTGTAAGTCATTACGGACCTAGATCAGACAGGGTGTCTTTATAAAAGAGCTATATGCCAAATCCTAAAGTTACCGAATTGAGGAACTTTTCATGTTATATGATGATCAAAGATTATCTATTACATCGTATTGATCACTGATGCAAATCATGATTAATATCAGTCCTCAACCTGGTATAGTGCATATGTTACTTTGCTGCATTAATTTGCTGACCTGTATACCTCTATGCATTATATCTTGTACAATTACAGACAACAAAAGCATAATCACGCTGTACAATGAGTCTTTGTGCATTTTCTTCTTGATACGGGAGTATGTCGTGTGCGTGGGAACCACAGACAATTGCGTTTATACTATAAATATCAGTATCAGTATAAAGCATTGCATAAAAGTCTGCATGTGAGTTTATGTGGATCACAATATCAGCAGTTGCCAGATCACACATTGTCTTTAATGATAATAATTTCAAAAAGATCAACGGTGTGATCAGATTTCTCATAAACTGATATGATCCCTTTTCCGGAATCACAAAAACATTTACAGTTTTTCATTTACATTTTCGCATTTTACTTTACTGTCAAAAATTACAAAACTCAAAAAGATTTTAGGTGTGTTTTAGCATAAACTTTAGAAAATCCAAAAAGATTTTGCTTTTTCATCTTATTTTTGATAACTGATGGTGGTTGATGTCGATTTTCTAAAACCTGGTACACCAATTGAGTTTTGTGATCTTTATAATGTGAAAATATGATGATTGGATGCTTAAAAGTTGAGAAATAATTGAATCGGGATTCGTTTTTGCATTTTGGAAAATTTTCATTCGAACCCTTTTGCCTCATTCGAACCCTTTCAATAGGGTCGAAGGAGACAAAAGTTTCTCCTTCGTATGGTCAAAATGGGCGAAGGAGATTGCTTATATAAGTCCATCTGCACATTCGAACCTTCATTTATTTTTCTCAGAATTTTTATCATAGTGTCACCTTGTTGCTCGTTTTCTTTACACTTTACCATTGTCTTCTACTTGTTGCACTGATCCTTTTACCCCTATTAATACAGGTAAACAACAAGAATTCAGGGTTTAATCGACGTTTGAACATCTCGAACCCTAGTTTTCTACAACCTGCTTTAAAGTGTTTAATTGTTCAATTGATTGTGTGTGTTCATTCTCTGTATGTTTTAGGGGGAGAAAATTCATCAAACAAGGTTTAAATAACATCAGAATGATGTGTTTGATCAAACCCACATTCGAACCCTTGTTTTGATCAGAAAACATACAAAGAATGATTAATAATGTTTGTTGATTGTTGTAAAAGTTTAATCGGTGTGTTTAGTATCTGTTCTGATCAAATGATCATGTTTTTAATGGTTAATATTCAGAATTGAAATTTTGAAATGTTGTTTCACTCTCGCCTGTTTACGAGTGGGCGAAGGAGCCATTTTGGTCGAATGAAAACATAATAACGGTCGAATGAAGATAAATGGTCGAATGAAAAACTTTTTGTTTAACATTTTACATTCGTACCAACTAGTCACATTCGAACCATCTAAAACACTCATTCGCACCCCCGATTGGGCGAATGAGGAAGTTATACCAAAATTTTCAATTTTTGAAATTTTACGATTTCTAACTTGTGTTTTTGATTTGTTTTGCAGATTCTAAACATGTCTGAACAGGAGAAAACCACAGAGCAAGCCGGATCTTCTTCCCAACCAGCTAAGACGAAACAGTTGGACTTTGAGAATGCACACAACTGTTGTGCGTATTTGGGAGATGTAAAGAAGCACGTTGAATTTACCGAGATCATTGATTACTTCAAGAGATGCCGAGTACTTGACGCGATTGCTACACCTGCCGTCATTTACAGAGACATTATGCAAGAGTTTTGGGAGAATGCTAAGCTGGACTTCTGGAAGTGTCAATCTTGTTTAAAAAGCAAAGTCCAAGGTCAGAGAATTATCGTATGTGAAGACGATCTTAGAGAGGCGTTGAATCTTCATGATGAGAAGGATGACCCGAAAGAGTTGGAGTTTATGGATCAAAGGAAGTGTTTCTTAAGGATGAAATACAATGGACCTATCACTGATGGTTCATTACATAAGGGAAAACTGTGCCCTCAGTTTAAATATTTGGCACATGTTTTAATTCACGTGTTTGGATCGGCTGCGGGTGGATTTGATTTAATGAGGAAAAGCATAAGCTCGATGATGGTGGCTTTAATATTGGACAAACCGTTCAATGTTTCTGGGATGCTTATGAATCATCTACTAGAGCCAGTTAATGGAACAAGGACACTAAAGTTTTTATTATATCCTCGGTTTCTACAGATGGTGTTTGATAATAAGTATAAAGACTTGAAGAAGGATCCAAAACAGATTGTGGTTCAAGAGCATATGACGTTGAACACACTTGCCAGGATGAAAGCCTACAAAGGCTTATCTGCTGATGAACGTCCTCCAGTTAGGCGTTTATTTGGTCATTTGGCGAATATAGACTATGAGGATCCAGGAAAAGATGATCCAGGGAAAGGGAAAGTGAGACATGATGATAGCAATTCTGATACTGATGATCCTTTACATCATATTGATCCTGATGCAAAGCGAAAGAGACAGATAGTGAATGTGGGAGCTAAGGGTGGCAAGATGAAAAAGAAGGAGGTGACTATTAAGGTTGTTGAACCTGAGAAGGAGAAACAGAAGTCTGCTCCAAGGAGACAGAAGAGTAAAGCTCAAAAGGGTTTACATTTAGTAGATGAAGTGTCTGTCGATTCTGAAGAGACACAAGAAGACGAGAGATGGAATTCGGATGCAGAAACTGTAGAGACTACCATGCCCAAGGCCACTGAGGCTGGTGTGTCTGCTGGTGCTGAAGATGAAGGTGTTAGGAGTCCAGTTGAGGACGATTTTGTTTTGAATGTTGAAGAGATTGAAACTGGTTCTCCTGTTCAAGCAAAGAAAAAGAAGAAACAGGAGAAACCAAGTTTGAAGAGAAAGAAAGAACTAGAAATGTTGATGGCTGGAAAGAATTTACCACCAGCTACTAGTTCAAAGTCACCGGTTGCTGAGCAGGCACAGAAGAAACAGAAAACCACAACAACTTCAAGCACACCACAAACAAAAGGAATTCCAATGGATGATGTGAATGAAGCATTGGATAATGTGCTGAAGAAAATGAGAAAAGGCAAAATGCAAGAAGTTGTTGAACAACCTGTTAAGAAAAAGGTTTCTGTTGATAGTGATGTTATGGATGCTGTTAATCAACGATTGACTAAAATGATGAATATCATTAACAAACAGCAGAGTGAGATTGAACAGTTAAAATCGACTGACAAAAAGATGTTAGAGGTTGTAGTCACATCAGCAGATGATAATGCATTGATGAAGAAAACCATTAAGAGGTTGAAGAGGGAAAACAAAAAGTTGCTAAAGCATGAGCAACGGAATACAAGAAGAATAATGGCTTTGAAGGAGGAGAACAAAAAACTGAAGAAGAATAACAAGAAGATGGATAATCTGATTCAAGACTTGTACAGTCGAGCTCCTCAACTTCAAGCTGGTGAGGAAGACAAAGAGTTAGATGAACAACAGGTTGATTATGAACCATCAGATGAAGAGGAAGATGATGAATTAGATGAAGATGCTGGAAATGATTCTAAGAAGAAGAAGAAAGACGATAATGATGGTGATGATGATTCGAGTGATGGTTCAGGTGAAAGCGGCTCTGCTTCTGATGATAGTGATGATGATAATGATGACGCTGAACAGTTTTCATATGAAAAGCGTGAAACAGATAAGGGTGGAGAATCAAGTTCGAAAGCTCAGGGAGAGAATGTAGATGATGATGATATTTTCTGGAACGAAAAATTAAAGTCATTGTCTGAAGAAGATAAAACTAAGTATCGTCAGATGTTAACCGATCGAGTCTGGACGATAGACATGACTAGCAGGTTTCCTGAAATATTTGAATCTGATAATAAACTCTTCGAATTGGAATATGATGACCCTGATCTTGAAGATGGGGAAGTGTCTGCAGCTATTTCAAAAGAAATTTTGGAAGGTTTAGCAAAGCAAGTGGGTAAGACGTTAGAAGAATTACTTGCTGATAATTTTATTCCTCAGATTCCTGAGAAAGAAGCTGGAAATCACTCAGATGATCGTGATGTTCCTGCATTCGAGGAAGTCGAGATGGAAGATATTACGAGCGATGAATATCCACAATATTTCAGAACAAATCAAGAATGTGGATTTTCTTTCTCAGACGAATTGCTAAACCATGCTGAGAAAATAGCCAAAGAGAAGAGTAAGATATTTGAAGATCAAATCTTTGTAGGGCATGAGAAGCCTCGGTTCGAACAAACAGACAGTTTGAAGGAGTTGTTGAGGAAGCTAAAGGAGAAGGAGAATAACCGCCCTAAAGCTGATATTCAGGGAAGCTTCTACAAACTTCATAGCAGTATGTTCAAAGGCCGTGCCTTGGCCTGGAAGTTTGTCAAAGAGCTTAGGTGTTTTGCAGTGAAATGGGAGAAAGGTATTCTATACTTTGAGAAGTTTCATCACTTAAAGACTCTTCCTTACTGGGCAATCAGGGATATTTGTCGTCACCGTCTAACGGGAGCGCCAAATAGCCAGATTGATTATTTTGCTGAGAAGATGACCCGCGAAAGTCGAACCGAGTGGAATCTGTTTAGACCTCAGTATCCAAAGAGGATTGAACACAAGAAGGAGATTAACGAGATAACTGGGTTGCCCAAGGTTACTTTGAAGTATAAACCACCGCGAGTGCTGAAGAAAATTCCGTTGTTGCATATTCCTCAGCATTTCGCTAAAGATTTTATTTGGTGGTACTATGATTGGAAGAGAGCAGAGGCCGTGATTGTGTTAAAGGATGGTGAAAAGGATTATAAGAAAGTGCTTATTTTTGATCCTATGTGGCTAATCAATTGCTCACATGAGGATATCATCATGTTATTCTATAATCCTATCTACTCAGACGCAAAAGATGCTGAACAAGCAGGAAAATACCAACGTGTGGTATTTCTATGCTTTGCGTATGACATCAACGCTGGATGTGATTTTGAGCAGAAGTTGGGAAAGACTGTTGAGAAGGTTGTGCCTGTGAAGAAATCAAAGAAGAAGACAGTTCAGGAACCGGTACTGACTAGAGAACAAAAGATTATTCGACACATCAGAATTATGAACAAGCACATGGATGAACAGAGAAGATTACAATCCAAGCAATAGTCGAGGGGGAGTTTGTAGGTGCATATGTGCGACTAATGCTTTGGATTGGATAAATCATATGTTTTTGTTTTCTGTCGTTGGTGCGAAGGAAGGTTTTGGATGGTGCGAAGGAGAGTTTTTCAAAGGTGCGAAGGAAGAATTTTGGGCGAATGAAGACTGTTTATTATGTAGTTTGGTTCGACCGTTCACAATGGGCGAACCTGCACATTCGCACGAACAAAGTGGGCGAATGTGCAGTCTATAAATAGGCAAACTCAGTTTTTGTAGTTAACTTTGAGTCATTTATTTCCCGCCACTTTCTGAATTCTCTCTGTAACTTTTTATAAACTTGTTTTGCGTCTAATCCTTGATTGTAATCACTTTTCTACGTGTATTCAAGTTTGATTATTAATGAAAACGTTTGAAAATGATGATTTGTGTGTGTTTATCTGATTAGTTATCATTTTGTGCTGGTTTTGGGGATTCCGCACCCAAAACTAAATTGTTTGATTGTCTTTGTAGCTTATCGATCCTTACACACGCATACATGGTTGATGAAGGGGGCTCTGCTTAGTTCCCTGATATCCCAGCGAGGGAGAGACTTCAGATCAGTTCGACCTTTGAAGTATTGGATAACTCCCCCTCGTCTCTTAATCACGAACAACCTCTTCAACTCGTCGTACTTCCACTAGATGATCCTCTCTTGGTGAGCTTCTCTTGTATGGTGGATGTTCAGATGGAGAGCTGGAATAGTAATAGGCCTTCTAGGGAACCAAGTGGATCTTTCTGGACACACCTTATGACCATCAGACGTCTCATAAACTGTTTCTTCTTCACCATCCTTTTCTACAAACATCTCTGGCATCTCGTCTTCACTAATCTCATCAACGTCACTCTCTTCAGCTATCCTTTCTTTCTCTTTCTCTTCTTCAAGGAACTTCCCGAAATCAAAAAGTTCATCAGATGGTATGCTTGGGGCAATGTTATGCTGCTTTTGCCATTCCTGAAACATGTCGAACATCTTCATCTGTACTTGAGTCTGAAACTTGATGAGATATCATTGATCCCTCACAACCTTCTTAAGATTCTTGTTCTTGTGTTTCAGCTTCTTGATCTTTCTTTTTAGCTCCTAATTGCTGTGCACGTAGCTTTTAAGAGTACAAATTTCCTTTGCAGCAGTCTTTCCTACTTCTTTAGCCAACTTCTCATACAGATCCTGGTGCACTGGTTTGCGGCGTTGTGCAGCAGGAGCTGAGGATGGTGGTTCAGTTGGCCTTTGTGTAGGAGCTTTGCGGGCTGGAGCACTAGCAGTTGACGGTCCAGGTTGATCTTCGACCCCAAACATTGATTCAAGAATCGCTTCTTCTTCAACATCATCCTTAGTCAACACACGAGGAATTTCAGAAGCCGGTAACTGCTCCCTTCGTCTTTTTCTTTGGGTCCTTTCAAATTCTGCTACTTCTCGTAGGGCTTGTGCAGTTTCCAGCTGTTCCTCTGTTTGTGATTCTCCGCCTTCTTGCAACAGACCAGTCGGCCTCTTTCTCTTAACTACCTTTGAGGGAGCTGCTTCAGTGACCACCCTTTTGCCTCTAGATTTCTCTCGAGATCTTTCTTCAGCGGATGGTTGAGCTGAGGAGGGAGCAGGCTCAGATGGAGCTGGTTCAGTGGTTGTCCTCTGTTGAGCTTCTGCCATGTCTTGCTTCCTTTTCTGAATTTTGTTGTATAGTTCTAAGATAGCAGGGTAGCGTTGGGCCGGGTACATGTTCTCAAACATAGGCTCCCAATAAGTAGTGTTGCACTCAGTAAAAAATCTTTCTCCTCTGGTAAATTTGTACTCGTCACTAAGAGGCAGATTCTCATGTTGTGCATTTATCATCATCTGCACAAAACTAGGATACATAGCCCATTTGCTGGAATCAGACTGAGCGTTCTTTACCAGGTAGTCAAAAATCATCCTTGACAGATTAAACGGCTCATCTTACTGATCTTGATCATAGCACTCGACCACTCCGTGCTAAGAGCATTATATCCCCCTTTCCTGTGACATAGAGACATGATAAATACGTGACTAATCAGTCTCCAATCCCTGGTCAGCTTGCTCTTCTTTATGTCCCCTTTTTTGTCGAATTCTTCTTTGTACCCGACCTTCTTGAACTCACTGTGAATATCAGCTTTGGATAAGAATCTAACTGCTCCAGGCTGATCTCCAAGTCTCAGCACGCTTCTGACTGTTTCTTCTGAGAAAATCACTTGTTTGTTTCTGACTGTAGCGTTGATTCTTCTGACGCTATCGACGACCTCAACTCTAGCTTATCTCCAAAAGTCTTCCATATGAGCTGAATAAACATGTAAACTGTGCTCCATCGCATATCCGATCCTGCTACGCCGGATCCATGCAACAACATCTCTGAATTTTATGTCGTCCGTCTCGAGATTAATGGGCTGGTTGTGCATGTCTCTTGGGTCCCATTCAAGTGCCATCTGTTTCAGGTCATGTGCACGAAAAACAAGTTAGAATTCTTGATTGTAAGTAGACGACCAACGACTCATCTCAGACTTAGACGGATAACGGACTTAGACCATTTTAAGTTCTTTACGTTTTGTGTTTTAGTCAGTCATAATATTATGTTTGATTGATTTGCTTTATAAGTGTGCATGATTCATTTGATTTTACAGTCTATCGTCATTAATGTCCAAGGTTTACAGCACGGGTAACATGTCTAAGTACGCAATCCGGTCAATGGTCTTGGATGGTCAAGTACGTATGGTCATATGGAGTTTTGTGAGCTAAGTGCTCGGCCAAGTACGCAGGTCATGTTACAGTTGGTGGTCTGAGAACTTAGTCAAGTGCGCATGATCCATAAGGTTTTTGTGAACTAAGTGCTCAGCCAAGTACGCATGTCGTATAAGACACAATGGGCTGAGCACTTAGGTTTGTACGCAGATCCATGAACTGGTAACACATGAGAACACAAGTGCGCAGGTCAAACCAGACTCGGGCATGGTAACCCCATAGCCTTGCAGACCAATCTGCGTACTAACCAAATACGCAGATACTTAAACTCTCGTTTAAGATTTTAGGTGCGTAGCACAAGTACGCATGAAGTCTAGGGTTTCAGAGGTCTGAACATGGATGAGACAAGTGCGCAGTTTCTAAGAAACAAGTGTGCAATGTTCATTATTAAGTACGCAATCTTCAAAGTGAGCACCCTAATGTTCACAACCCCAAAACCCACACTGATTTCATTTTAATCGAACAAGAAACCCCTGTAATCACAAGAAACAAAATAATTAGCACATTATCTACCTTAAGTAGGATGAAAAACAACTAAAATGGAGAAGAATGAGTGGATTAATGGGTGATTAGTGGTGATTAATGGGTGATTAATGGATGACGATGAACGATGAGGATAAAGGATGATCAGATTTTGGGTAAAACAAAATTAGGGTTTGTAAATGTTAACAACTGTTAAAAAAAAATATACACAGTATATATATACAACAGTAACGTGGGCCTACACATTTAAGCTAAGTGCGTAGGGCCCAGTAAATACGCAAAGCCCATTTAGTACGCAGAGGCCCAAGAAGTACGCATGGGCCCAAATTCTATCAAGATTAGGGATTTACCACATCTCACCTTCTATATTCGAGATCATACTAACCATACCTGCCAGATCACATTTCAATTTCCCGTTGGATAGCTGCAGCCTAAGAAAAACTGTCGGTATTCTTGTCCACTTAAATCCATGCCTTTTCTCTTTCAACATGTGTTTGGTGATGATGTTTATCATGTTTTCGGTAATATTGACGAAAATTTTGTGGACCCCACTTGTGCTAGGTATAAGCCTACCGATCCTCAAGGTTTATCGAAATATAATGATGAGAGCTTCAGGTCTATGTTACCATAAGCAAAGAAGATGATCATTATCTTGATCAGATGATGAGAGCTTCAGGTCTATGTTACCATAAGCAGAGAAGATGATCATCTGATCGCTTGTTGAGCTATCTAAATATGTTTGCACGTCACTAACATTACGTGTCTTTTGCTGCTCATTTGATTAATTTTCCTAGCCCCGCTTTGGTAGCTTGCACTCTTAGGTGTCTTTTGATTTACCTATGCACAAAATTTTCTGTGTCTTTTGATTTCTCAACTTGTGTATGACCGGACTCAGCTTGTGCAGACTTATAGCACAGTGGAATCCAACTTTCCGTGTAGATCTTTACTGTTAATCACCTATTAGCAGTTTACTTGATTCCTGGCTGAATCTACCGACACATCGTTGCTTGAGGCCACAAGACATCCTCTGGGTCCTATTCACATGCTGACGAAATATGAGTAGTTTCTATCATTTCTTGATTTAATTTTTTAAATTTTGCGGTATGGATAGACCGGTTTTACATTCTCCCCCAAAAATCTTGTTTTAAAATAGAAAGAAGATTTTTCTATATATTATGCACAAGTAAAGTTTTTTTTTTAATAATAACAAATCATTCAAAATTTATCATCTCTGGCCATGTTACCAACTGACGAAACCGGGTTTTGTCAAAAGCTTTTGTGAAGATAACTGCCTTTTGATCAGCAGTATCTATTGGCAACACCTGTATATATCCTTTGTCATGAGCATCACGAATGGAATGAATCCGAATTTCAATATGTTTGGTTTTAGAATGATCAATTGGATTCTTCACGATGTCACGACAGGCATCATTATCAATGAAAATAGGTGTGTGCATGACATTTAAACCGTAGTCCAAAAGCTGATTTTGGATCCAAAACACTTGACAGCAACAACTGGATGCAGCTGTGTATTCAGCTTGAGCAGTGGAGATGGACACTGTTGTCTGCTTCTTGCTCTGCCAAGACACCAGCCTATTACCCAGAAATTGACAACCACCAGAGACAAATTTTCTGTCAATCCTGCAACCTGCATGATCACTATCAGAGTAAGCGATTAAATCAAAATTATCACTCTTAGGATACCATAAACCAAGTTTTGGTGTCCCTTTGAGGTAGCGGAAGACTCTTTTTACTGCAGTTTCATGCGATTGCTTGGGATTTGACTGAAAGCGTGCGCAGCATCCAACTACCCACATAATGTCTGGTCTGCTGGCTGTAAGATACATTAGTGAGCCAATCATTGATCAATATGTGTGAGGATTCACTGAAAGGCCTTGAAGATCTGGTACAAGTGTTGTTTGGGCCGCAAAAGGAGTGTTGGACGGCTTGCAGTCAGACAGGTTGTATTTTGCCAGGATGTCTCTTGTGTATTTGGCTTGATGGATAAGAATTCCGTCTTCTTTCTGCTGAAATTCCAGTCCTAAGAAAAATGACAATTCTCCCATCATGTTCATTTCAAATTGAGACTTCATAATGCTTTCGAATTCCCTGCACAAATTTTCATCAGTGGAACCAAAGATAATATCGTCAACATATATTTGAACAAGAACTGAGTGTTTGTTGACTTCTTTGGTGAACAGAGTCATGTCGATCTTCCCTCCGGTGTATCCATTTTGCAACAAATACGAGGACAAGGTCTCATACCAAGCTCGAGGAGCTTGATGAAGACCATAGAGAGCCTTATCCAATTTGTAATATTTGTTGGGATGATGAGGGTCTTCAAAGCCCGGCGGCTGACAGACGTAGACTTCTTCCTTGATTTTCCCGTACAAGAACGCACTCTTCACATCCATAATCAATACCTTCCTGCTGACGAAAACCCTGAACAACCAGACGAGCTTTGTTCTTGATCACCACACCATGTTCATCCATTTTGTTGCGAAAAACCCATCTCGTTCCAATGGGATACTTACCTTCAGGTAAATCCACTAGCTCCCAAACCTTGAGTTTTCTAAACTGAAACAACTCTTCCTGTATGGCTTCTACCCAACTTGCATCTCTGACTGCATCTTCAATGCTGAAAGGCACTGTCTGAGATAAGAATGCTGAGAGTGATTTTCAGGGATTGATGAGCTGGATGGATCATTTACAGACTGTTGTGCTGAAGATGCTTCTTCAGGAATTGGAGTACTTTCAACAGTTGTATCACCATTTGTGGATTGAAGAGGAACGATTGGATCAGCTACTAATGGAGAGAGTCGGGTTGTGAAGGGTGCAACATCGTCTTCAGAAGAGTAAAGAGTATCTTCGAGAGGTGAAGGAGCGGCTGCTTGATTGTCAGGTGTTTGATCTTCAGTGATATTGAAATTGTTGAAAACAACGTCCACATCAAAGAACCAGTCAGGACCGGCTCCTGTGTTAGTGGGGTTGGATTCCTGCCAATCTACATAGAAAGATTCGAGAACCATCTTGGTGCGTTTGTTGTATACTCAATAAGCTTTTTGACTTGAAGAGTATCCAACAAAGAAGCACTCATCTCCAACTGCATCGAACTTCATTATGTTCTCATAGTTGTTCAGAAGAGTACATGAGCATCCGAAGGGCTTGAAGTAGTCAATCAGAGGTTTTCTTTTGAAAAGTAATTCATAACCTGTTTTCCCGCGCGCCTTAACGATTAAGACTCTGTTAAGAACATAACAGGCGGTATTCACAGCTTCTGCCCAGAAGATGATCGGCAACTTGGAGTCGATGAGCATTGTTCTGGCAGCTTCAATAAGTGTGCGATTCTTCCTTTCAGCAACTCGGTTCTGTTGAGGAGTTCTCGTAGCACTGTACTGAAGATGAATTCCTTTGTTGTTGCAGAAAGTCACGAAGCTTTGATTTTTGAATTCAGTTCCGTGATCGCTTCTGATTGATCTGACCTTTAACTTCACTATGTTTTCAATAAGAGGAACAAATAGCATCAAGATCTCAGCAGCTTCACTTCTGTATTCTATGAAATACACCCATGTAAAACGAGAAAAGTCATCTGTTATCACCAAACAATAAGATTTTTTAGCTAAGCTTTTAACACTAATTGGACCGAAAAGATCCATATGCAATAATTGAAGAGGTGAGTCAATTGAGTTCACTGATTTGGATTTGTGCGATTTTTTGTGTTGTTTTCCTTTGGCACATGCTAAACATTTTTCGGAAAAAGGGAATTCCTTGGAAGGAAGACCTCTGACAAGATTTAGTTTAGAAAGTTTGTTAATGTTTTTAAAGTTTACATGTCCCAATCGCCTATGCCATAACAGTGACTCTGACTCGGATGCCTTTGAAAGTAAACAAGTCATTGGACATTCAGACTTGGCATCTCTCATATTTATCACATAGGTGTTATTCTGCCTAGGAGCTTTTAGCATAATCATATTGGTGGGTGGTATGAATCCAGGCTTCAGAAAGATGCACTCCATGTCATTGAATAACACCGAGATTCCTTTGTCACAGACTTGTGATACGCTCAATAGATTGTAGCACAATTCTGGAACATAATTCACATCTTCTAAAGTCAGTGCGTCGGAAACCACATCTCCTATTCCAACTATCTTTCCTCCCTTTTCATTTCCAGCGAAGGCAACAAACTCTCCATCAATAAACCGATAGTTTTTGAGGAGTTCCTTCAGTCCAGTCATGTGCCTTGAAGCCCCACTATCAACATGCCATAGATATCTCATGAGTGCAATCAACCATTTCTGTAGTTTATTCAGATCTTTTTCCTCCGCTATCTTGGGCACATTCTGTGGCTTCTCATCTGCTTTGCTAGTGGGTGTCTTCTCGGCTACGAGTGCTTCCTCAGAAGCAGCTTCTTTTCCCTTATCGGCCTCCAGCACTCCCTTCAGACCAGCATTCTCTAGCATTCCACCCTTTGGCATTTCAGCCGACGACCCTTCCAGTGAATTCACACCATATGTGGATTTGGTACAGATTTTGGCCATCAATGCTTTGTTCACATCAGCTTCAACCGCAGCTGCCTCCTCTCCCCAATCGAAGTCTTCAACCACCAACGCTTTCTATTGATTTGCTTCCCTTCCATCAGTAATCGCCACCATTCTCTTTGCTGGCTTGATCTCTGCTTGATTTAGAGTGGGACACTCATATTTGAAGTGCCCAAGAGTCTTGCAGTTGTAGCATCTAATCTTTGACTTATCAAAACCCGCTTTACCCATTCCGACTCTTCGATCGGTTCTATCATGAAATCTCTTCACCCTCATAGTGATCATAGCCATCTGCCATTTCAGATCCATTCCTTGCATATCATCCGGTTCAACTTGATACATGTCTTCAGGATTCATCATCTCACTCTTAAGATCACCTGTCTTCAAAGCCTCAAAGCTAGTCATGAATGTGTTGAAGAGTTCAACATGTTCGTTAGCGAGCTTTGTGAGCTGTGGATTGAGTGTCTTTGCAGCTTTGTCAGAGTATGAGACTGTCTTTCCCGAGCTTGAACCACCACCACCCATTGCATCCACATATACATGTGATGAGCTTGAACCCATGTCAACTACCGGAGTCATTAGTGCCAGATTCTTCATAGCTGTGCTAGGAGCGACTTTCGGAACAGTCTGGTTCATTTCTCCTTTGGTGATATCCATTTCCAATGACTTTAGAGTGTTGATGAGATCAGCCAAAGTAGATTGAGCATCTAAATACTCTTTTCTAATCAACATGCATTGTATCCTCCATTCTTTGGGCAGGGAGTCGAGCAGTTTCTTGATTGAGTTTCGGTTGTTGACGGGAATTCCTGCTTTCTTCATCTTGGTTAGCATACTCATGAATATGTCAATGTGTGAGCTCAGACTCTAACCACGAATGCTACCGAACATATCATACTCCTTCTGCACCATATCTTGCTTATATTGGCGCATTTCTTCATTCCCTTCATAGTACTCGTTCAGTGGAAACCACAGGTCATGATCAGTGTCGTATTCCTTAAACATGTTATAAATATCATTTGATAAGGCCATGGTGAGGGCACCATAAGCCTTATGGTCTCTCTGAAGTAGCTGTTTATCAACATCAGTGTAGGTGGAGGGATCAGGGTTGAACTCTTCCCCTGTAGCAGTGGTTCTCATCGGAATGTGTGGACCTAGCTGGATAGAGGTCCCTTGGGTAAAATCAGTGACATAGAAGAACGACCTCATTCGGTTTTTCCAAGTTCCATAATCTTCTACACCCTTTAACTTAGGAACTCTAGTTGTTGTTCCAGTTTCAAGTTCTTGTTGGGTAATAGGATTTACACTTGAGTTGTTATCGTTACCAGCCATTGATTTAGGTTGATTTTATAAGTTTGATTTTCTGATATTATAGGTTACAGTCCAGAATAATGTCCAAAGTCCTTAAGTGCGCAATTAAGTGCGCAATGAGTAAGTCAAGTGTGCAGCAGCCTGTAACAATAGAAACAACCTTGTCAAGATATTTGTCTCCTGATAAGTGCGCAGTTTTGCAAGATACACGAGTAGCTGTTTCTTCTTTGATAAGTGCGCAGATCAGTCAGCACTCGGGCATGGTAAGTGCTCAGTCTTTAAGATTTTAGTGCGCAGAAACCCTAGCCAAGTACTCAAAACTACGCCTTTTCAGTAAGTGCGCATGACAACCAGAGATTTATGATTATGTGCGCAGAAACCCTAGTTGTGTGTCCAGAGACAATGAAAACAATAAGTACGCAGGAATCTAAGTACTCAGAGTAAGTGCTCAGTGGAAGAAACAAGTATGCAAATTATGTGCGCAGAAACCCTAAGTGCTCAAACAAGAAATAAGTACTCAAAGCAAGAAATAAGTGCGCAAATCAAGAAATAAGTGTGCAAATCAGTCTGTTAAAAAGTAAAAACTCAGCTGAATCCTATCCAAAACCTTTTCATTCCATTCTGAAATGTTTGGATGAAGTTTATACTTAAAATGAACAACTTTTAACACCTAGAAACACAACACCAACGAAATTTGAAGCAATTAGATAAGAAAGACTCCCTTTTTTATAAACATAAAATTTTATAAAAATCTTAATAAAAACTAACAAGATGAGGGTTTTGATATCTTTAAATAGATACAATCTAGAGCACAAAGGCTCTGATACCAAATTGTAGCTCCCAAATACTAGATCTTGTTAAGTGCAAGAGATTGTTATCACTTAGAAACACCTATGGATTAGGTGTTTTAAGTGATTAATCTTCTACTACAAAGAAACTAGATGAATATAATAAAAACCGACACACAAGATGAATATTAACACGATTCCATTACTGATTTGTCACTGAAACACCATGGAAACTATACAAGTACGCACCTAATGATCTTGTGCTACAAAGATAATCAAAAACCCTAACCCTAGTGCTGCAACATAACTTGCTATATATAGATGACCAGATGGGCCTGCGCACTTAAGCTAAGTGCGCAGGGCCCGTGGTTAAGTACGCAGCCCACTAGGGTTTTATAGACAACTATCAATAATTACAAAATAAGTCCCTTGACTTACACACTACACAATAAACTAACAAAAGTCTTCATTCTGGTAACTGTGGTCTCAAATAAACCCAACACAAAACCAAGGTTTTGAAATTAAAACGTCAAGTTTTTGGCAACGGAAAAAATGATACCTTTTCTAATTATAAAAACCAGGAACATCAAGATATAATTGCCAATACTAAAAAGTTAAGAGATAAAATATAAACAAACAAATCATAAAAAAAAACTTGTAGCCTGTAGCTACTGTAGTAACCATATTGTATTTTAATGTATATAGTAATATTATTATTCGATAATAATACTATATAATATATCAAGTTAATAATTAAAGTGTTAATTATAAAACATTGGTAGACTAATAATTAAATGTTAATTGTTTAAATGGCAACTCCTTAAGGATCATACGAGTAGTCTATGGTAGGGATGAGCTCGGGACGGTATCGGTACCAACCGAAAATACCGATCCCGAAAACTTTCAAAGCCCAATACCGATACCGATGCCGAAAACATACGGTACGGTACCGGTATGGTATCGGTATTTTACCTTAAAATACCGATACCATACCGATCCGTACCGATACCGAAAATACCAAAACCGAAAACCTCTAAATGTGGATACCGATATTGAACACCCTCGGTTTGGTACGGAATCGGTACGGGATCGGTTTAGGATCGGTATCGGTTCGGTATTCGGGGCTATATGCTCATTCCTAGTCTATGGACTTGTGTTTATTTTTAGTGATGTTTTGTGTTCTCGTTAATTCTTTCTACTCTTTCTTTGTTTAACGAATTAACTAATCAATCAACTAGTATTTGGTCTTATGGGTGTTTTGATAGGAAGTGGATTGACTTATGAGTGTATCAGTGGCGTGTAAAAACCCGCGCACTTGTAAGGTAACCTAATTCCACATGTAGAGATTAGCTTATTTGTGTTTGGAAACATTCACACTTTGTGCCTTAATCCTCGACTATCAAAATCTCACTTAGGGTGGGTACGATCCTTATACTTGGTCCTAGTGATAAGCCAAGACTTGGTTGAGCGACTTAGCTTCATGGTCTATGTGTTAGCTTTGGTGCAAACCAAGAATTGGTGAACCCGTGTTGGAAGAAAACAGTCTATATTATCTTCCATTACTATATTGCCGCACAATTAGTAATGGGCCAATCACTTTTTAAAAAGTTAATTAATTCAAGTAGGGGATGAGCGTATGCGGGAGGCTGCGTCGCCTCTATGATGTCAAGTGGTATCTTGTTCGGCCATGCTCCTGCCACGGGCAAGTTATTCATAAAAGAGTAGAGTCGTTAGATGTCAATATCGCAACATTAGGAGGTGGATTCTTCGGGGTTAAGTATACAGAATCTCGGGTGATCATCCCCTCGCCGTCGAGAGGTGAGCTTACCGGGATAGAGAGACCCTCACAATAACAAATGAGAACACAAATTGTTTTTAAAGTTATCGTGGTTATGCGTAATTTGGACACATCACTCAATTAAGCGTTTACTGTTAATCTATACCAAGACAAGTTGGATCCCAAAGCAACACTTTTATTTAGACATTGGTTATCTTCTCGGTTACTTTCGTTATCTCTCACTTTCATTTATCTTTAGTTTCATTTTAGCAACTGAAAACCGAGTAGGAAAAGTCGTGTCTTTGGGTTCGATTCTCGGTACTTACTTATGTCTATACTATATCTGATAGGTACACTTGCCTATTGTGTGTGTTTTAGAACATTAAGCATTTATCGTTTTATTCTATAAATTTAAAACTTGAAAAGTGTCTCACATCTAAGTTTTTGGCTTAAACACTTTCACCAAGTTTTTGGCACAAACATCGGGAACTTGTCATTTTAAGAAAAGAATTTTAAGTAACTAAAACCACGCGCTATTAATGGTACACCTACAATGCGCAACCAAGCTATTCATTAAAACTCAAGAGCTTGGTCCTTCAAAACCTCCATGCCAGATAACCATCTAGCCTATTGTTCTTGATTTTCCAGATAGAGGATCGACTCTTCCTTGGACTGGAAGGTTAGAATCACCCTAGCTCCTCCCAAGTACTTCACATCCATGACTCCCATCTTCGTAAATAACATGTCATTTTGAAAACCATTAGTCACCGGGATATCCCAGAAATTTCCTAACGGGTAACAGCAAACATTACTCCCCATACCCTGTGACCAAGGACTTGATCGGCTTCACCACTATGGAACAAATTACCGAAGACTCCCTCATGTTGCTCATCCTTGAACGAGTTACCTTTTACTTCCCTGCTACCTTGTATTAGGAGCATTGTTGTAAAAATCCCGCCTAGCCTTGGATTAATCACCATCGGTGATTCACCGATTAATTTCTAATCAAAGGGTCACTGAGTAAACAACGATTAATCGCTAGTTGGTGGCTATCTAGCGATTCTAGCCAAATTCCGCCCAAAATCTGTAAATTTTGGTCAAATTCCTTCTAAAATTTGTAAATATTGACGATTAATCATGTATACTCAAAGATATGAGTCGAGAAGGGGTTAAAACATGCATACTAAAAAACACTACATATAAAATTTTTGTGTATGTATATAATTGAAAATCACATATATATTCCGAATCCGATTAATCACGATTAATCCCTACTAATGTTGATTAATCACTAGTCGGTATCTCACCGACCGACTAGCGCTTAGCGATTCTTACAACACTAACTAGGAGATCCATCAAACATTTTTGTCTACGTCTGATAGTTCCTTGTGTAACCATTCATGATGTTGTCACCCGTCTGATTTGTCATTTGAACCATAAATCTTGATCTGTTCTTATCGAACTTAGCCACGTTCTATCCAGCTTAGCTTCATCAAAGGTTATCTTCGATAATTCCAAGATCCAATCTCGCGTCCTTGCAATATTTGAAAGCCTCGGGAAACTGAAGTGATTACCATCCCCATCCCTTTTAGAAGGAACAAAAGCGTCTTCCTAGTTCTTGAAGTGGTTAAAAGCATTCCAAAGCATGTCATTGTTACACCAACCCGGGAGGTTGTAGATTAAGAAAGTAGTCGCTCTTTGAACATCATTCCACCGATTCTGATGCTTTGCTTCCTATCTTTTCTTCCTTTTGCTCTTGAACCCATCCCAAGTCTCCGTTTCAGCCGTCTTTCCATTAGCAATCTTCTCTTGTTCTATCCTTTTGTGTCTTCTTAGGTCATCAATGTTGTTGAAGAACTCCATGTATGGACTCTTATTCCATGGCCTGAAAGTTCTATGGCTAGCTTCGCCCGTCCTTGCATCCCTTATGGTGTATTTGGTAAAGTGAAATAAATAACTAATATTTTCAAGACATGATTCTGATTTGAAGATTATCCTGGAAGTTTAAGTAGGTTCAAGATGAAGATGGTTGGTTTATTAATTTGAATTATCTATTAATAGATAGGTTTATCTATGTAGGTCTAATTAATGGTTTAATTAGTATTTGAGTTGGGTTATGACTAGAATGAATTTCGTATAAATAGATGGTTAGGTCTATTATAAGGGTGAGGTTAACGTAAGAAGCGTAAGAAGCAATCGCAGCCATTAGATTAACAACATGTCTGGACGCAGATTAAAAACCCTAATCATGCTTGGGTTAAACTAACCAAGGGTAAAATAGGAAAAAACCGTCTAATTTTTTTTTTCAAATCGTAACAGACCTAATTGAACCATGATTTTTCATCGTTTTCAGATCGATTCATGTTCAAATTCAAATACAAAAAAAAATCGATTACAATGAACGAAAAAGTAAGATCAGTATTTGATCTAAAAATAATCAAAAACAGAGGATTAAACTAATCATATGAACAATTATGAATTGTAATAGTTGTCGAATACTCTGGATTTTGTTTCATTAAGGATGATTAAACATAAAAATTAGGTTAAAAAAAGTTGCAGAGGAAGAAGATGAAGTTGGTGAAAAACAGAGCCTTTTTAAAATCTCAGACGCACTCATCAAATTTTCAGACGCACTCATCAAAAATTTATCAAAAATTTTCAGACGCACTCATCAAAATTTCAGACGCACTCATTGAAAGTTTGGAAGCACTCATTGAAAATTTTGGACGCACTCATCAAAACCCAACAAAAATTCAAACGCACCTTTACCAAAAAAACAAACGCACCTTATTAATATCAAACCAAACTTCAAAATGAATTATTAATATCAAACGCAAGTTCCTTTATCTCTCTGCAATTATCTTTGCTTGGAGCCTTCACTTGTCATTTCCATTCTATCTCTGCAATTATCACTTCAATCTTTCAGGTAATTAACCCTCCTTTGATCATCATGATCTTCTTGGTCATTAGGCAATCGGTGTTGCACAATACTGTAACAAACAGAAAGATGACCCTTTCCCTCACTCCTGTCCCAACGAAATTCGGCCACCACCAAGCTCGGGTGGTGTCGGCGCTGGTGTATCGGACCCCAACGAAAGCGGGATAAGTGGGTTTTGGTTTTGTGGTTGTTTCAGGTGTTGGTGGTGCATATCAAACGCACTCATCTTTTCTCCTCCATATTTAGACGCACCTACACTTTTTTCCTCCACATCAAACACACCTCTGTTCTTTCAGATCACATTTTCAGCTTCTAATTTCTCTAATTGTTCTTTCAGCTCGCTCACTTGCTGACTCATCATTTCAAGCTCCATTTGTCTCTGTGATGTCGAAGACGGGTTCCGGTTGGAACAATGTAGCCACGAGTTTTGCAGGTCGTGTTTGCTAGAACAATGTGGGGCCATGTTGTTAGTAGTGGACCTCAAGTCGCTTCTATTAAGAGAGAAGCTGGATGAACTGTTCCGGTCTTCATTAGGGTCGTTTCCGTGGTGGTAGGTGGTGATGGTGGTGGTCAGATCTCGATCGATGAACTTCAAATGATGATTAGCTAATGGTGGTCACGGTTTGTTTCAAAATGAGGATGGGTTATAACAGGGAAGAAGATAGGTTTTATTATGGTTTAACTGTGGTTAGGTTAAATTGACAGATGTCAATCTCTAGTGGCTTCTTACACTTCTTATTTTAAGGGACTTTATATTGTATACTTTCTCCTATTATAATTGGTGTGTTTTGATATATAAACAAAAGAGTCAAACAAGTTTGTTCAATCTTGTATTTTTGTGTTTAAACAAAAGATCCGATTTTCCAACATATTCCAGTGACATGCCTTTGCGTATATTAAAGATTCCTAAAAACCAATGGGGATAAATAACTGATTCAACAACATAATAGCCTGAATGACAACAAATTACACAAAACATGGCTAATCAAATGTGTAGCAATTGCCAATGATGTTGTAGCCCAGTGGTTGCAACAAAGGTGGGAAAGTTTACCCACATTTGTGAGGTTCCTGTCCAGGGTCTCAGGTTTGATTCTGTCTTCCACCAAAAAATAACCATTGCGTTTGAAAGGAGAAACCTGTGTTAGGAAGGACTCGATCCTGGGTAGAGGTGGCTTTCAAACCAAGGGTTTACCGCAAAAACACAACCTTTCAAAAAAAAATGTGTAGCAGTTGGTGATAGAAAGGGTAACTAATTACAATCTCATAAAACTTTATCAGTGCGGTGTGTGGATAACAGTAAATAATTACAATGAGTCTTAATAGTTTTTACTATTAGTTTTGCCAATATGAAAAACAACTGAAAAATAAAGTCAATTTTTAATGCATACAACCTTTAAAATATTCAAGCATTTGGATTATGATTGAATTAGAAATGGTTAAGTGTTGTGTTTAATAACTAAAAGGTTAAAAGTTTAAATCATACAATGTAACTCATAGTATATTTATCTTAAAAAATCTATTGTTTATTATTAAAAAACTAACTGTATTATACCTGCGAGAACTTTTTTGAGACGGGAAAGGAAGCTTAAATCAAATGCTCCCATATGATAATTAACTAGTTATGTGCGTTTTAACCTTTAGTAATCACTAGTTTATATTTTGAGAGCTTCCGTGATAGACAAATCTAATGCAATCAATCCTAAATTTTACCTATTAAATTGTAAATCACCTGATGATATTGTTAAGAAATAGAACGTAATGATGATATAGGGGTGAAAATTAAAAATGAAAATAAAATAAAATAAACCTTACACATGCTAATATAAACATATCAAAGTAAGGATGAAAAGTGAAATATTATTGTCTTTTATTATATATATTAGGTTATAAAATTTAGTATTACATGAGGTTGGATCAATGAAATATTAAATGATTATTAATAAACGGGAATATAAAAAGAATTAGGTAAGAAAATAAATATTAAATAAATGAGAGATAAACGTAAAATAATGATTTAATAATATCAGTTCATATGAGAGAAAAGTGGGATAATTATAAGAATATATATAATTATCTATATTTATTACATAGTAATGTAATAATATAGATAAATTCAAAAATTATAAATTGATAAATACTAACTTAAATATTATATATTATATATTATCCATAATTAGATAGGAAAAAAATAGTATTAATAACATTAATAGTTTTGTAAGGATTTCAATGGTGGGATGGCCTAATCAACTATCATGTGTCTCCAGCCCAAAATGCATTTTTTAAATTTTGGGTGTGTATAGGTATAGGTTCATGTACAAAGTGTGTTTTTTATATAAAATGTGAGAAGTCTAGTTAGTCATTATGTTTTAAATTTTGGCTATGATGTTTTCGTTTCCTTTTGCATTGTACTGTACTGAAAAACACCAAACACAACAATTTAAAACACAATCAAATGTATTCTAGACATATAATTTAAAACACACTGATTACTTTCTTCACATGGTGTTTTAGATTGCATGTCGAGAAATACTTTAATTATTGTTTTAAATTGTTCCGTTTTGTGTTTTTCTATATAATACTATGCCAAAATAATATAAAATATCATGGCTAAAATTCAAAACACAATGCCCATATAGATTTCTCACACTTTGTACAAAAAATGCAGTTTGTACAGGAACCCCATATAACAATTGGAGTGGGGACACATGGCACTTTGTGAAGCCATCCCCGCCCTTATATTCTTACCAAAAATTTTAGTTTATAAATAACTTAATATTTAATAATTTTTTTTATCTTTATGTTTATGATTATGATAACTTTACTATATAATAAACAAAAATCGTATAATTATCTTATTTATCTCTCATATGAAATAATTTTATTAAATCATAATTTCACGTTTATCTATTATTTATTTAATATTTATTTTCTTAACTAACTTTTTTATATGTCCGCTTATTAAAAACCATTTAATATTTTATTTATAAAAAAATTACCCCTTGAAAGCCACTCCTGCCCAATTACGCACTGCAATGGTTGATTTTGCTTTTGCACCTCATCCAATAATACATTCTTTATTTAATATACATTTTCATACTTATTCCTATGGTTAATTTTTATACTACATTTTTATAGATAATTTTTTTAAATAAAGATAATTATTATATCAATAGCATAGTGGTAGAGAGGAAATTCTCACTTGGGTGAGGTTGGGAGTTCAACTCCAAGGATGTGCAAACATGTGTAAAGGGTGTAAAAGGTATAAAGAAAATGGGTGTAAGAAATTAGTCGTTTAAAAAAAACTATATTTTAAAATTTCATTTATTGACCCGTGCAATACACGTGGTTCTAAGTTTCTAACCTAGTAGATTTTTTTTAAATAAATGTGCATTTTATTAAACATAATCGCGAAATATTACATCAAGATAGCGGGCAGACGGGCAACAAGTTGCGCCGCCACCCCTTTCTGGATAGCAAACCCTAATCTATTAAAACGAACCCATGCCCCCTGGAGTCGAGACACTGCTATGAATAACCCGTTGGACTCTGGTCAGGAAACGGATGGCTTCCGGTGCCAAGGAGCCAAAGGTATCAAATGCCAGGGGTACGAAAACGTGTTGGTTCTCCTCACAAGCTTTAGCATGCTTCTCAACTTTCTTCGCCTCTGCTTTCCGCACCGCTTGCCCTGCTACAAAACCACTATCCCTCAAACCAACCAGGGGAGATACACCTGTTAGGTTAACACAAGCGTGTTTCCCCCGGCCCACCCAAAGACAAGCATGTCTGCTGGGCGTAGGGTGGATCTCCCTTCTGCGGGGTCCGAGAGGAAATTCACAGGAGCCTCCTTCTTGGCTGAGATCTCAGCCCTTCTTAAAATGTCTCAAAGAACGTCTCGGACCCAGTCATGCCTATATTTGAAACAAGGCAACTCCTTACAGTGAACCGCGTGTTCCCCGTTTATGTCCAAGCATGCCTTACGGCAAATTGGACAGACTTCATCTTCATGGTACATGGGGATCATCAAACGATATTTAAGAATTGCCCTGTATTCAACCCTAGAATGGTTTGGCCCAAACCTTCAATTGGAACAACATTCAGGATATCTTGGGCATGGGGGCTTTGCAAGCATTCAATAACTGCTTTTTGGCGGGGGGACAGATCAAAACCTTCACCCAGGCTCTGTGCGATTTTGCCAAAAAGGGCATTTGCCAAAGTTTTCTGAGGCTTTGGGGGGGGTGTCCTTGTTAGAAAAACCGCCAATATCAAAACCTAGTAGATTATAAAAAAAATCCTAATAAAAATCCAAAATATTTATGTTACGAACCCAAGTCTATAAATGATTAAGCCCATGCACGTTGGAAGTCCATGCAGCCCATGGGTGTTTGTTTTGGTGGTCAATGTTTACATTATGTGTTTTTCTAATTTTTAGTAGTTGTTGAGAGAATAAAGGAGATCATGGCCATATTACCAGGTTTCCATGTTCACATGCTTTCCAATTTATTAGGAGACTAGTTAGTAGTGTTTGTTCATTGTACCCTATATATATAGGGAAGTTTTTTTTTATCTTGGGAATATAACCAGAAAATTGCTCCAATATTTCTCTCTTATTTTCTCTCTAACTTCTTCCTATTTGCTTTGCTTGTACCAATTGAACCACATAGTGGTATCAGAGCCAGGTTATCTCAATGGAAACTCGACATAAATCCAACGAACAATTCCAACAAGAAACTCATGAAGCCATCAAAAAACTCAATGCCATGTTTGAGAAGTTCATGGGGGAGCATCAAACTCTTCAGGTGACCGTTCATCAATTGCAACAGAAAGGACCAGCACATCCTCGGGTTCTGGCGGTGGATCCGATTTCATCATGGGTCACGAAGCCAAGCCATACATGAGACTCCATTTCCCGCGTTTCAGCGGTGACGATCCCACTTCCTGGCTCTACCAAGCGGAGCAATATTTTGTTTTCCAAAATGTACCGGAAGCTGATCAAGCACACTTAGCCTCCCTTCACCTGGATGGAATCGCTCTCCAATGGCACAAGTGGTATACCAAGTCGCGGGGACCTTTATCTTGGGCGGAGTTCACTACGGCCTTGCTTCACCGGTTTGGTCCTACCGATTTCGAAGACCCATCCGAGGCACTCTCCCGTCTCAAACAAACAACCATGGTACCAGCCTATTAAGAAGCTTTTGAACGGATCACGCATCGGATAGACGGTTTACCAGATTCCCATCTCCTTGGCCTTTTCATTGGAGGGTTAAAAGATGAGATCAGATTGGAAGTCAAGATCAAAAAGCCGCGGAATTTATCGGAATCCATCGGCATCGCTAGGTTGGTAGAAGATAAATTGACTTTGCAACGTAAGAACACTCCTTTCCCCAAAACCCTACCACCTACTTCACAATCCAGAACTTCTTCATCGGCTGGTCTTTTAGGCCCGGGCCCAACCAACAAACTCTCCCTTCCAGCCCCTACCCCCATCCGTCGGATCTCTAGTAATGAAGCGCGCGAGCGCCGAGAAAAAGGATTATGTTACTATTGTGCTGAGCGCTATGTTTCGGGTCACAAGTGCAGCAAACCACAACTTTTTATGATCGAAGATGTTACGGAGGTTGAAAACGAACCTCCCGAACCGTTAGTTGAAGACCCTCCAGCCGAAATCTCGTTCCATGCAATCACGGGTGCCCTTACACCCCAAACACTACGCTTACCAGGCCGGATTAAAAACAAAAGTGTGGTAGTGTTGGTCGACGGGGGGAAGCACTCATAACTTCATTGATCAAGCTCTGGTGGATCGTTTTGGTCTCGTGGTGGAACTCGATACGCCATTTAAAGTGGTGGTCGCCAACCGTGAATAAGTGTCGTGTGCGGGTCGTGTTCGTGGTTTATCCATCACCGTTCAAGGGTACATTATTTCCACTGATTTTTTTGTTCTCCCAGTTGCTGCATGCCCGGTGGTTCTAGGAGTGCAATGGCTTAAAAACCTAGGCCCAGTAGAGATAGATTATGAGAAGCTCACTTTTGGTTTCCACCTTGCGGGGTCCACTCATAAGCTGCAGGGCCTCAAAAGCTCTGAATTAACAGTCTTAAAGACACATGACGCTATGGGAATACAAGGGCCCGCTATCCTTTTCCAAATTAGCCTGTTGATTGGAGAGGCAAGCCTAGAACCAACTTCCTACCCAGAGTTACAAGATGTTCTTAATCGTTACTCACAAGTTTTTCAAGAACCCACCACTTTACCTCCTCGCCGGTTCCAAGATCATGGTATACCGTTGATACCGGGTGCCCGTCCGGTAAGCAACCGACCATACCGTCAACCCTATCTACAGAAAGCAGAGATCAAAAAGCAGGTCCGGCAATTGCTCCAACAAGGGTTGATTCGGCCAAGTCACAGCCCCTTTTCGTCACCGGTGTTGCTTGTTAAAAAATCCGACGGCTCGTGGCATTTTTGTATCGACTACAGGTCCCTTAATTATATCACAGTCAAGGACAAATACCCCATCCCCATGATAGACGAATTGTTAGACGAGTTGTATGGTTCCCAGATTTACTCTAAACTTGACTTACGTTCGGGCTATCACCAGATTCGTGTACGAGAAGAAGACATACATAAGACCGCTTTCCGCACGCACGAGGGTCATTACGAGTTCGTGGTGATGCCGTTCAGTCTTACTAATGCTCCGGCAACCTTTCAATGTTTGATGAACGACTTATTCCGCCCATTCCTACGTAAGTTCATCTTGGTTTTCTTCGATGATATCTTAGTGTACTCTAAAAGCCTTACTGAGCATGCGGAGCATTTGAGTATTGTGCTTGGTATTTTAAAAGACAACCACCTTTATGCCAAACAATCCAAGTGTTGTTTTGGAGTCACTCAAGTCCATTATTTGGGTCACCTTATTTCAGCGGATGGTGTAGCAGTAGAACCTGACAAGGTGCAATCTGTTTTAGCTTGGCCCACGCCTACCAATGCAAAGGGAGTGCAGGGATTTTTAGGGTTGGCTGGTTATTACCGCAAGTTTATAAAAGGGTTCGGGGGTATTGCGGCTCCTCTACACAAGTTAGTGGGCAAGGGGCCTTTGTATGGGATGAAGCTGCCAAAGCTTCCTTTAAGGCATTGAAAAAGGCCTTAACCACTACTCCCACATTGGGTCTCCCAGATTGGTCAAAGCCTTTCACAGTGGAGTGCGATGCGAGTGGGGTCGGAATTGGGGCCGTTCTTACTGAACAAGGTAGGCCACTTGCATATTTTAGTTCACCGATAAAGGGAACGATGCTTTCATGGTCAACCTATGAGAAAGAAATGTTAGCGGTTGTCAAGGCGGTTCGAAAGTGGAGGCATTACTTGCTTGGATGACTTTTTTGTTGTCAAGACGGATCACATGAGCCTCAAATATCTACTCGAGCAACGACTTTCTACACCGGCACAAGCTAAATGGTTACCGAAGATTTTGGGGTATGATTATACTATTGAATATAAGAAGGGGGTCTTTAACAAAGGGGCGGATGCGCTCTCTCGTTTACCTGAATACTTGGCCATTTCGCATCCATGTTCCTCCATATGGACCGACATTCAGCAAGAGGTACAAACTGATCCATACTATCAAGAATTACCTTCAAATTTGCACCCACGGTTCCAACACGAAGTCGTTTTTCGAGATGGTGTTTGGTTTCGAGGTGAGGCTATTTTATTAAGTCCATCTTCTCCTTTATTGGGTATTGTACTACAACTTTGCCATGCATCTCCAGAAGGTGGCCATTTTGGGTATCTAAAAACAGTGAGCAAAGTGAAACAAACTTTTTGGTGGACCGGCTTAAAGGAACAGGTAAAGAGTTTCATTCGAGAATGTCAAGTTTGCCAACGTTTTAAGACCGATACCATGTTACCAGCTGGGTTGCTACAACCGCTACCAATTCCAGAACGAATCTGGGAAGAGATAAGTATGGATTTCGTGGAAGGGTTACCAAGCTCTAAAGGGTTCTCGGTTATTATGGTAGTAGTCGATAGACTCTCCAAGTATGCCCATTTTATTCCAATAAAACACCCTTTTACCGCCGCATCAGTAGCACGGGAATTCGTTAATAACATCGTCAAGCTTCATGGTATTCCAACTGCTATAGTCAGCGATCGCGACAAGGTATTCATTAGCTCATTTTGGCAATCACTTTTTAAGTTACATGGCACCACTTTATGTATGAGTTCTAGCTACCACCCTCAGACAGATGGCCAAACGGAGGTGGTTAACCGGACGATGGAACTATATTTACGGTGTTTTGCGGGGGATCAACAGAAGAAATGGATTGAATGGCTTCCATGGGCAGAATATAGTTATAATACATCGTTTCATGCTTCCACCAAAATGATTCCTTTCCAAGTGGTTTATGGCCGCCCACCTCCAAAGCTTATTCCGTATGTACCAGGTACAACGAATGTTTAGACAGTAGATGACTATCTTCGTGATCGAGATGAACTCCTTCATCAACTCCGGGCTAATTTGATACTGGCTCAGAATCGCATGAAAAACCAAGCGGACCAGAAGCGTCGAGAAGTTGAGTTCAAGGAAGGGGATCTAGTCTATGTTAAACTCCAACCATATAGGCAGACTAGTGTTGCTAACCGGGTATCGCACAAGCTCAGTCCAAGATTTTTCGGTCCTTATAAGGTTCTCAAACGGGTAGGTCTGGTGGCATATCAAATTCAGCTCCCTCTTGGGTCCTTGATTCATGATGTATTCCATGTAAGTCTCTTGCGAAAATGTGTGGGTCAAGTCTCCGATTCAATTCCTATCATGGTCGAAGACACTGCTGCTACTTCTTCTCTGCCTCAACCGGAATGTATTCTTGATGAACGGGTCATTAAAAAGGGGAAATATCGTCCACGCACTGAGGTACTAGTCAAATGGCTCGGAAGCACTCGAGAGGATGCTACATGGGAAACGAAGTGGCGATTCGCAAAGGCATATCCAGATTTTCACCTTGCGGACAAGGTGAATTCAAGCGGGGAAGATTGTTACGAACCCAAGTCCATAAATGATTAAGCCCATGCACGTTGGAAGTCCATGCAGCCCATGGGTGTTTGTTTTGGTGGTCAATGTTTACGTTATGTGTTTTTCTAATTTTTAGTAGTTGTTGAGAGAATAAACGAGATCATGGCCATATGACCAGGTTTCCATGTTCACATGCTTTCCAATTTATTAGGAGACTAGTTAGTAGTGTTTGTTCATTGTACCCTATATATATAGGGAAGTTTTTTATTTTGGGAATATAACCAGAAAATTGCTCCAATATTTCTCTCTTATTTTCTCTCTAACTTCTTCCTATTTGCTTTGCTTGTACCAATTCATTAAAGGATGGAAGAGAAAGGATCTCCCTCCTCTTCCCTTCTCTCCAATTCCTTCCAAATTAGAAAGATTGAAAATCACACTAAAATCCTCTTCATTATCCCTTTCATTCTCTCTCTTTCCCTCCTACAAAAAACTCTGGAACACATTTTTTCCCCACTTCCTTTCCAATCCTTTCTCTTCCATCCTTTAATGAAACTCTGGAACAGAGTGTAACTTCTTCCTATTTGCTTTGCTTGTACCAATCGAACCACATCAATTTATTTATATTCAACTAATGTAATAAATAATAGTTATGGCCCAATATTCAGACATACGTACCTCATATTCGTGGAACCCTATACGGTTGTAGTACCTATGGACTGTTGGCGTGACAATTGTACCAAACTTAATATGGGGATGGACTTGTGGAGTCCCCATGCTGGAAACGGGTTTACGAAAATGGGCCCAAATCCTAAAGCCGTCAGCCCTATTATAAATACCCTATTAGGTCATGTGTAGCGGAGGGGTTATTGGGAGGACTAAAATATTAAAAAGTAATAGAAAGGAGGTTAAGAGGCGTTATGAAAAAGGAGGGTGCAGTGGGAAGAAGCGTTATAAGGCTTTATAAATGATTGATTAATCATTGATTAATTATTGTTTTCTTATTTAAATAATAATATTAAATAGTTAATAATATTTCATTTAATAAATAAAAATTACAAATACTAAAAAAATTACAAAATACTAAAAAAAATACAAATACTCATAGGTTATATTTTTGCTCGATTTTGGCCTTTTGTTTCAAACACGTTTCCAAGGCCGATGTCGCGTATGTCTTCGAGCCGCTGGTTCATCTCAGCAAACGTCGGGATTAACTTGTTCACCCCCGACGAAGACTCCTCCTAGGCGGCTCGAGCAGCCCGTCGACCGGGCAGACGGGGTAGCTCATCCGCCCCCTCCTCCCCTACAAAATACTCATTTTCTTCGGCGTTTAGGTCGATGAAGCGCGTGTCAGACGTAGGGGTATCGGGATCAACCGAGTCAGAGGTTTTTGACTTCTTTGAAGGCTTCGTAGTTCTGGCCCGAGATGAAGAACTTCCAACCACTGGGCGGACGTTGGACCATTTGGAGCAGTCTTTAAGCAGCCGCCAAACCCTCATGTACGGAAAATTCCCATATTGTTGTTTGTGTTCTTCCAAAGCCACCTCCAAAATATTCTGGTCGCTTTGGCCAGATTTCCACCCGTTCCGAGTGCGTTGATAAACAGCTTGAAAGTTTGTGCATTTAAAGTTGATGGCGGTCCACTTGCCCGATATGGAATCCTCGAGCCAGTAGTTCTCTCCCTTACCAGCTAGACCAAAAAATGTTGCTCGGACTCTTTTCCAACAATCCCCTTTGGATTGATAGTTCGCTAAAAAAACAAACCAAAAAAATATATAAGTACCCGTTTAAAAAACTATATGTAAAAAAATATAACATAACAAAAAATATATATCTTACCAACAATAGGATCCTCCGACACGTTAACCCACGCTCGGGCTAACGCGAACAACTCGTCGTCATCCCATGGTTGTACGATTTTTTTTGGCGCGAGTTTCCGTGTCTTTCCTTTTGTGAGTCTGTCTTCCTCGCCCGGTTGGTCGCACGAGCTCTTGCTCTTGCACCGGCTCCTGTGTCTCCGGAACCGACTGTGTGTCTTGCCAAGCATTTACGGACCCGAACATTTGAGATGTCCCAAACACTTGTGTTGAGCTAAACCTACCTCCCATGGGTATGTTATACATGTTCGGGTCCCAAGTCATGGGTTGGTTTAACAGGTTCATAAAAGTTTGTGGGTTTGAACCTGAACCCGGAGCTATAGGTTGGGACCCGACGCCAGTAGTTTGGGAACCGAACCTGAAACCACCTCTACCGAATGGATTCATCTTGTGTTTGCTTGTGTATGTAGAAATTAAAAATTTTGTATTTGGTGTGTGTGTGTTATGTAAATAAGATGGTAATTTGGTTGGATTAATGTTGTGTGTGTGTTGATGTATGTATGTATGCATATAGAAGGAGAAAGGAGAAGCCAATTTTTTTTATTTTTTTATTTTTTTTTATTTTTTATTTTTTATAAATGTAACTGACCGTTCAACGGTCATATTGACCAAACCATCTTGCACAACGCCCGTTGAATACATAGCGGAGGGAACCAAAACGCCTCCATAACACCCGGGGGCGGTGTTCCCTGGCGCTATGGGGGTTCAAAACGCCCTATAACGAGCCAGTACACATTAACTTATAACTAATAAATAATGATGCATGCCAATTGGGTCATAGTCCAGAAAACATCAAATGGTGTTTGGATAAAGTATCCAAGTTCAAACCTGGTGGAAGACATATTTAATGGGGTGTAATAAAAAGGGATGTAAAAATGAGTGTAAAAATGTAAGAGGAAATTAGCCGTTAAAAAAAAAAAAAAAGTAATAATAATGATCCATGATCATTGGGTAAGTATGTACTGGGTTTCGATGTGATTGTCTAGGAATTGAGACAATTCAGCTTTACAAAAATGGTTTCATTAGCTTCCGAGATATTATAAAATGGAATCACGATATTGTACAAGTTATAATAAGGTATTTATAATTAAAAATAACACGTATATATCTTTCAAGTATCCTGTTAATATTTTTGAACAAAGTAGCAAAAAATCATATTAATTTTATCTAAATTCGGAGCACCAATTTTTATAGTACCCCATAGTACCCCATTTGAAGATGATTGGGCTGGATTAAGAATGATATACGAGTTAGGTCCATGCGTGATCAACCACAAATTTTTATTATCCTAGAGTTCCCCATAATAGATTAGGCCTATACATAGGATAATTTTCATTAGGGAGGGGGGGGGGGGGGGGGGGGGGGCACAAGCTATGTAGCCTCATGCCTAGGGCTGCAAACGAACCGAACGAACACGAACAAGGCCTTGTTCGTGTTCGTTAGTTAAGGAAAATATGTGTTCACGAACAGTTCATGAACACTTACCGAACGAGATTTTATAGTCGTGTTCGTTTGTTAAGAAAACAATCATGTTCGTGTTCGTTTGTTAATTTTGTTCATAAACACAAACAAGTGTTCATGAACAGAAACAAACACAAACAAAATATATTAACTTTCTAATAAAATTGAATTCACATACACATATGTTTATTTATTTATTTGGGTTAAATAAATTAAACTAAAATAATATTAGGACAACTTATAAGAATAAAAAAACCTTATTAAACTATCGAACATAAACAAACACCTTACCGAACGTTCACGAACATAAACGAATGAACGTGGTCTCTGTTCATCCTCGTTCGTTTAACTAAACTAACGAAATATTTTTTTTCGTGTTCGTTTATTAAACGAACGAACACAAACGAACCAATACGGCGTGGGGCCATAATTATTTTATATTACCGATAGCACAAGTGGTCTATGGTCCGATCTTTCTCTAGGTATTGCCAGGAAACGAGTGTTAGGCCATATGTCCACGAACTTATCACAAACCAAGATTCTATCAATTTTACTGCTCTTAAATCCATCATTGAGATATAAGTGTGTTTTGCAATCCCCACCCCCACCCCCGGGCGCGCACGCTCTAATACAAAAAGGCTGATAAAATTATTAAATACACCATTGCACACTTTGGTTTGAAAACCGGTTCATGCTATCTTCTTCGCATATAACTTCATTAAAGTCTCAAAGGAAGACAAAATATCCTTCAAAGGAATTTCTCACTTGAAGAAGTTCGATCCATAATTCTTTCCACTTCGTTTCATTATTTGGCGCATAAACATTGATTATAAAAAATTTACCTTCCTGCCTCGTGATGTTCCCTCCTACCAGTATGTAGTTTTGCTTATAGATTATGAGACTGGATTTGAATACCTGGGGATTCCACATAGATACTAAACCGCTTGATCTACCAATCGCGTTGGATATTGCCTTCTCCATTTGTGACATTGTTAGGACACAAAGGATTGGTGAAACCACTTTTGCAAACCTTAGTCTAATTCACTTCTGTCAAAATACTCTAAGTATAGAAGTGCTGAAGAAGAAGGATCAAACTGCTGAAGAAGAGATTCAGAAGTGCTGAAGAAGAAAAGTCATCAGAAGTTCTGAAGTTCAAACCAGACACTTCTACTGAAGAACTACTGAAGACAAACTACTCATCAGTAGTTTGTCATTCATCAGTACTTACAGAAGATCTTTTCCACCGCCTTTGTATATCAGTAGTTTATTACTTTAGTATTTCTTTTTGCTTTATGTACAAGTTCCAAGACTGCAACTTGTTGCAACTTGTTTCTGAACTTGCTTTTGGCAAGGTTCATGTATTTGTAACGTCTATAAATAGAAGGGTTCATCCCTCTGTTTTAGACATTGATTTTAATACAAGAAATCCTTCAACACTTATTATTGTTATTTCCATTTCGTGTTTATTGAGAATCTGTCGAAGTGTTTCATTCTCATTCAATACTTAGATTCTCAATAAACACTTATCATTTATTAGTTCTTGAATCTAGGGGGAGTAATAACTCCTGTTGATAAGTGTAGCTTTAAACTTATAAACATTCCGCTGTGCTATCACTCATCAAGAACTTGCTAAACACTTAAGTGTCAACTAGCAAGTTCAACAAAAGAGCAATATACTGATCCAACAATTGGTATCAGAGCACTGGTTTATCTGATCACATATCAATCTAACACATTGAGAATCAGACACAGGCTCTTATTGATATTCAATAAAGGATTATAAGCTCACTTTCATCAACATCCATCACTTTAAGAGATATTTGACAAATCAATACTCTTTAAAATGGATCCTCATAATACTGGTTCTGCCACTAAACCTGCCATGCTTGTAAGAAATGAATATAACATATGGCAAAAGAGAATGGCACATACCTTGTCACAGACCAACACAGGTTGTTAGAGATCTGTGATATATGGTCCTCATAAACCAGCAAATATAAATCTTGAAACTAAGGAAGAGATTCCAAAAGAACCAAAAGACTATACTGATGATGATTTCCTAAAACTTGAGCTTGATGCAAAAGCTTTTTCTATGTTGGCAATGGCACTCCCAAATGAAATCTATTCTGGCCTATTACATTGTGATAGTGCCAAAGAGCTTTGGGACTGCCTAAAAGAACAGTTTGGAGGAACTGAAGAGGTGATTGCCAACACCAGAGAAATCTTGGCTCAACAATATGAAACTTTTGCTCACATTAATGGGGAAACTTTAACTCAGCAATTTGAAAGATTTTCCTCATTAATATCTGAGCTAAAACTAAATGGTCAGACCTATACAACTGTATCTATGCTTCATAGATTTTAAGGTCTTTACCTGATAAATGGGAAACATACTCAATAGTCTTAAGATCTTCACCAGATTTTAGCTCCCTCACTCTTACAAACTTCATGGGAGATTACTTACTTTTGAGAGAGAAATTGATCAAAAGAAAAAGTTACAAAAATTGGTTTTGACAAATCTAAACTTAGATGTCACAAGTGTCAAAAGTTGGGACACTTTGCTAGAGAATGTAGAAGCTCTGGCTTTAACCAATCTCAGTCTGGAAATAATTTTAACCCCAATTATAACAGGAATAATGGAACACAAGGGAGTGCACATTTTGTACAGGCACAAGCTCCACAACACCAATATGTGCCACAAGTACAATATGTACAGATGCCTGCTCAACAGATGCAGAGCCAACAATCAATCCCTCCCTTTCCAGCTGCTCAACAACCTCCACAGCAACAACAACCCTCTCAACAAAGTTTATTTACTTCAGGGTATGTTGACTGGAGCAGTCTTCCTTTTGACACCACATAGTGCAATCCTGATGCAGACAACAAAATGTTTGACATCAACTGGGGAGAGCCTGACAATGGCAGAAAGAACTTTGCCTTAATGGCATTTGAGGGATGCTCCTCAAAATCTGCTTTGTCACAGGTATGAAAAGAATCTTTGACTAAACTATGCTCAAATTCATTCAAAGAATCTTTTGCTCTCATAAGAGAGACAAATGTGCACTTACAAGGAAAAGCAAATGATTCTGAGAGAAAATTCACTAAGATGAAATGTGATTTAGAAAGAAAACTTGCTGCAAAAACAAAAGAAGTTTCTAAATTAACTAACTCTGCTATTGAAACCCAAGCACAAATTAAAATCATGATTAATGACCTAGGAAATGTCAGACAAGAGCTTGTTGACACCAAGGTCACATGTGAAAAATGGGTGGAATCTTGTAAGGGGTACCAATTATTGCTAAACAAACAAAGTGCTTCAAATGTTAGGTTTGGCATAGGGTACAATCACACTGAAACACCAACAGATTTCTCTCCCAAAACTACTGAAGATGGGAGAAAAATTGTGTCAGGTGAAACTTCTGAAGAGGAAGAATGCACATCTTTCCATGAAAACTTTCTAAAGTCACACAAAGAAAGTTCTTCAGAAGTACTGATTAAATCTGACTTTAAGCCATCAGTAGTTTCAACTACATCAGGAGTTGAGAACCTGAAAACTACTGATGACCTAAAACCAATCAAAACAGTCAGAGACTTGTCTTTGAAAGAAAAGACAAAAGAATGTGAAATTTGTGGTCTGTTCAACCACAAAACAGAATTTTGCAGATATAGAAAGGGTATTCAGTTCAATAAGAAAAATCAACAACTGGTTGTGGGGAAACAAATAAAAAATGATTATGTAAAAACTTTTTCTCCCAAGAAACAACAACCAGCGAAAACCTTTTCTCAGAAAAGACAAAATCTCAACAAAAGTCTTTTTCTCAAAATTCTCCTTCAGTAATTAGACCTGAATCATCAGCAGTTTCACAAACTGCTGAGATTAAAGATCTTATGAACTTGGTACAACTACTGATGACCAAAGTTGATGGTGGTCCTCAAAAGGATACCACCATTGTACTTAATGCAAAATCCATTGCCAAAAAGACATGGATTTCTAAACTTGGTCAAGAACAAACTGTAAATGTTCTCAAGAGCAAACCCAAAGCCAAACTGGCTTGGGTTCCTAAATCTAACTGATTTGCTATCTTGTGCAGAGAGTTTCCAGAGGCTTAAATAGCATTTGGTATGTAGACAGTGGAGGCTCAATGCACATGACATGATGCAGATACCTGATAAACAATTTTATCAGCCAAAGAGATGGATCTGTATCCTTTGGGAACAATGCTAAGGGATATGTGCTAGGACATGGCAATGTCTCCTCTGGCAAAATACAGTTTGACAAGGTCAATCTGGTTGAAAACCTTGAGTACAACTTGCTGAGTGTGTCACAAATGTGTGATAAAGGATATTCTTCCTTTTTCACAAAGACATCATGCAAGATCATATCACCAGAAGGCCAGAAGTTGATAAAGAAGATCATTGAAGATCATACTTTGTTAATAGCCCAAAGATGTGGCAATGTCTATGCAGTGGACATTGAAAAAGACAAAGTACTGAACAACACTGCCTGTTTCTTCTCAAAGGCATCAACTTCAGAAACTGATCTCTAGCACAGGAGACTTGGCCATGTGAACTTTAAAACGATAAATAAAGTCACAAAAATGGGCTTGGTCAGAGGTCTACCCTTAAAAGTATACCAGTGTCAAGAACACTGTGTATCCTGTTTAAAGGGAAAACAGCGTAAGTCCTCCTATAAGTCTATTGAAGAATCAAAAACAACTGCATGTCTTCAACTACTCCATATGGACTTATTTGGGCCTGTAAAAATCACGAGCCTTGGTAAGAAGAAGTACTGCTTAGTCATCATTGATGACTACTCAAGATTTACATGGGTATTCTTCTTATTTTCCAAGGATGAGGCTGCTGAAATCATCAAGTTCTTCATTCTACAAGTAGAGAAGCAATACTCTCTACCTGTCAAAACTATTAGAAGTGATAATGGGACAGAGTTCAGGAACAAAACTCTGGATGAATTCTGTTTGTCTAAAGGGATTATTAGACAATTCAGTGTTGCCAGAACTCCTGAACAAAATGATGTGGTAGAAAGGAAGAACAGAACTTTAATAGAAGGAGGAAGAACAATGTTAGCTGATTCTGGCCTACCTTTATACTTCTGGGCAGAAGCAGTTAACACGTCATGTTATGTTCAAAATAGAGTTCTTGTTGTCAAGAGACATTCAAAGACTGCCTATGAAGTTCTTCATGGCATGAAGCCCCTTGTCTCCTTTTTCAGGGCCTTTGGGTGTCAATGTTTCATCTTGAACATCAAGGAATCTATTTCAAAGTTTGCTGCCAAAGTTGACTCAGGTTACTTTCTTGGTTATTCCTCAACTAGAAAAGCCTACAAGGTTTTTAACTTTAGAACCAGGATAGTAGAAGAAACACTGAATGTCAAGTTCAATGAGTCAAAACACACTCTCATTCCAGCACATCCTGCTGAACTCTTTGACCTTGACAACTTCCATTTTGAACCTGAAAAGACTGTCACTTCATCCAAACCTACTTATTATGGTGATCAAAGGTTTGATGATGAGGATCCAGCACCATGGTCTCCTCAAACAGTCATTAAGTCAACTTCAAAACCATCAGAAGTTTCACAAACTTCTGATTCAACAAACACTGAAGGACAAACTCAAACATCTGCTTCAGCACCTGCAACTACTGAAGACACTGAAACTGCTGAACCAGATATAATAGACCTCAGTAGTTTGTTTGAAGAACATGAGCCACCAACACCTGTCAGTGGTTTACAACAACTGATCGAACACAAAGACCATCCACTTGATCAAATCATGGGTGATATTGCATCAGGTGTTCTTACAAGAAACCAGCTTTCCAACTTTTGTCTATTCTCAGCATTTATTTCACAGTTGGAACCAAAGAAGTACCAGGAAGCCCTCAAAGACAACAATTGGGTGCAGGCAATGCAAGATGAATTGCTTCAATTCAACAAGCAACAGGAATGGGAAATCTGTCCCCTACCACCAAACAAGCAACCAATTGGGACAAGATGGGTTTTCAGGAACAAACAAGATGAAGCTGGTATTATAATAAAGAACAAGGCAAGACTGGTAGTACAAGGTTACTCTCAAGAAGAAGGAATTGACTATGATGAAACCTTTGCTCCAGTTGCAAGGCTTGAAGCCATCAGGTTATTTCTGGCCTATGCCATTTCCAACAAAATAAAAGTTTATCAAATGGATGTCAAGAGTGCATTTTTGTATGGAAAGATAAAAGAGGAAGTGTATGTTTGTCAGCCACCTGGGTTTGAGGATCCTTCTCATCCTGAGTGGGTGTACAAACTAGACAAAGCTCTTTATGGGCTCAAACAGGCTCTAAGAGCCTGGTATGATACACTTTCAACCTTTTTGCTCAAAAATAACTTCACAAGAGGTGCCATTGATAAAACTCTTTTCATAAAACATGTTGGAAATCATATCTTACTTGTTCAAATATATGTTGATGATATCATTTTTGGTTCAACAAACACAAAACTGTGTGATGAATTTTAGAAACTCATGCAATCAAAATTTAAGATGAGTACAATGGGAGAACTGCAGTACTTTTTGGGACTGCAGATTAAACAACAAACAAATGGAAATTTTATACATCAATCAAAATATGTTAAAGAATTATTAAACAAATTTTCTTTACAAGACTGTAAATCATGTTCCACTCCCATGACACCAACCACACAAGTTGAACCAGATGATCAAGGAAAACAGGTTGATCAAACCATGTATAGATGTATGATAGGTTCCCTTTTATATCTAACTACTTCTAGACCAGATATTATGTTTTCAACACGTGTCTGTGCTAGATATCAATCAGCTCCTAGGGAATCACACCTTATTGCAGTCAAAAGAATTTTCAGATATCTGAAAGGAACTCCCACACTTGGAATTTGGTATCCTGCTTCAAGCAATACCAAGTTATCAGCTTTTTCAGATAGTGACTATGCAGGGTGTAAAATGTCAAGAAAATCAACATCTGGTGGTTGTCAATTCTTGGGAAACTGTCTGGTGTCCTGGCAATCAAAGAAACAAACATCTGTTGCAACTTCAACTGCTGAAGCTGAATACATTGCAGCTGCAAGTTATACATCACAGATACAATGGCTCCAATATCAACTTCTTGATTATGGAATCAAAGAGAACAAGACACCATTGCTTGTAGACAGCAAATCTGCCATTAGCATCATTCAAAATCCTGTTCAGTTTTCAAAGACTAAACACATTGAAATCAGGTATCATTTCATAAGAGATTGCTATGAAAAAGGCAAGATTGAAGTGAAACATGTAGCAACAGCCAATCAAATAGTTGACATTTTCACTAAACCTCTTGACACATCAACATTTCAGAAGTTAGTATCCATGCTAGGGATGCTAAATTTGTAAGTGTTTCTCTTTATTTTTTTTTTCTGCACAAATCTTTTATTTTTCACTTACATCTGTTTTCAAAAACTTGAAAAACTTCTGAAAAGAGAGAAACTACTGATGAACAAAACATCAGTATGGGGATATTTTCTAAAAAGTGATTAACTTCTGATAAAACAACCTTCAGAAGTTATGAATAAAGTATTTATAAGTATTTCTCATCAGCTGTTCAAAACTGCTGAAGAGAAAATGGGAACTACTGATAAAGATAATTCTTCATCAGCAGTTTAGTCAAAAAGGGCAAATCAGACTTTTCCCATCATCAGAAGTTTGACCTAGTCGGTTTAAAACTTCTGATAAAGAGGATTTTAACCTAGGTGGTTTAAAACTTCTAATAAAGAAGATCCAAGCGGTTAAAAACTTCTGATAAATATCTTTTTTCAACACTTATCCATTCAAAAACAAAAATTCCATCCTTCTCTCTCAAGAAAGCTCTCAAACCCCTGAACCTGCAACATAAACACTGTTCGATTCATCAACACACACAAAACCACATGGATTTAGTTCTTAAACAGGGACACAATCTCAGAGCCTACTTAGAAAAACAAGAAGGCTGGTTCCAATACGATGAGATCATCGATCTCGTCGTCAAATCCCAATATTTCACCGCTCTCACAATAGACCCATCAATACATCCTGAAACTCTCAATGAGTTCTGGGCTAATGCTGAGACAGTGATGGTGGATGATGAAGTTATCTCTCTCAACTCAACAATTAAAGGGAGACAAATGGCCATAACACCGGCCATACTTGCAAACAGACTAGGGTTGAATGATGTGAATGCCCCTGAGAAGTTTGACAACTCTGCAATCCACCTAACCATGACTGAGTGTGGTTATCAAGGTATTCTCTCACAAGCTACTATCTTTAAGAAGTATTTTGAACCAAAATATAAACTTTTGTTTCATTATATAATTATGTGCTTGAGTCCTAAAACAGGGTCTTATGAACAGATGCCCTCAACCTTTCAACCAATCTTTCATTCCATTGTGAATGAAACAAATTTCAGGGCATCAAAACTTTTCTTTAATGAGTTGGTGTTACATCACAATAACACTAAGAAAAAGTTTTTGTTATATCCAAGGTTTATTATGCAATGCATAATATCTGAACTGGGTAATGAGGTGCTTATGGGTAAAATTGAAATTTTAAAACCCTTAACCTCACAAGCATACTCAAGGCACAACAAACAGGCTGCCTGGCCAGAAGATGACCAAGGGGAACCAGAACCAGTCCCCATGGAACCCTCATCTTCCAAACCTACTCCACCAAAGGCCAAGAAACCCAAGATACAAAACAAAAACCCACCAAACCTAAAAGAAAAGCTGTTTAGGAGGTTGAGATGCCTGAACAACCTATTGTGCAATCTGCACTTCTTAAAGATGTGACTGAAACATCCTCTCAGTCTCATCCATCTCAAACCCCACCAAGAGCACCAATAACAATCCTTTTCAAAAGAAAAAGACTTAAGAAAACTATTCCAATTGATTCTTCTTTTGAAACTGATGAACCCACTGCCCAAACTACTGAACCAGCACCCCAAATTTCTGAACCAGACATTGAAATAGCCAAACTTCTCTCTGGGCTAAAAGAGAAAGTCCCATCTACACATGTCAGTCCCCATCAACCACATAAAACAGGGGACATAGCCTCAGAAATTGACATGGATGTGGACACTTAAAGCCCTAACCAAAGAGATGAGGATGAACCAGAGTCTCTAAGCCCAAACTTAGAAACTTTTGGTACTTTTGAGGCTGCTACTACTCATTTACCACCCAGTGGTGGACCTGAGGACAGAAGTAACATAGCTAAGACCTCAACTGTGGCAACTACTGATGAAGGCTTAATGCCTGAGGTAGGAAATCCTCTAAACCAAGAAAAATAGGTACATGAGATAACTGAGTTGGGCTCAGCTCATGATGTAACTGATACAGTCCTCATTGAGGATGTAATCAGGGATTCAGATGATTCCATTGATTTGGATGATGTTTCAAAACACCAAACTACTGAATTGACGGCTACAAGTGAAGGTCCTGCACCTGGTGTCTCTAAGCTCAAGAAGCTAGTCACACCATCTCAGGTTAAAGCACACTCAATCCATGATTCCCCTAGAGTGGCATCTTCTGTACAACAAGAAGATCACCCAAAAACACACCCCTCACTACAAATGCCTACCCAATTCACTGGGCAAACAAGCATAGACATGAACCAGCTATGCAGCCCAGATGGTCCCTTATACCACATGATGAGCACCCTCATCAAAAATCACTTCCAAACATACACAGCTAACTTGGAGCTGTCCATGAAGAACCAATTTGGAGTGATACAGACGAAGATGAATGATCTGTCCAACAAGATTGACCACAACAGCAAACAGATTGCTCATCTTCAAGGTCAGTTCTCCCAAGCTTCAACTTCAAAGGCTGATGAAGCCAAAAAGGGGGAGAAAATCAAGGTACCTATGGATACACTTGAAGCCAGAAGAAAGGCAAGAGTGGCTATCCTAGCAAGAGATCAAAAAGATCAAGCCAGAAAAGAGAAACTGGCCCAACAATTTGGTATCTCTATTCAAGAAGTAGAAGATGCTAAAAAGACTGATGAATCCCAAGGGCACAATGAAGAAACCTCTGATGGCCAAACTTCTGATGAAGAATCAGAAAGTACTGAAGACAATCCTTCAGTTGTTGTCAACCCATCAAAGGTCAACACTTCCAAAGCTAAAACTACCGACCCTTCCAGAACAACTGCTTCTATTCAACCAACTTCTGTTCCTACTAGGCCTACTACAACAGTTACCACAATGACTGTGCTAAACCCTTCTCCAATCTCTCAATCAGCAAAACTACTTGAGAAGAGTTTAGTGGCAGCCCAAAAGAAGGCTAGAAAAGATCAGATCTGGAAAACACTGGAAGAAAGGGATAACTTGGATCTAAGCCATGAAGAAAAACTTCAGGCTTATGAAGCTGAACTCCAAAGGCAGGCTAGCCTAGACCAGATTGCTGAAGAAGACAAAAGACATCAACTGATGTCTTACATTACAAAGAACAGCAAAATCAAAGCCCACACATTGAAGAGACTCTCTGTGGAAGAGCTGACAAGAAGAGCTCAACTTATTGCAGATAAACTTGCAACAAGTAAAGACACAAAGGCCAAGAGAGCTCAGATGATAGAAGAACTGGTAGCTAATGGTTATGGTTCAAAAGCCTCAGTGTCCAAATGGAAAGAAGAAAGATTGGTGGACACATATAGAAAATATAAGGCTGCAAGGGCTGCTAATCCAGAGAAGTTTCAAACTGCTGAAGTTTCAACTTCAGTAGTTAGAACTTCTGGTGTTCAAAGAAGACCAGCTACACAAAGAAAGAAATCAGAGGAGAAAGTGAAGACTGATTTCAGAATGGTACTACTAGAAGGTAGTACAGTAGTCCATTCTGATTTTGACATAGAAGAAAAGCCTCTGATCACACAATTCAGGGATCCTTCCACCTTTGCATATCAAATCCAGAAGACCATCACAGACAAACTGCACACTAAGGTAGTAACTGAACATCATTTGCCAACATTTCAGATACCTAATGTGATGGAACAACAGCAAGGAAGTGAATCCCACCTGAGAGTCACTGAAATTGAAAATATTCAACACTCAGGAGAAACCCAGGGTACCTCCATGGTTCCCTACACTTTAGACTTTGACAAGTCTAAAGAACTAATCATCAGATGGTCCTTTACTGATAACAACTCAGTACTTGTGACAAGAAGAGATCAAACAAGCAGGGCATATAGGTCGATGAATGAGCTGAAGAAACTATCAACCAAAGACCTGCTTACAATCCAACACTTAGAACCACAGAAAGGGTCTCTTACTGATGAACAGCTGAACCAGCTCAAGAATTCCATGTTCAAAGGAATATGGAAAATTATGAAGGACAGAAAAGAACAATAAGGAATTAGTAAGGTTTTGGCTTCATCAATCCAGGGGGAGATTGTTAGGACAAAAAGGATTGGTGAAACCATTTTTGCAAACCTTAGTCTAATTCACTTCTGTCAAAATACTCTAAGTATAGAACTGCTGAAGAAGAAGGATCAAACTGCTGAAGAAGAAAAGTCATCAGAAGTTCTGAAGTTCAAACCAGACACTTCTACTGAAGAACTACTGAAGACAAACTACTCATCAGTAGTTTGTCATTCATCAGTTTTTACAGAAGATCTTTTCCACCGCCTTTGTATATCAGTAGTTTATTACTTTAGTATTTCTTTTTGCTTTATGTACAAGTGCCAAGACTGCAACTTGTTGCAACTTGTTTCTGAACTTGCTTTTGGCAGGGTTCATGTATTTGTAACGTCTATAAATAGAAGGGTTCATCCCTCTGTTTTAGACATTGATTTTAATACAAGAAATCCTTCAACACTTATTATTGTTATTTCCATTTCGTGTTTATTGAGAATCTGTCGAAGTGTTTCATTCTCATTCAATACTTAGATTCTCAATAAACACTTATCATTTATTAGTTCTTCAATCCAGGGGGAGTAATAACTCCTGTTGATAAGTGTAGCTTTAAACTTATAAACATTCCGCTGTGCTATCACTCATCAAGAACTTGCTAAACACTTAAGTGTCAACTAGCAAGTTCAACAAAAGAGCAATATACTGATCCAACAATTGACATCGCAATATACTGATCCAACAGACATCCGTCACTTTTTCTTTTTATTTTTTTTATATAATAATAATAATAATAATAATAACAATAATAATAATAATAAGAAGAAATAATAATGTTAGTCTAAACCTTGAGCCCAAACCATATATACCCCAAATCAAGACCAATTCTCCTTCTTTTGTGTGTTTACTGAAGCCCAGATTCGGAGCCCAACATCAAGCCCATCAGAGCCGGCCCATTCCCTTTCCCCCTTATCTGTTTAAAAAAAAAAAAAAAAAGATTTGCATCTGTTGTGGCTCGAACTCGGGTACCTAGCCGGGTCAGGGGGCACAGACACACGCACCAACAACCAGTGAGCCACAACCAATTCTTGATTTAATCTCAACATAAAATATATAAGAACACATTTAAACCCAAATGTCCTCCTTATCTGCTACTCGACACAGACCTTGGCCTTATAGATTTTTTTTTCTTTCTCTTGTTTTGACCAGTACTTTGACTCTATAATTGAGACTAAAATGGAAACAAAAGATTAATTGATTTCGCCTGGTGACTGACACCACAAACCCGCGTCCATCTCAACCTTGAATTACGCTAAATCAAGCCTTAATTGGCTCGGCAATAACAAGCTTGACCATGTGATGGTCAAGCATTCAAAACCTTCCTATTCAGTGATCATAGTATAAATTGAGGCATCCACAACCAACTAAATGTGCCGAAAATCATTTCCCTTCTCTCAAATCTTTCTGTTCAAGCTTTAATTCACGATTTCAAGACCCGTTGACTTTTTGTTTGACCGAGCATCATACACGAATTAGAGTTTGTAAGTTGTTTACTTTTAATGGGTTTTGTTATTCATGATCAATCGATCAATAGCAATCGATCAATAGCCCTAACATTTCTGAGGCTATTGATCGTTAATTGATTTGATTCAAGAAACTAGGGCTCGTTCTTCATGAATTGGGGAAGAACACCCTTGCAGATTTAGGATTTTAAATTATTACTTTTCTATTTTAAACACAAACAAGGGCATAGCCCAGTGGTGGGAGACAGGTTGGATAAAGATTGAACCGGGTCTGAACCCGGGTTCGATCCTCATAAACAACAACATTTTTTTTATCCCTTGTTATTTATATATTCAACATAATAATCTTTTAAATTAGTTTTAAAATACTAAAAGTGCTTTATAAATTCTATAAAAATTATTTTACGTTAATCTGATGACAAAGTTCATTATACAATTTTTAAATTTTCAAAAATCATTTATTTAATATATATTATAAATATTACAAGTTTATTCATTTAAAACTATAAAATTTTATATAAATATCAAAACGACTTTATAAATTCCCACAAAAATTATTCTGAGTTTATATAACATTAAACTTTTCTGAAATAATTTTTATTTCAGAAAAATCGTTTATTTAATATTTTTAATCAATTTTTGTTAGTTTTAATCATAAATAAATCATAATAAATTCATTTTTCAATATTTTTGTACCAAAATTTTACATAAATTATTTCTATTCATTTGGAACAGAAATACAATTTTTAATTTAAAAATTCTTTAATTTTAATATTTTTAAATATTAAAGTTACATTTTGACAATTTGAAATAAATAGATTTAATATTCTATTTATAAGAAAATAATTTTATAGAAATTATTTTCATACTTAAAACTTTATATTGTGATCATCTTTAATTTAAAATTTACAAAATGATTTTTGTTTATTTATTTATCAAATTCTCTTATTTATTAAACGTTTAATTTATTAGTTAAACAAATACTTATCCCTAATTCGAAACCCTAGAAAATACTTATAGACTAGATAGACTTAGACTTATTTGCTACCTTAAACATAGGGTGATACTTGGCAACGTTGGATTACACTTATTCAATTACACAAGACTTACCACCTTGCTAAGGTGAGTATTACTTATCCCCTTTTTTCGTTTTTACACTTTTGGGGTGATTCATGCACAAGTATACAAAACTTTCATATTCATTACACATACATCTTTATTCATTTACAATTCATGTACGTGTCTGTTTATCTTTGTGCTTATGTTTGAACATGAACGTAGCTTACATACAAAATCATACATCTAGACATAACTTATGTTATGGTGCTCTTTACATATAGACGTAACTTATGTTACAGTGCTCATTTAGACATAACTTATGTTATGGTGCTCTTTTAGACTTGACACGTGTTAGGGTGCTCATTATCAATTTCAATTTTCAAACTTTACATTTGATCTTCGTCTTGTTTGATTACTTGCGTGTTTACATAATGCCTTGGTGATGCTAGACACATGAATTGTACTACTTTTCAAACTTATACTATATGTACAAAGCTAAGTAGTACTCACCAACATCATATGTTGACAAAATTATTTTCGTGCATGTTTCAGGATAAGCTGCTTGACGCTTCACATAGGACTTTGGACTTAGATTAAATCAATCAATTATCTTTATTTTTGTTGTCTTGTATTTAATTTCACATGTTGTAAAACAATATTCAATAATCAAATATTTACATTTTAGTACCATGAGCATTTGAACAATCGTCACTACGTGGCACCTCGATGATTCCGCCATCGGTTGGGGTGTTACAGATTGGTATCAGAGCCATGGTTATAGGGAACTAGGTTATTAGATAAGATGGCCTAGACTATAACCGAACTTCAACTTTCATGCATAATATTTCCTAAATTACCTTACCCCATCATTTCCCTCTACTTTCCTTCCTCTATCTTTCCCTTCTTCTCTATTTCTCCTCATCTTTCATCATGGTGTATAGAGATGGTGTCCTACAAAGGGTGGAAGGTCTACATCATCATGGAACGGGAGCAATACCTTTCATGAAGACACTCTTAGGCATAATGCCTACTCATATTTTGCTCCTTCAAAGTTGTTGAGCTTTAATGAGTGTGATAGAACACGTGCAATCTGGAAGGGTGGATGCCTGTACACTGGGTTTTCTGGCATAGGCAAGCATAGCGCATAAATCCAATAACGGACCTGTTATGCTTACCTGGGGATTCCTGGAGTGAGTGTCCACTTATAGGCTAAAGCATGTCTTCTTTGATCACCATTGGGTTCAATTTCTTTGAAAAGTCAACGTTCTTGTTGGGCTTCACAGCTAGACAAGGGCACTCCAAGCATTTTATGCAAGTTTTTCAATAACACTCTCTCGTTTCATATACAATATTTTGCGTTTCATGATTTTCATATACTACTTACAAGTTTATACTTTCATAATCATCTGTACGGTTATACACTTACATTTTTTCTCGGAAAGCCTTCCCGGGCTTCCTCCCGAACGCGAAGTGGAATTTCGGATCAAATTGGTGCCCGGTGCTCAACCGGTTGCTAAGGTACCATAACGATTGGCGGCCACGGAGCTACGGGAATTGATGACACAACTCCAAGAGTTACTTGATAAGGGCTTTATACGCCCTAGTGTGTCACCTTAGGGAGCCCCCGTGTTATTTGTTAAAAAGAAGGACGGAGCCATGCGAATGTGCATAGACTACCGGGAATTGAATAAATTGACGGTGAAGAATCGATACCCCCTTACCCCGAATTGATGACTTATTTGATCAACTTCAAGGGGCGAGTTGGTTTTCAAAGATCGACTTGCGATCGGGTTACCACCAACTAAAGGTGCGAGATGAAGATGTAACCAAAACCGCATTCAGGACTCGATATGGACATTACGAGTTTCTAGTGATGTCCTTCGGGTTGACGAATGCTCCAACCGCTTTTATGGATTTAATGAACCGGGTGTGTCGCCCAATGTTGGATCGTTTTGTGATTGTATTCATAGACGATATCTTGATATATTCTCGTAGGGAAGCGGATCACGCGAATCACTTACGGGAAGTTCTTGAAACCCTTCGAAAGGAAAGACTTTACGCCAAGTTTTCAAAATGTGCATTTTGGCTAAGAGAAGTCCAGTTTTTGGGTCATGTAGTGAATAAAAGCGGCATTTTGGTGGACCCGTCCAAAGCTAAGGCGGTAGTAGAATGGGTTGCTCCTAAGAATTCGAGTGAAGCACGAAGCTTTTTAGGCTTGGCGGGCTACTATCGAAGATTCATACAAGACTTTTCAAAAATAGCCTTGCCATTAACCAAGTTGACAAAGAAGCATGAAAGATTCGTTTGGGGTGAAGATCAACAAAGAGCATTCGAATTGTTGAAAGAAAAGCTATCTAGTTCGCCAATCCTAACATTGCCCGAGGGAACGGAGGATTTTTTTGTATATACGGACGCTTCTCATCAAGGGTTGGGGTGCGTCTTGATGCAAAGGGGGAAGGTCATTGCCTATGCCTCAAGACGACTTAAAGCCCATGAGTGTAATTACCCAACCCATGATTTGGAGTTGGCGGCTGTAGTATTTGCTCTGAAGATATGGAAGCACTACCTGTATGGAACAAAGTGCACCATTTATTCTGATCACAAAAGCCTCAAATACTTCTTTGAACAAAAGGATCTCAATATGAGGCAGCGGAGGTGGCTAGAATTGATTAAAGATTACGACTGTGATATTCTTTATCACCCGGGTAAAGCCAATGTTGTGGCTGACGCCCTGAGTCGAAAGGAATATCCACCTCCAATTCAAGTGAAAGCTTTGGGTATCGTGGTTACGCCTAACCTTCTAGATAATATACAGGAGGCACAAATTAAGGCTTTACAAGCAGAAGATTCAAATAAAGTAAGAATGAAGGGAATTATTGACAAGCTAGAAGAGAATGCAAGTGGAATCAAGACCCGGTATGGTCAAATTTGGATTCCATGGCTTTGTGAAGTGAAGATTCTTTTGCTCAATGAGGCTCACAAGTCCCAATTGTCGGTTTACCCGGGGGCAACGAAAATGTATCGGGACCTAAAAAGGGATTATTGATGGTCCGGAATGAAGCGTGATATAGTTAAATACGTGGAGAAATGTTTGACTTGTTCCCAAGTCAAAGCCAAACACCAAAGACCCTATGGGAAGTTACAACCACTTGAGGTACCGGTTTGGAAATGGGAGGAAATAACAATGGACTTGGCCACTAAGCTTCCCAAAACAAAGAAGGGGCATGATGCAATTTGGGTTGTGGTGGACCGGCTCACAAAAAGCGCCCACTTCTTAGCGATCCGAGAGTCATATACCTCGGAAAGAATGGCGGAAATTTATGTGAACGAAATAATATCCCGTCATGGGGTGCCCACATCCATCGTGTCGGACCGAGACACTCGTTTCACGTCTCAGTATTAGAGGAAGTTTCAAGAAGAATTGGGTACTAAGTTGTTAATAAGTACTGCGTACCATCCTCAAACGGATGCGCAAACTGAAAGAACAATCCAAACTCTTATGGATATGCTTAGAGCTTGTGTTATTGACTTTGGAGGAAATTGGGATGATCACCTACCATTGGTAGAATTTGCCTATAATAATAGTTATCATAGTAGTATCCAAATGGCCCCATTTGAAATGTTGTGTGGGAGGAAATGTAGGACTCCCGTTTGTTGGGGGGGAAGTGGGTCAACGGGAGCTAGCACCAAAAGACTTGGTATCACTTACCAATGAAAAGATTAGCCTTATACGTTCTAGAATACAAGCCGCTCAAGATCGTCAGAAGGCATACGCGGATCGAAGAAGGGGCCCCATTGAATTCCAGGTCAGGGACTTTGTGTTATTGAAGGTCTCCCCTTGGAAGGGGATCATAAGGTTTCGTAAGCGCGGGAAGTTGGGCCCGCGTTATATCGGGCCATTTAAAATCTTGGCACGGGTTGGACAAGTTGCTTATCAGTTAGAATTACCACCATCTCTTAGTGGAATTCATAACACATTTCATGTGTCACAATTGCGGAAGTGCCTTGCGGATGAAACCTCCTATGTGCCCCTCGAAGACATAGAAGTTGATGATAAGTTGAATTATGTAGAAAAGCCGGTAGCCATAAAAGATTTCAAGGTAAAGCGGTTGCGTAATAAGTCCATAAACCAAGTTTTGGTTCAATGGCAACACCAGAAAGGCTCAGAACTCACCTGGGAATCGGAAGAAGAGATGCGGACTCACTACCCAGCTTTATTTGGTACATGTTAAGGTTTCGGGGTCGAAACCTCTGTAAGTAGGGTAGACTTGTAACACCCCAAAATTAAAAATAATGCTAGTAGAGGGTAGTGGGTAAGCATGTACATAAATGAATAGACTAAATTGCTAATGTTGAAAAATAAAGGGGTAATTAGTTAGTAACATAAATTGTAACCTAAAGTAACTAGTAGTTAAAAGGGGAGGGGCTGAAATGGTATAATTACTAAACTATGGGTTATTAGTGGGGGTTTGATACAAGAAATAAACTCTAGGAAATGGAGTTCACGATTTTGATGAAAAGAAAGAACACCCCAACCTAAAAACCCATAAATCAGCCCCAAATCCAAGCAATAATCAGTTGTTGAACCTGCATGTGTAGGGAATTCAAGTTCTTAGGTCATTATAAACACAAGGTATTAAGACGGAAGGATCAAGCAAACAAGGAGGACACGACGCGCAAGACAAAGGTAAGTTGGTTTTGACTTGCAACTAGTCACTTTTATGTACAATATTGTGCCTTGAATAAATGAGTTAAAATAGTTGGGTTATGTAGTATGTAGAAAGACCTTAACGGGTCAAAGATGGAAATTTTGTAGGATGATTGAAATGGCCTTAATGGGTCAAATGGTTGGAAAGACCTTAACGGGTCAAAGGTGGAAATTATGTAGGATGAATAAAATGGCCTTAATGGGTCAAATGGTTGGGAAGACCTTAACGGGTCAAAGGTGAAAATTATGTAGGATGAATAAAATGGCCTTAATGGGTCAAATGGTTGGAAAGACCTTAATGGGTCAAGTGTGGAAATTATGTAGGATGAATAAGATGGCCTTAATGGGTCAAATGGTTGGAAAGACCTTAATGGGTCAAAAAGGGTGGAAAGACCTTAATGGGTCAACATGGAAGTATGTATGATGTTTTAGAATGGTGAGTGTCAATAATGGAATAATCCATGATAGAATACATAGCTAACTCTCTTTTGGTTGTGTTATGTACTAGGTAAGGCGCATGCTTGAAGATCAAGTCACGGATCGGATGTGGGAATGCACACGCGTTTTGTTGGGTTGGGTGTCATGGTTAAAGTCTTGGGATTTGTCTTGTGAACAATGTTTTTGATAATCTACAATGTCCTTGGTTAGTGTTTGATACATGTTGGGATAAATCCCCCATGACAACTTATCCAAACTATATTTTGAAAACTTGAACTAGTTGTAAATGATAATGGTTGGTATGTAAGTATTTGGTTGCGAATGTATTTTGTAAAAAAAAAATCGGTCCTTACAATACAACTTGTAATGTAAATGTAAATGGGTCAGACATAATGGCTAAATATAAATCATTTGAATGTAAATGGGTCAAATACAACTGTTATAGCAAATGGTTCAAATACACATCATTTGATAGTAACATTATGCAAACGGGTCAAACACAAGATGTTTGAACCATAGGCTAAACCTGCAAATATTTATATGCAAATAGGTCAAACAATATGGCTAAACCTACAAACAAACTTAACACTTGTTCAAACTATGGCTGCAGATGTTAATGTAAATCGGTCAAACATGCATACATACTTCTATTCATAGATAAAAAATAGTTGTTCAACATCCAAAACAGACATACATAATTCCGACATAATTCAACAGATGTAGTCTTATAACATCCAAAAGAAAAATAAAAAACACGGTAACAGCCTAGGATTCTTCTTGTCTTTTGCAGGCCTAGCTATTGTGCCCTGCTCTGCCACATTTCACACAAGTCTTGTTTGTCCCTTTCTTTGACAATCTTCCCCCTTTTGTTGCTTCTTCTAATTCAACTGGTGACTTTTTCTGACCTTTTTGGGCCTTCCAATTGGCTTATGATGATTTGGTGTTGTTAGAATAGTGGAGATATTAGGCTTAGGCCACATTATCCTACCATTTATTGGGAAAATTTTGAACTTGTACACCTGTATCCACCTAGCCAAAGTGTACACTGGATAAACATATGTCTCTGGAAGTTCTGTTCCTTTACCACCATACATATTCATTTTTCATATTGCAGCCACTATATGCTTGCAGGGCATCTCTATGATGTCATATTTCCTACATGTACATAATCTCCTTTTCAAATCCACCACTACACCAAAACCTTTTGGGCCTCTAAGTTGATAGTGGTCTTCCCCATTCCAAATAACTATGCACCTACTTGACTCATGTTTAATGTCTTCAAACTTCTTGTGAGCATTTGGGGTTAAGAGTCAATCATAGCTCTCCATAACTATAAGCACTTTCACAATCCTTCTCATGAGATACTCCCTAATGTACTCCAATAGTGTGATTATAGGCTTGTCTCTTGCATCTGACATATTTGAATTAAAAACTTCACACGTATTGTTAAACAATACATCTGAAATTGCCCTACCTGGTTAATTAATCATTTAAAAAAAATGAATCAGTTTAGGTTACAATTGTAGACATATAATAACTAAATGCATTACCAATGAAGTGTGATTTTGACCAATGCATTGGTAGGATGCTAGATAACCACACATGTGCTTCAACATTGAACTCTTTAAGCTCTTGAATGTTTTGTTCAAGCTATTCAACAGTTGATGATGTAGCCAACTTCCAAAGGTGGTATTTTCATGCTTTTCCCTTGAACCTCATCTTCATATTCTCATGAATATGCCTTAGGCAATACCTGTGTTCAGATATGGGAACACCTTCTCCAATGCTGGGATAACACCCTATAATAATACAATCAAACACATGCAATACCAAGTTATCTAAAAATTAATGTAAAACAGTAAAGCATAATAGGATTTACCTTTTGTCTGTCACTAATAAAGGTAAAGTATGAATCAGCTTCCAAGTCTAGATCATCATCGAGGCATTGGAGGAACCATGTCCAAGAACTCAAATTCTCAGCCTTAACTATTGTATAAGATACATAGTGGATCCCATTGTTAGCTTCAACACCTACAACACTCAAAACCTAACCAGGTTAAGGACCCTTTTATAAAAGCACCATTAAGGCCTAATAAATTCCTACAAATAGCCTTAAACCCCTGCTTTAGTGACCCCTTGCATACATTTATTCTTTTGAACGTTCTTTTAGTAGATCTTGGATATGTGCATTGTTCTACCTCAATTTTAATTGTAGTATCTGGATTTTTTTCTTAACTTCAACACAATAATCCCTTAAAACACTGGATTGTGCTTGCTAATCACCATGTAGTTGTGCCAATGCTTTTGCTCTAAAAGCCTTCATCCTAGAAACCCCAATGTCATACTTTCTCTAAAATTGATCTTGAATAGCCTTCGCATAAATATTTGGATTTTCCTCAATTTGCCCCATGAGTTGTTTACTCAGAAATGTTGAAGTACAATGATACATAGATCTGGTTTGAAGACATTTATGTTGAGTGACCAAGGTCTTCACCATCTAAGCCTCTGCATCTCTTTCCTTGGATACTAAAATGACCCAAGGACGCTCCACCTTTTGAGGGTCTAATTTAATCCCTCTCCCACCCACATTTTTGTCCTTATTACCCTTCTCTTTACTTCCCCCACCTACATCTTGTTTCACTTTCTGTCCTTTTACTGTACATTATTTTTTCACATCAGGTTCTTTAGCCTTTGACTTGTCAACTAGTTTGTTGTCTTCTTTTTTAACCTTCTTACCTTTAGTCTTAGGCTTAACACCTATATCAATATGATTGTGCACCTCAAATTCATCAACATGGAAATTAGGTAAGTGACCCATGCAAACAGCCCTAACCCTTGTTAAATCATCCTTAATAATCCTAAGTTCCATTCTAGTTTCAACATGTTGTTTAATTAGTTCTTTGACTTCCATCTTGTTTCCAAAGATCTGCCTTAGATAGAAATTTCTATTATTTTCATTGACAATCCTTAAATACCTAAGCATCATTTTGTTCAAGAAGGTCATTGTTGTTGTCTTCAACCCCTATATTGTTGGGTTAAAGAGGATTGACAAGCCCGTATAAACCTTAGTCTGAATCACTTTCTACATATTTTGCTAAGTACAGAATCTACTAAAGAAGAAGAAGACAAAGTCATGAAGAAGCTAATACAAGTACTGAAGAAAAAAGTGCTGAAGGTGAACCAGACAGAACACCTGAAGAACAACTTCGTCATCAGAAGTTGTTTGTTCTTCAGCAGTTACAATAGAAGCTTCCCACCGCCCTTAACTTCAGTAGTTTTAGTATTATATTAGTTTTTACTACTTTATGTACAAGTTCCAATACTACAACCTATTGTAGTATTATTTTATTACTTTCAATACTTCCAATGTACGTATTATTCAGTCTATAAATAGATAGGTTCACACCATCTGTTTTAGACATCTTTTATAGTAAAACATTTCTACTATATTAAAATCATTTGAAGCACTTATTACTGTTTTATTCATTAACTATTTGATTCTCATATTAACTGCTTCAGTAATGATGATTTAGAAGAAATGGACATACTGCATCAACTGGCCATGTTAAGTATAAAAACGAACAAATTTTACAAAAGGTCGGGTAGAAAATTTCTAGGACTGGACAATAAAAAAAAGTTGGTTTTGACAAATCTAAACTTAGATGTCATAAGTGTCAGAAGTTGGGACACTTTGCTAGAGAGTGTAGAAGCTCTAGCTATAACGAACCACAGTCTGGAAATCAAACAAACTCCAGTTATAATAGGAATTTAGGAACACGGGGAAGTGCAAATTTTGTACAGGCACAAGCTCCACAAATCCAATATGTGCCTCAAATACAATATGTACGTATGTCTGCTCAAAAACAAGGCCAACAAAAGATGCCTTCCATTCCTACTGCTCAGCCTCCACTATCTCAACAACCCACTCAACAAAGTTTGTTCACTTCAGGGTATGTTGACTAGAGCAGTCTTCCTTATGATTGTAACATCGCGTGATTTTTACTTTTATGTATTTTGGATTTTATGCATAACAAATTCCAAGTTCGCCGTTATTCGTTTCTTTTATGTTACTCCTACCAATTCTTGACGAGTCGTTATTATAATTTATCCTAATCAATTTAGACACTCATTTAGTTAAGATCTTAATATACATTTTTTTCTAAACATATGTATATATATTTAATAATAATACATTTTAGATAAAAAAAAAGAAAAAAAACACAAATTAAAAAAGATGCCATTTGAATTTTGTTGAAATGACAACAACAATAATAACATTGTCGTTTTTTTTATGTTTATTATTTTTTTTTATTTTTTTTTTCTTTTAAGATATCAACAATTATAACTAAATTTAACCCACACCTAATTCACTCCTAACCACCCTAATTACTTCATTAAATACCCAACACCTTCACCTCAACTATAAATACACCACTCCTACCCATTCTAACACTTGCTCGTTCCTAAATCCTCTCTAAACCTCCCAATTCTTCAAAAGAAATCTCAAGTGTGGAAGTCCACTTCTAAGTGAGTTTTCTCATAAACTCCAACTTTATTATTCATTCTTCACTTCTTTTCTTCTTCTAACCCCTAGGGGAAACCTCTAGGACCTTGCTCTTGTTTGCTATGGCAAATGAATACGAGTAGGACACCAAAATGAGGCCACAAAGGTGGTTCATCTTCTATAGTTTTTATGCACTAGAAGGTTAGTTGAAGTGATACCAACCAAGTTCACCAACAACTTAATGGACTTGTGCTATGGTTAATGGTTGACAAAGGAAAGCCAAGGCTCTTCCAAACTAAGTCACCATACACTACTTTAACCCTATAGTTATATTATGTAAATACTAAAATATATACTTTCAAAACTCTACTAATCTAATAACTTGGAAGGTTTGTGGATACATCCCTACCTTACCAATACTTGACTCTCTTGACCATCCGAATCACCTTTATGGTGGTTTGTGTTTTGGTTAGCCTTAAAGGCACTACTTGACTCTCATGACCATCCGGATTGCCCTAAAAGGCAATTTGTGCTTGGTTTGCCTAAAAGGCTTGCTTGACTCTCTTGAATCTATAATCTAAACTCGAACCTAAGACTCTTTATTTTTTTTTAATTTAATTCTAGTTAACCAAGGCTAAGGAACTAATCCCCCAAGACTCATTCTTTTGGAACCTTGCTAAAACGCACCCAAAGGTGAGTTCATACTTGTCCCCCTTTTATCCTTTATTCTTTGGGGCTCAACATGTACCACTATCAAAACTCAAACGATTTTAAACTCTACAATCTATTATGCTTAGTCTAAAGTCTATCATATTCTAAATTCTATCATGCGCAATCTAAAGTCTATTATATGCTTGTACGCTATGCTATGTAGAATTATTTACTCTAACATACAAATGTTCATATAGTTGACAACCCACCTTGCATGTATAGCGCTATAGGATTGGCTATCCGCCCCCTACATGGGTCATGTTAAGCAAAATTCTTCGTGGCTAGTCGCCGTTTGTATGGTTCTCTTGCATATGCCTATAAGCAAAACTTTATTATACTATGTATGTATGTCAAAACTAGTATGCTCACCAATGCTTTATGTGTTGACGGATATTTTATACATGTTGCAGGAAATATTTATTGCAGGACATTCAAGAAAACTACTTAGGATTGGACATAGAAACTCACTCTAGTTCAAGTTATCATATTCTTGTTGTTGTATTTTTCGTTATATGAACTACTTGTATTTCTATTTTTAGACAATAAATGAAATTCTATCTTTAAACTATATTGTCACAAAATCTAGTGTCATGAAGTCTTTGAACAATCTACCACTAAGTCTCACCTCGATGATTCCGCCATCGGTTGGGGTGTGACAGATTGGTATCAGAGCCATGACTATAGGGAACTACGAAAAATTGCCATCTTTGACCTAGACTATAGTTAAGAACCTTTTTGACCATTCTTTTTATCATGCTTAATATACTTGTTCTCCCTATCTTGCTTCTACTTTATTCTCTTGAACTTTAAAAAAATTACCCTCCTATTTGTGGATTACTCTACACTAGAAGACGCACGTATACCAAAAACGAAAGAAAATCACCGAAATAGGCGTGAAACCCTCACTTTGGTGATAACTTTCAATCCGCGTAAATTCTTTGTGTTTTTGAAACTACACCAAGATAGGAGTGATATCCTCACCTTGGTGGAAATTTCACAATTCTCAATCTAGTGGACACTTACCAATTGTAGGTTAGAATTAATTTTCTTACCACATTGGACAAAGTGTACAAACCACACTCAAAGAAACGACCTCGCTAAGATAGGAGTGAAATCCGCAACTTAGCGATTAGTTTCAATCCATGATTTTTTTTAAATCTCGCCAAAGTCTCAAATTTACTAGTGACAAGAAACATGTAGTAACTGGAAGGGTGAATACCGTTAACCGAAAGTTTCGGCGAGAGTATTTCCACCTATTAGGTCAAAGCATGTTTTCAAACTCAAAGGTAAATTTCGAACCACTTTGGTTAGTCTTAGTTCCACTTCGGAACACTCCAATTGCTTGCTTAAAACAAGCATCTCTTGTTTATGCTAATACTACTTTCAATGTTGTTTTCATGCTATGTTTTCATTATATATTAGATTTACTCTAAATTGTACCTTATCCTCTCGCACTCGATCTCAAGACTCGCGTTTCAAGCTACTCTTGCAATCTCTAAACAATACTAATAATCGCAAACCAACATAAATCAAAACTCCTTTATGATAACTAAGTGCACTATACTTGTTTATACATACGTGTTACGCTAATTGAACATTGTGAAACTTGCATACTATACATGTAACTTGAACTTGCATACTAAGTCCTTGAGAACAACTTGAGCTTATGTAATTTATTTATCTAAATTTGCATCAATTTCACTGATCTAATTTTACCCACAAGCTTTTCATTGTTAACCAAAATTCTAGTAACGTTTTTTTTTCCTAAATTCAAAAGTCACTTTATTTAAAAACATTTATGCAAATTTTCTTATGTATGATTCTCGTAGATGTCTTCCCGTCTCAACAACATTGACCTCAACCAACTGGCAAGTCTTATTGCCCAAGAACTAGTCAAGATTCTCCTTAACCTAGAGACACCAACAAACCCAATTCCAAACCCCGAGGATACCATCCAGGACAGCACAAACCATGTAGATACTAAACCTTCTACCCATACCCTTCCCAAACAAACGAGAAAGGGCAACCGAAAATGCAAAACCCTCAAACGAAACCACACTACGACAACTCCTGAGACTCCGAATTCCAACAAAAAGCAGTACCGTGGAACCTTTCCGCTATGCGACAGTTGTAAATATCACCATCCCACTCACACACAATGCCGCATATGCACCAACTGTGGTACATATGGTCATTTAGCCAAAAGATGTCGCCGTACCACTAAACCAGGACCCGAAAAACCTACTAGTACTACCTCATTCACTAAAGCCAATGGATGGATATGCTCCGAGTGCAACGATCCGACCCATGGAGGCAACCAGTGTCCAAGACTTGCCATGGTGATCTACGATGCTGGAAGACCCACTCACCACACTAAAGAAGATTGATTTATCTTTTCTTTAAAAAAAATGAGAATTTCTTTATGTAATGTTTTCAAGAAATTGTTCGGATTTGAAATTTTCTTTTATGAATTAAGACATACTATTGTTATCTTAGGTCACAATCGTAATTATCGGCAAAATTCAAACATCGCAAAACCCTTTTCCTCTCGCGTGCAATCTTTTTCAAATTTTTGAACAAAGTTCTTCCTACTATTCCTAAGAGGATGCCTATTCTTATATAAAATCCTCACTTTCAACCTTCAAAACACTAACAAATGTGTGTCAAGTGGGTATAACAAACGAGATTTTAAATGGTAAAAGTGTTAAAAATAAATTTTGTTTTCAGGACGCCTAATGTCGTCCATAACAAAAGAATTTTTTTAGCAAACAGGACTTATGAGCAAAGAGACGCTAAATCAGACAACCTACTCCTTTATAATCCCAAAAACCTTTTCTCTTGAAATCGTATCACGAGTCAAAATATTCATCAACGCCACACTAAAATTGTCAATAAACTATTTTCCTCGCTTAATAAAATGGATTTTTCATAAATCAAACGACCATCTTTGATAAGACTTTTACACTAAATTTTCCCCACTTCAACTAAATATGTTTTTCTTTAACATCCAACGGACTAAATTCTTCTGCCATCAAACCTGACCCTTAACCTCGAAAAGCTAAAAATCGCTCGCATACCCATAAACTAAATTTGTAATGAACTCTAATTTTATGTTACTCTTAGTCAAAACATTCTTTTTCACACGTGAACGTTTTCATTTAAAATCCAATTGTCCATACTTTTGCTTGTTTTTTTTTACCACTAAACGTAACCACATATACACAAGTCTACACCATTATGTCATGAAACCATATATCTACGCCAAAAACGCGTGTGGTTAACAACATCAAAAACCTTCTTAATGCCTTTTCAAATTAAGTGTTTGCATGTCACGTTGCTTGCTATGTTTACAACATCAAAACTGTTTAATGTCTTAGTTTAATGTCGTTTCCTTGTATAAATATTTTGCGTCAACCCACACATAACTAAGACGAATTATGTGGACCATACGACAATTGGAATAATTACGGGTGCACACGTAATTACAAAAATTGGGCGCATGGAAAACATAACAAGTCCCAGTGTGTGTAATCTATCATGGCTTGAATAACAACACGGATGAGGTATGATAACGACATGGTGGATACGTCGCAGGTACATCCTATACATAAATGTCCTGTCATACTACCAAAAGTAGAGTTATTCGTACCATGAGAAGTTTTGGGTGTCGAGTTTAAATTTTGACCAACACTTACGTTATGTATCTTTTGCGATACCGTTTATGTTATAGTTTACTAGTCTAATTTCGCTTGCATTATTTATCCTTTATGCATATTATAACCTTGTTTTAAACCACATTTTCTACTATGCAACATTATCCTTTGCCATGAATAATCCATACTTGCAATCTCCATCAAACTTCGTTTCTTCCCTTATGTTTTCCTTTCTTAATCAGCAATCCTCCCATTTTCAAGAATCTCGTTCTAAGTCCCGAAAACACTAGTCTTAGCCTCTAAAAGCATTTATACATCTAAAACAAGACATGTCTCTCACTTTTATATATTTTTCGTGGCTAATGATATACTGGATTTCAAAACTAAATAACTACTATATATTTCACCAAAAAAAAAAACTGTTTTCAAATAGCCCAACTTCTCGTTTATTTAATCACTCCTAAACGTTTTCTTTTTCTAATAAAATTTTCGTCCTTGCGCAAACCAAATATCTTTTACTAAAAAACTACTCATTCCCACATCTAGTCACTTATTATGCGCACATATTTACTATCCCACCCAATTACCCAAAGACACCTCTTTTACAAGCCAACAAATTCTACTATTTCATATATGATATACCGTATAGCTACTTATTTTCCCAATTTTTCTATATGTTATACAAGTATACTTACCTACCTTCACAAGATTTTTTTTTTTAAATTTCATTTATGTTATACTGTATATTTACTTACCTTTTCAAAAGTTGTTGTATCAACTCCATACACAAACCTATTTATACGTACCTCTTATTTCATTATTTACAAAATGCTTATGTTGGTTAAGTTCTCAAATTTCTACATACCACCTTGGGTAAAATTTTAAAAGTACTTCTTTTACGAGCATAATTATCGCACAAGTGACTACATACCGTATTCGCTTTAAACATAATAAACTAGCAAGCTTTGTTCTCATATCAAACTACATACCTATTTTTTTTCATAAGATTGACTCTTAATTAAATTTCGAGACGAAATTTCCTAAAGTATGGGAGACTGTAACATCGCGTGATTTTTACTTTTATGTATTTTGGATTTTATGCATAACAAATTCCAAGTTCGCCGTTATTCGTTTCTTTTATGTTACTCCTACCAATTCTTGACGAGTCGTTATTATAATTTATCCTAATCAATTTAGACACTCATTTAGTTAAGATCTTAATATACATTTTTTTCTAAACATATGTATATATATTTAATAATAATACATTTTAGATAAAAAAAAAAGAAAAAAAACACAAATTAAAAAAGATGCCATTTGAATTTTGTTGAAATGACAACAACAATAATAACATTGTCGTTTTTTTTATGTTTATTATTTTTTTTTATTTTTTTTTTCTTTTAAGATATCAACAATTATAACTAAATTTAACCCACACCTAATTCACTCCTAACCACCCTAATTACTTCATTAAATACCCAACACCTTCACCTCAACTATAAATACACCACTCCTACCCATTCTAACACTTGCTCGTTCCTAAATCCTCTCTAAACCTCCCAATTCTTCAAAAGAAATCTCAAGTGTGGAAGTCCACTTCTAAGTGAGTTTTCTCATAAACTCCAACTTTATTATCCATTCTTCACTTCTTTTCTTCTTCTAACCCCTTGGGGAAACCTCTAGGACCTTGCTCTTGTTTGCTATGGCAAATGAATACGAGTAGGACACCAAAATGAGGCCACAAAGGTGGTTCATCTTCTATAGTTTTTATGCACTAGAAGGTTAGTTGAAGTGATACCAACCAAGTTCACCAACAACTTAATGGACTTGTGCTATGGTTAATGGTTGACAAAGGAAAGCCAAGGCTCTTCCAAACTAAGTCACCATACACTACTTTAACCCTATAGTTATATTATGTAAATACTAAAATATATACTTTCAAAACTCTACTAATCTAATAACTTGGAAGGTTTGTGGATACATCCCTACCTTACCAATACTTGACTCTCTTGACCATCCGAATAACCTTTATGGTGGTTTGTGTTTTGGTTAGCCTTAAAGGCACTACTTGACTCTCATGACCATCCGGATTGCCCTAAAAGGCAATTTGTGCTTGGTTTGCCTAAAAGGCTTGCTTGACTCTCTTGAATCTATAATCTAAACTCGAACCTAAGACTCTTTATTTTTTTTTAATTTAATTCTAGTTAACCAAGGCTAAGGAACTAATCCCCCAAGACTCATTCTTTTGGAACCTTGCTAAAACGCACCCAAAGGTGAGTTCATACTTGTCCCCCTTTTATCCTTTATTCTTTGGGGCTCAACATGTACCACTATCAAAACTCAAACGATTTTAAACTCTACAATCTATTATGCTTAGTCTAAAGTCTATCATATTCTAAATTCTATCATGCGCAATCTAAAGTCTATTATATGCTTGTACGCTATGCTATGTAGAATTATTTACTCTAACATACAAATGTTCATATAGTTGACAACCCACCTTGCATGTATAGCGCTATAGGATTGGCTATCCGCCCCCTACATGGGTCATGTTAAGCAAAATTCTTCGTGGCTAGTCGCCGTTTGTATGGTTCTCTTGCATATGCCTATAAGCAAAACTTTATTATACTATGTATGTATGTCAAAACTAGTATGCTCACCAATGCTTTATGTGTTGACGGATATTTTATACATGTTGCAGGAAATATTTATTGCAGGACATTCAAGAAAACTACTTAGGATTGGACATAGAAACTCACTCTAGTTCAAGTTATCATATTCTTGTTGTTGTATTTTTCGTTATATGAACTACTTGTATTTCTATTTTTAGACAATAAATGAAATTCTATCTTTAAACTATATTGTCACAAAATCTAGTGTCATGAAGTCTTTGAACAATCTACCACTAAGTCTCACCTCGATGATTCCGCCATCGGTTGGGGTGTGACAATGATACATCTGAGTGCAGTCCAGATGTAGACAATAAGAGAACCTGATAATGGCAGAAAGAACTTTGCCTTGATGGCTTTTGAGGGATGCTCCTTTAATTCTGCATTATCATAGGTTTCACAAGAATCTCTTTTAAACTTATGCTCAAAATCATGCAAATAAGCTTTTGCTTTAATAAGAGAAACCAATGTGCATCTACAAGGCAAAGTCAATGACTCTGAAAGAAAACTGACACAAATGAAATGTGATGTAGAAAGAAAACTTGCTTCAAAATCAAAAGAAATTTCTAAATTGACTAATAATGCTATTGAAACCCAAGCACAAATTAAAATCATGATTGAAAACCTAGGAAATGTTAGAAAAGAGCTTGCTGACACCAAGGTTGATTGTGAAAACTGGGTAGAGTCATGTAGAGTCTTGAAGATGATCTTCTGCTCTTTTAGACTTGACCACTATATCATCGGCGCACACTTCCATAGTGTCCCCAATCTTGTCTTTAAACATCAAATTCACCAGTCTTTGATATGTTGCACCTACATTTTTTAGTCCAAAAGTCATGGAAATGTAACAATAAATACCTGAGGGGGTCATGAATGCAGTATCCTCCTGGTCATCTAGTTTCATTTGGATTTGCTGAAATCCTGATGATGCATCCATGAAAGTTAATATTTCATGGCCTGCTATGGCATCTACCATTGCGTCGATATATGGAAGAGGAAATGTATCCTTAGTGCATACTTTATTGAGATCTGTGTAATCTACACATGCTCTCCATTTCCCATTCTTCTTTTGCACCACAACTACGTTGGCCAACCATCTTGGAAATTTGACTTCCCTTATCATCTTGGACTTCAATAATCTATCTACTTATTCTTGAATAATAACATTTCTTTCAGGTGCAAACTTTCTTCGTTTTTGTTGCACAAGTTTAAAGCTTTCATCAATTCCAAGCTTATGTGTAATGACATCCTTGGAAATTCCTGTCATATCTTCATGTTTCCATGCGAATGTTGACATCCTGCAATTCAAAAACGAAATTAAATGTTGTTCAATATCTTTAGGAATGTTTTTATCGATTTGCACTGTGATATCCTGATTTATCTTCATTGATGCAAATCGCCTTCACATCCTAATCAATATGTGCTTTGTCATCCTTCAGGATATCATGTGCATCCTACTGTAATTGCTACACTTGTCTTGATTGGATGACGCCTTCATCGATGTTATGTTGCAATCTTTGGCTTCCTGCTAGTCACTGTTTACTTTGACAACTCCCCAAGGAGTGGGTAACTTCACACATTGATGATATGTTGAGGGAACCGGCTTCATATCATGTATCCATGGCCTACCTAGGATAACGTTATAGCAGGATAAAGAGTCTATAACACAAAATCGTTGTATAGAGTTTACCCCTTTGACATATATGGGCAGTTTGATCTCCCTAACTGTACTCTTGGTTTCTCCACTGAAACCAACCAGTATGGATGACTTTGAAACTATCTCAGTTTCTGGGATGTTCATCCTTTTTAGAGCTTCTAGTTGAATTATGTTCACTGAGCTCCCTCCATCTACTAATATCCTGCGAAAAAAATGGTTAGCAATATATAAAGTGATTACCAAACCATCATGATGTGGATCTAAGATGTTATCTCGATCATCTTCTTCGAAGCTGGTCACCCTTGCATTTGTTAGCATGGTAGTCTTTGTAGGTCACCCTGCTGAGTGGGATGTGCCACATATATCCGAGCCACCAGAGATGAAATTGATAATGCCAGCATCTCTATGGGGAAGCTGCTCTTTCTAGGATGGTAGTGCTATCCTGAGTCTTCGCCTTCTTTTTGCCTGGAAGATCCTTGAGATGGCCATTGCTAAGATGATATGCAATCTCCTTTCTCAAGGCAATACAATCTTCAGTTATATTACCAAAGTCTTCATGGAAAGCACATCATTTGAATTTATCTTTCCATCCTGCTTTGTCATTCTTCCTTGGCCATCTTGCCTTGTCACCAAGATCCTTCATGGCATACATGAGACCTGTTACATCCATAGAAAAACAATAATATGATAATTTAGGGCAACCCTCGTCATCATCATCCTCAACCACATTGACCTTTTTATTATCATTCTTAGCATAAGGTTTATTCTTGTAAGGTTCATATGTGGGTGTGAACTTTCGATTAGGATTGTCATATCTTGAGGATGCTTCTAACCTCTCTTGGATCTTCTTGTCATCCTCAAGATAGATGAATCTCAATGCTCTATTTCTGACTTCATCGAGATTCCTACATGGGTTCATCACCAATTCTTGATAAAATGGCGAATCCATCTGTAGTCCCATCTTGAAGGCTTGTACTGCAGTTGTGACATATAAGTTTGGGATGTCAAGTGCTTCCTTCCTAAACCTAGTGATGTAATCCCTTAGTGATTCTCCCTGTGGTTGTGTTACCCTGTATAGATCACTTGTTAAACGTTCAAATGTACGACTACATGAAAATTGGTTATTAAACATGTTAATCAAATGAGAAAACGAAGTAATATAGTAAGGAGGAACACTTGCAGCCATTTCAAGGTTGGATTAGTGAGGGTAGACCCGAAACCTTTACACAAACATGCATCTTTAAGGTTAGCAGGAATGGGATTTATTTCTATCCTCTCCTTATATTGAGCCACATGTTCTTCAGGATCTGTGGATCCATCATAGAGCTTCATACTTGGAGTCTGGAATCTCTTAGGGATTTCAGCATCACATATTGGCGGTGCAAACCAAGATACCCTATGACATGCTAAGGACACTTCAGGGATTGGTTGTACTATCCCTGGTACACTAGACACCTTGTCTTTGATCTTCTGGATTTCCCTTGCCAATTGAGGGCTTATACTTGTATCCACCAAACTCATTAGTAGCAAAAGTATTATTATTCACATTGTTACCATAGTTGTATCCTCGAGATGGTTCAATTGTGCATCTTGGATCTCTGGTAGTTGTCATCCTGGCCGTCGAGGTAATTTCAGGAGCAGTAGATCATGGGTTCATGGGGATAAAATCTCCTTGATGATTGCCTCCAGAGACGGCAGGATTGAAATCCAAAATCCTGGGTTGTATAGGCGTCACTACATCTTCAACTGGTCTCTTTGAGGATGTTTTGAGAGCTTGAATTTACATTTGGTTAGCTTCCTGTTGCTTCTTCATTTGCTCCTTTACCATTGTAAACATGGAAAGGAGTTCATCATTTGACACAAAAATATGAGGAGTATATCCGGATGTGCCCATCCCAGATCTGGGATTAGCTTGAGAAGTATTTCGAATCACAGGATCAGAACTCTTGGAAAATAAAGGGGGAGGTAGTAAAGTCACATTTTTGACAGAAGTTGAGGATCACATGGATGAAGACAAAGATTTTAGGTTTGAAGCCAAAATATTGAACAAAGATGAAAACAAAAAATAAGGTATGTGCCTACATTATTAAAAAATTATACAAAATTTAGTTTCATCTGATCATGTAAAAATATTGAACAAATATGAAAATTTTACCATAAATCTCATCAACATCCTCTTCTTCAAGCTCTTCGCGAATGCGGAACCTTACAATTCGATAACCAGGGTTTGGATAATCCATTGTTGGTACTTGGAGTGTTAGGGTTTAAGAATTGGTGGATTTTGGAGATGTTTAATAAGATCATCTGCATGTTATCATTTATATGAAGATGGTTTTAAACAGGGGTGTCAAATGACTGTTTTGCCCCTCACATGAGGAGCACGTGACAACATTTAACGAAGTTAATGGATTGTGGTTAGTGAAAAGGACACAGGGCATACAAAATGTAGTTTTAAAGGACATAAGCTGTGATTTTTATAGATTAAGGACATATGATGAAATTTGTTGAATAACTAAAGGACAATCTGTGTATTTTTATCATAAATAAACTTGTGTTGTTAAATAGATACATCATTATTTTTATAAAATCATTTTAATTTGTCATAACAGTTGAAAAGATATTTATTTATTTTTAACGGCAAACATAGTTTAATAAAATATCATAGCACTAGCAAGGTGCTAGGCACTACGGTTTGCAAAGATACTACAAATTATAAATTAAAATTGAAGCTACAATTTTTTTTTCCAATCTATATTTAAAATGATAAATAAAATTTGTATTAGGACATTCAACTTTTCTTCAAAATACATTTTATAAAATCAATTTAATTGGTCTTTTCAACTAAAAAGAATCTAAAAACGTACCAAACAAATAAACTAATAAAGCAACCTAACAATTGTAAAGCAACCTCAACTAAATATCACATGTCACGAAATAAATCACTAATAAAGTCTCTACCACCCTTTTAGAGGGTGTTTGGGATTGAGTTTCAAAACAACTTATTGATGTATTGGCTTTTTCAAAAAGCCAATAAGTAAGCTGTTTGTGTAACCCAAAAGCACTTTCTGTTTTGACTTTTGGCTTTTGGCTTTTAAGGGTGGAAAAATTGTTTTTAAAAAGTTAGAAATCCTGGCTTTTGGTTTTTGACTTTTGACTTTTGGAAAAAAATTACAAATTTACCACTCATACAACCAATATTCACAATAAGTTAAGCGAAACACTTAAAAAAGACAATCTATTGACTTTTTGACGTTTCTCATCCTAAAAGATAATCCAAACACTTTTTTTAAAACTCTTTTTCAAAAAGTCATAAGCCAATAAGCACTTTTGACCAAAAAACATTTTTGCATTTCCAAATTCAATCCCAAACACCCTCTTAGTGATGTACAGATGACAAAAATGTATACTGTTTTCCACATTAAACACAAATAAAGCCCTCACAAAATATATACTTTGTTAATTGAATAGAATATTAGGACATTTAACTTACACTTGATTTGATTTATCTTCAAAAAGAAAGTTGGATTATCTGTCTGGTTTTTAGAATCTTTCCATGCTTTTGTTATCTTGTCATTATATTATCCCATAAGTTTAAACTAGTACTTTAGAAAACACATTTTTTTCTTAACATAACTTATTATTATAGGCTTTTTTTTTTTTTGTAATAAGATTATGATCATTGAGTAAATTTTTAAAACGTGTTTTTATATCACATATAAGTAATAGAAAATCATGAAACAAAATTAGCAATTTTTTAAAAGTCTTTATACCTATAAAATCATTTGCCATCACCACTTTGGTTGGTTAAGGGTTTTTCTATAAGATTTCCTTCTATGGAGGTCCAAAGTTCCATCCCACTATGTAAAAAAATGTTAATAATGGGAGAAAAGCACCACCAAGAAGGATTTGAACTTGAAAAGGTTTAACAGTCACTGCTTGCCCTGAATGAGATAGCTGGTGCCTTTGAAACCAGCTACACTAGCCTTTCAGAAAGGATCTATAAAATCATTTCAGAAAAAAATCTCGTGTAATTTCTTCCATGTCACACTTTTATATCTATTTTAACTGTTCATTTTTTTACAAATTCGAAAATGCATGTTGATGACGTAGGTAGCCCAAGGCAAAAAGTCTGATAACCATCACAAATATATGCTTGAAGCGTTGAAACCTACAAAGGTTCAAACGACGAATAAGCACAGATCAAAAGATGACCTGTCTTGTCACCTTTTCCTTGGCCAGCTCAAAGCAATTGTCGTGTAGACATTGCACGGCTCGGACCGCAGGTCCAAAGCCATTACCAACCTAAAGTGGTCTGTCCTCCTGTTGCAACATGGTCCAAGATAATATGCCTTCCTGAATTAAAAGACAACTCCTCTATATAATCAGGATCAAATCCACACATCTGATCCATCCTTGATTATTCCTCTTACACTCAATCTTCTATTCTTTTAGTCAACACACACACACACACACACACACACACGTGAGGAGTCCATCTCCATCACACGCGCACATCACTCAAGTCTTAACAATTCTGGTATTGAGTAATTCTCATACCAGAATTCCAACACTACAAAACCATATTATCTTGAACCTCCTTCTACGTTTTGCAACGTAGGAGGACACCACGACCTGCGTTTGGCAGATCGAAACCCTCGAACCCTTTAACCCTTTTCTGGGACTCAGAACTAACGTTAGGCTATTATTTGTTGTAGCAACAAGTTGGCGCCCACCGTGGGGCTGCGCCATTGTTTCCTTAAAATATCAGTTGTGTAGCTCCGACTTCCTAGCATGGCTGACCCTGAGTCTCAAGAAGAGGTGAACCAGATCTCACCAAGAACAGATCAAGCGTCTCCCAATAGATCTGTGTCGTTTTCCACTCCTGGGAGTACCCCTGCTGGTACCCCAACTCCACCAACTCACCCTGAGTTCACTGTCTTCCAAACTCCACCCCCCACACGTTCAGGGGTAATGTCTCATCTCCCTAGTGACATACAAGGTCCCAAACGTATAGATCTGACCCCAGAAGGGATCGCTAGTAACTTCCTACAGCTCAGGTCTCTCTTAAACCAGCATGTCATGAGGGAAAGAGAGAAAGGGGTCCGCATCCGGCTAGACTACAACGAGGAGGAAGTGTCACTTTCTCCTGGACCACCCCTTCCTCTCACTAGTCGACCCAGCCAGCAAACTGCTTTCCGAAGTTATGAAGCAGGTCCAAGCAGCAGGCTTCCTATCCATCAAACGACTAGACCTAGTCCTACCGCTTTTCCTCTGTTCACTACCCAATCCACCACCGCTGGTGCACCCATCGGGTATGAACTCACCCTGGACCAACTCCTGCAATCACCTGACGCCAGTGTCCCACCACCGACTACCACCTCATGGGCTCAGGCCATGGCTTCTCTGCCTATGGCCCGTAGTGCCTCCATGAGTGTACCCATGGTAGCAAGCAACGTAGCGGCAACTGAGAGCCTTCAAGGTTTTAACCTCATGCCCTACATGATGTCTCAAATGATGGCCCACTTCCCCTGGCAACAACTCATCAGTCAAGCTATTGCTGCTTGTCACACCACGACAATGGCGGAAACACGTGGCGCGACGGTTCAAGAGCATAAAGTCAAGGTTAACGCAAATCACAAGTAATTTAAGAAAAAGGGTCATTTATTTAGGCGTCAAATCTTGTTCAAAACATTACACAAAAAGTAAATTGTTTATAACACAAATGGAGAGGTTTCTCAAATATATCCCATAGCCTTGGGAAATAAAGGTGAAACCCCGCAAAATGTTTAACGCCGCATCGGAGGATTCCGTGACCCAGCTTGCCCTGATTGCCTTCATCTAATTACCTGAAAGATATGTTTAAAATTTCGTCAATATAAATATATTGGTGAGTTCACAGGTTTTTAGTTTCCAAAACTTGAATACTTGGGAAATACCATGTTATGACAATATATAGGAGTTGCAAATTCCTACAATTCTACTTGAGACTATAATCAAACCAAGACGTATAATAAATATGCCCCGCTCCAAGTCGTTACTCGGTATCCTACGACTTAAGTTCAGAATATATGCACCCCAGGCATAAACTAATGCATAATCGACGCTATCGATTAGGGGTGGGCCTTGTCAGGCACCAATAGTACTACTCAATATTCCACCGGTTTCATTTCCCTGAATAAATGATTATAGAGGCGAGGACTCAACCCCGAGTGGCGGTCACACCTCAAGTAATAAATTCGTCAAACATTTTCCCTAACATATCTTTCCCCCGAAAACGTAAAAATAGTTTAAAATGGGGCCGTGAAACTCACCTTAATCAACGTCCGGCTCACTAAGCAGATAGCAAAAGGGGTCTCGCACCTACAACGTCCTAGACGTATAAGTCACTATCCCTATAGTGCATGTGCCTTGGAAAGTTGTACACCCAACTCCCGACCACAAGTTATTCCAAATCCCGTTTAATTAAGCGCGTATCTTAGGTTTCGTTGGCGTTAGATTACCCTTTGTGTTACAAGTTATATATTACTCTTGTTAATATTTCCTTAACTTGTCCTTTATTATTATCGTCTCGACTTCACTTAACGTATAATTATTTTTCCATTTAAATAATTATACTTAAGATCGCATCGCTCGATATAATATATATTTCAACACTCGACCCGACTCACCTTGCCGCACATTTGTTTTCCCATTTAAACAAATATGCTAAGATCTTGTCGTTCGATTGTATATTCTCAACACCCGATTCAACTCACCATACCGTAAATTTATTTTCCCATTCAAATAAATGTACTAGGATCTTGTCGGCACGGCATACACATATATATATATATATATATATATCTTTGTCTACTCGTCGCGGCTTTCCTTCCCACATATCTACTTTCCCATTAAGTAGATATACTAGAATTTTGCCGAGACGAGCGTACATATATATAAATGTGTCATTTTTCTTGTTAAGTATATACGTTTGTTTAACGTCTTACTTGTTTACGTTATGTTTTTCTCCCACGAATGATCCCTTCAACACTTAGGAAAGTGTTTATTAGTTTTCACCCATGATGTATATATATATATTTTACTTCCTAAAAATATATATTTTCTCATCTTGCCGCAATGGCATTTTTCTCATGTTTTGTCCGTGTACGGTTCGTTAACGCGTCATAGTTCGATATCTTAGCTCGAATAGTCAATTTTTCCAAGTTCTTTCCCAACATGTGTTTTATAGAAATATTATTCATATTTCTTCCTCCTAACACATGTTACTTGGAAGGTTTAAAATACTTATGTATTTTTAACCCAACTTGTTAACTTAACTACAAAAATGCTTCCAATACTTTTATATTCCCATTTATATAAAAGTATTCATTTTTGTATAAGTTTCTCAAGTTTTAATTTTTGTTTAACATTTTTATAAAATCTCTATTTTATAAAAATCCTTATGTTAATACAATCCATATTTTTATAACTTTCACCTTTATAAAAATATACTTTTTATACAAAAATACCCAAGTATATCTACTAGTATTTACCAAATCAACCTTGGAAAATTATTACTTATACTTTTGACACCAAACTTTCCATTATTGAATTTTTGGACTAATAGTTTCTAAAATGTTCATTTTAGTCCTCTAACTTTCAAAGTTACAATATTAGTCCCTTAACTTTCAAATGTTGCATTTTTCCACTCTAACTTCCAAAGTTAGCATTTTTCACTCAAAATAGTGGACTTTGAAGATTCATCTTTTTATTGGTAAGTTATTTTTGCACCAAAACACTTTTAATAGTCTTATATTTCATATATAAGGCTACTTGTATGTGTGTTTTATGTATTTGTCCATTATATCAAAATCTCATTCTTCTAAGTAAGTAAAGTTTAATTTTTCAACTTCTTCATTCATGACCTTCTAATATATTCCATCATTTATTATGTCTTAGATGATCATTTTAAGATGATTAAAGTTACCTTTTAACACATTCAAGTTTATTCTATAAATCTTAATCAAATCATCATCCTACTTAGTGTATGTGTAGATTTTATACATTTTCAAGAACACTACTTTATCATCATCAAATCCATGATCCATTTACATATCTTTAACCATTTATTTTACTCATGTAAAACCTATTAAAGATTATGTTTCAAACCACATTTTAAACCCTTCATGTACAACTTGCTTCTAAGAACACATACATGAATATTAATAATCAAAACAAGGTTAAGAAGCTTACTACTAGCACAAGGCTAGGGAAGACAAAACCTTGGATTTTGAGAGGGGTTTAGTGTGTTCTTCCTTAATGGTTAAGCTCCAAGCTTGAAACACACAATGGGGGTTTGGATGATGGATTGTTTTGAGTGATTTGAAGATGTAAAAACTTGAAAGAAATATGTATGTGGGAGGGGTGAAACTTACAGCCCAATGAAGAAAGGAAGAGAAGAGTTTTTTGCTTGTTATCTTATGTATGAACACATGTTATTTATAACTTCATCAAATCTTCCATGGATTGCATGTGATCTTACTAAAGATTTTGGAGATTTAATAAGTACAAGGAAATGATCTTGGATGGATGTTGTAGGGTGTTTTGGCCGTGGGTTTTAAGAAGCAAAGAAAGGATTTGTAATCTTTCCAAAATCTCTTGTAATCATACTTATAAGCCTAGTAAGATATGGGATCTTTTGGAAGCTTGCACACATGAGTGTCCTAGTGTTTAACTAGATTACATTTGTCTTGGATTTTTGTGGCCAAGGGCCGAAAATTTCTTACAAGGGAGACAAGGTAGTGCATGCTTTTGTACTTGTGTAATCTTACACATTTGTCTTATCCATTGCATGCTTATTATCTTAACTTTATAGGTTATTATTGAAACACAATGCATGGAGATAACATGGCCATTTAGGCCGGCCCCTTTTGTGGCTTAGGTGGGGTCCACAACTCCAAATATTTACCCAATACTTGTTAAGTTTAATTCCTCGTCGTTCGGGTGTCGTTCGGGTATTTTTCGGGTTTTAATCGCGTGTTATTCGGACATTAAAGATACCTTTAATAACCCTTAAATATAGTCTAATTTAAGCGTTAATTGATTATTTAGGCTTTTGCCGGGTGAAATTATGAGTTATACGCGTATCGGGTGCGGTACGCGCACTTTATTCGTTACCGGGAGATTTGTATGAGACGTTTCCACTTATGGTTTTGGAGTTCCAAAACTCATTATATTTTGTGAAACTACCCTTTATTTTATATCCTGGGTGTCCGGGATCCTTTTCGTTTATTTAATTATTACTGGGTAATCGCCAACGTCCATACCGGATAGTTTATTCGCACATGATTCAATCATGTTTTACCATTAAACGTATGCATTCCTATGCATTATTTGGAAATTGCTATCTCCTAAGGCCTCGACAATTAAATCACACATAATTGCATTTAATTACGTTAATCATATATTAATTAATTTGTACGGAATTACCTTATTTTTGCCGGTTGTTACATTCTCCCCCCGTTAAGAGAATTCCGTCCCGGAATTCACTTCGAGTCCTCCGGTACAGGTGTCTTCTCGAATAGGGCGGTATATTTTTGCTTCATCCGGTCCAGCCTTTCCCACGTGAACTCCGGTCCACGCTTGGCATTCCAGCGCACTTTGACCAATCTGATCTTGCTGCGCCTTAGTTTTTGGACCTTCCAATCGGTTACCTCGATTGGTTCTTCAACAAAATGTAACTTGTCGTCAATTTGGATTTCGTCTGCTGGGATGATGAGGGTTTCGTCGGATAGGCACTTTTTCAAATTTGACACGTGAAATGTGTCGTGTATTCCACTAAGCTCTTGAGGCAATTTGAGCTTGTATGCCACTGTGCCTACCCTGGACAAGACTTCGAACGGTCCAACATATCGTGGGTTCAGCTTTCCGCGCTTTCCAAAGCGCGCGACACCTTTCCAAGGTGACACTTTTAGTAGGACCCTGTCTCCGACGTGAAATTCTAAAGGCTTTCGCCTCATATCAGCATAGCTTTTCTGGCGGTCACGGGCCGCTTTGAGGCGTTCCTTTATCAAAAAGACCTTGTCCGTTGTTTCTTGAACGATTTCGGGCCCGGTGAGTTGTTTTTCTCCAACTTCAGCCCAACATAACGGAGATCTGCACTTGCGTCCATACAGAGCTTCAAACGGTGCAGCTTGAATGCTCGTATGATAACTGTTGTTGTAAGAAAATTCTACCAATGGCAAGTGCGTATCCCAATTACCGCCAAAATCAATCGCGCATGCCCGCAACATATCTTCCAAGGTCTGGATGGTTCGTTCACTTTGACCATCCGTTTGGGAGTGATATGCGGTACTCATGTCGAGGCGAGTACCGAGGGCTTCATTTAAACTTTCCCAAAATCTTGAAGTGAAACGACTATCTCGATCGGAGATGATAGAAATAGGTACACCATGCTTAGACACCACTTCCTTAATGTACAAACGGGTCAGTTTCTCCAACTTGTCCGTTTCGCGAATCGGGAGGAAGTGTGCAGATTTTGTCAATCGATCTACGATTACCCAGATCATGTCATGGCCGCTTGTTGTCTTGGGTAACTTGGTAATGAAGTCCATGGTAATTCGTTCCCATTTCCATTCCGGTATTTCCGGTTGCTGGAGCAAACCGGAAGGTCTCTGATGCTCAGCCTTGACCTTTGTGCAAGTCAAACATCGCGCAACATATGCCGCTATATCTCTTTTGAAATTCGGCCACCAATAAAGTTCCTTCAGATCGTGGAACATCTTGTCTGCACCAGGGTGAACCGAATATCTAGAACTGTGAGCTTCGGCCAATACTAGCTCACGCAATCCCCCGTACACTGGAACCCAAATTCTATTCATGAAATACAGGGTCTGGTCCGTCTTTGGTTCCAGTGAATCAACCATCTTCCGTAATCTTTCACCTTTGACATTCTCGGGTTTAAGGGCGTTAACTTGAGCTTCACGAATTCGTTCAGTCAGATTCGTGTGGATAGTCAAACCCAAAGCTCGGACACGCAATGGTTTAACCCGTTCCTTGCGACTCAAGGCGTCGGCCACAACGTTCGCCTTACCGGGATGGTACTTTATCTCACAATCGTAATCGTTTAATAATTCGACCCATCGCCGTTGTCGCATGTTTAAATCCTTCTGATCAAAGATGTGTTGCAAACTCTTATGATCAGTGAAAATCGTGCACTTGGTTCCGTACAAATAGTGCCTCCATATCTTGAGAGCGAATACCACTGCACCTAATTCCAAATCGTGTGTAGTGTAGTTCTTCTCATGGATTTTCAGCTGTCTGGAAGCATATGCTATTACTTTTTCTCGCTGCATTAATACACAACCCAAGCCTTGATGTGAGGCATCACAGTAGACCAGAAAATCCTCCGTACCATCGGGGAGTGATAGTATCGGAGCGCCACATAACTTGTCTTTTAGTAATTGGAATGCTGCCTCTTGCTTTTCCGTCCACTCGAACTTCTTATCCTTTTGGGTTAACATGGTTAAAGCTTGTGCTATCTTGGAAAAGTTCTCGATGAACCTTCTGTAATAACCCGCAAGGCCAAGAAATTGTCGTACTTCGGTAGGAGTTCGAGGGGCTTCCCAATTTTTAATTGCCTCGATCTTGGCGGGATCGACGTGTATGCCCTTCTCGTTTACCACGTGGCCTAGAAAGTGAACTTCCCGAATCCAAAAGTCGCACTTTGAGAATTTAGCGTAGAGCTTCTCCTTGTGTAGTACTTCAAGGATTAACCGAAGGTGATTCTCGTGGTCTTCTTTGGTGCGTGAATATATCAAAATATCGTCAATGAAAACAATGACGAATTTATCCAGGTATGGCTTACACACGCGGTTCATTAGGTCCATGAAAACCGCTGGTGCGTTGGTTAAGCCGAACGGCATTACCAAAAATTCATAGTGCCCATATCGGGTTCTGAAGGCCGTCTTTGGTACATCCTCTTCTTGTATACGCAACTGGTGATAGCCAGACCTCAGATCGATTTTGGAGTAATAGCTAGATCCTTGGAGCTGATCAAATAGATCGTCGATCCTGGGGAGAGGATAGCGATTCTTGATGGTTAGCTTGTTCAGCTCTCGATAGTCAATGCACATGCGAAATGTGCCATCCTTCTTCTTTACAAATAAGACGGGAGCTCCCCAAGGTGAGAAACTCGGTCTTATAAAACCTTTGTCCAATAATTCTTGTAGCTGGCTGGACAGCTCCTGCATCTCTGATGGAGCTAGACGGTATGGCGATCGCGCCACAGGAGCAGCTCCAGGAACGAGGTCGATGCGGAACTCGACTTGTCGAGGTGGTGGCAACCTCGGCAAATCTTCTGGGAATACATCCGGAAAATCTCTAGCTACTGGAATGTCTTCCAACTTTCGCTCGTCGGCCTTCTTGTCCACTACGTGTGCCAAGAACGCGACAAGCCCTTTTCTTAGGCACTTACGAGCCTTCATGCTTGAAATAATCCTTAGCGGCGTCCCGTGCCTTTCCCCTTGAATCGAGAGAGTTTCACCGCTTGCGAGGGGGACTTGAATGACTTTATCGTTGCAAATCACGACGGCATGGTGCGCGGACAACCAGTCCATGCCGACAACTATGTCGAAACTTCCCAACACGACTGGCAAAAGATCAATCCCAAACTCGTGCCCATAGAGTTCTAATTTACAATCCCTCGCTACTTCTCTCGTTTCAATAGTTTTACCATTAGCCAGTTCTATGGAGTAGGGTGTATCTAGTTTACTAGTTCTTAGCCCAAGTAATCTTTTAAACTCAATGGATACGAAGCTAAAGTCAGCACCGGTATCAAATAATACAGAGGCATAATGACCATTAAGAGGAAACGTACCAGTGACCACGTTGGGGTCTTGTCGTGCATCACCGGCTCCAATCACAAACGCCCGCCCGCGGGCTTGGTTGTTGATCTTGGGGCAATCCTTTTTCCAATGGTCCAGTGACCCGCAAGCGAAGCAGGGTCTAGCTCCTCCGTTTTTCGGTGCTCCTGACCGGCAGTCTTCAGTTTTGTGCCCTGAGCGGTGGCACTTTCCACAAGTTATCCCATTATTTCTCCCCTGGTTACCCTGTTTTCCACCAGTACCACGCCCTGTGGCAACATACCCTTTCCCTTTCTTGTTCGAGCTACCCGATGCTCTATCCTTTTTTCCTTCATCCCGTTTACGTTTCCCAAATCTCGGCTTGTTCCCCTGATCATTCGTCACAACCGCTGAACTTGTCCCCTGATTCTTGCCTTCCACACTGCTAGCCTCAGAAATTTTTAGTCCCGAAACCTGTCGGATCAAGGTACCCATGCGAATAGCATCTTCAGTGAGGCTTAGCGCAAGATCAATAGCTGCGCGCATGGTCGTGGGTTTGGAAGCAGTGACCATGCTGCGTATTTGTGGTGCTAATCCGAACAAATACCGCTCTATCTTGTTGTTTTCTGGTGTGACCAAACGAGGCACTAGTCTGGCGAGATCATGAAATCGGGACGTGTATCCAGTCACGTCTGCTCCTATCATAGTAAGGTTCCAGAATTCGGTTTCCAGCTTCTGCACCTCACTTGCCGGGCGGTATTCGGCGATCATAAGTTCTTTTAGTTCCGCCCATGATAGGGAGTAAGCAGTATCGTCACCTAATGACTGCACTTGGCCGTTCCACCAAGTTAGTGCTTGATCCAAAAACAAGTTAGTGGAGTACATGACCGACTGACGAGGGGTACACCCACTGATGCGGATTATTGCCTCGGTCTTTTCGAACCATTTGACCAGGCCAACAGATCCTTCTGTGCCGCTGAAGTTGATCGGCTTACAGTCTAAGAAGGCTTTGAAAGTGCAGCCACGCTCTCGCGAGGCCGTTTCTGCATTAATAAAGTAGTATGTTATTATGGGATAGGAGTTTTAGGATATTCTCCCATCGGTTTTTCAATTATTGTTAAACCCTCTTACCATTGGGGGAGGTCTCTCGTCGGTCGCTCCCTGTTAGGTCACGCGATCGTTCGGAGCGGGCGGCTTCATGCTCCGCGATCGCTCGGGCTATGCGCTCCGAGATCATGGTTTCGAGTTCAGCTGGTGTAGCGGGCAGTCCGTCTACGCCACTGTTGCTTCTGGTGGCTGGTGCCATTTTTCTTCAATAATAATTATCAAAGGTTAATTTGGCAAACATTTATGCAATATAAAGCATAAATAACAACCCAGAATATGAACACAATAGTCAACACCATGTCATCACACAACATACCAACACACCATACAGAATAAATAATAATCAACACAACATCACCACACAATCACACAAATCACAATATATGGAGTAAGCAATGATAATCGTGGACAACAACATATTTTACCATCATAATAATAAGATTTTTCATTAATTTCAATAGTACGAGTACAATGCTTTGTTTATAATAACAAAATAGGGAATGACATCCCTCATACAATACATCATTCTGAAATAAATAAAAAAAACATCATATCATATGCCGTCATACCCGTACGGCTTAGGCAAAATGCAAACGAGCGTCATAACTCGTGCTATGCTACCATACTGCTACTACTATATATATCTGCAGGTGATTCTTCCATGTGTCCCTGATGCGTCCCTACTGTGGCGGCGGCGGTGGGAACTGATACTGTGGTGCGTGCATACTGATAGTCATACTAATCGCCATGATGCGCTCATATAAGAACTGTCGATGCGCAAAATGCGCATCACCGGTAATCCCACACTGTGCATCCATGCTCAACAATTCTTCAGCGTAGTGTGCTAAAGCATCTCGAGCATCGATCATCCGTGTCCACATCAAGCGAGTCTGCTGCTCTACCTGGTTCACGGTGCACTGCACCGTGTCGGCGAGGGTCTGGAAGTCTCGCTCCAGTGAGATAGCAGAGGACCATGCTGGTCCGGATAGGGGTGTCATCCTGTGAGGCTGGGATGGTCCGGGTATGTCGGGATGGATGGGCTGGGATGGGCCAAATGGGGCTGGTATCGGCATGTGGGGAAATAACGGGGCAAAACCCTGTGGTTCGTGGGTAAAGTGGGGCGGTATCAGGTAGGGGTCCCCTGCACCCAGAGGATACGGTGCAGGTGGCATCATGGGCAAGGTGGGGATAGGTAGTGTCATAGCTATAGTGGGTGGTGCTACAAGCTCGGCCAAGGGGGCCATAAGGGGCTCTGAAATAGTGGCCCACTCTGGGGTGGACACCACTACGGTGGGGGTAGGAGGGCTCGCGGTGGCGAATGCTACCATACCTGCCCTGCGTAGCTCGAAGCTACCGGCGGGGCTGCCCTCTAGGACGTGTGCTGCTGTGGCTGGCCCCTCCTGAGGTGCGGGCTCGAGTGGTGCAAGTGGGGCTATGGGGTCAGCAGGGGCGTCCTCCATCATTGGAGCCACTGGCTCCTCCTGGACGACTGGGATCTCAGGCACTAGCATGTGCTCTACAGAGGCCACTGACTCGCCGTCCGAGTCATCTGAAATCCATCCGTTCCTCCCACGGGAAATCGGCATGAGCCTCATGCCAGGAGGAATGTGGATGTGCGGTACGGGTGCTGGCTCGTGATCAATGTGAGCCTGTCTATCAAACGGAGACTCCGCTGTCTCCGACTGGGCTGGGATAGGTCGCGACGGACCGGCACAGCCTTCAGGGAAGTCCCTGACGGCTCTGATGGGGTGTGGGGCTAAGGGTGCGGCAGGCAAGGGTACAATAGGTAGGTCGGCCTGCGGTGCGTCGGCCACGGCGGCCGCGCCATCCTCTGCGGGTGCCCAGTCAGGATCCTCGCTAGGATCCGTCTTGTCGGAATCATCGTCGTCCGATCCTCCGGCGACGCCCATCTCTACATCGTCTTCTTCCGCGTCGAGTACAACCAGCTCGAGTGGCTCAGGCGGAGGTGCGGGAATGATCTGCAGACTACTATCATAACTTGGTGCTATACTCCCAGCGTCCGACATTCCTGGCAAAAGAACCGTACATGCATATATATGAATTATTTTAAATTAGATAGTTAAGGCGTACATTAACAGTAACCTTCCTAACCTCTAATACTACGTTAATGCATAATGATACCCATGGCTAGCTCGGTCGGAATCTCCTCATGCCCAATGCTTCTTGAAAAATTACTTTATTGCGTTTAGCAACTATGTATATTTTTTTTTGAAACTTTATCTTTTGAACCAAATCCGGTTATAGTCTAGTTTTTAAAGAAAATACTCTAGTTCGCTATAACCTTGGCTCTGATACCACTTTCTGTCACACCACGACAATGGCGGAAACACGTGGCGCGACGGTTCAAGAGCATAAAGTCAAGGTTAACGCAAATCACAAGTAATTTAAGAAAAAGGGTCATTTATTTAGGCGTCAAATCTTGTTCAAAACATTACACAAAAAGTAAATTGTTTATAACACAAATGGAGAGGTTTCTCAAATATATCCCATAGCCTTGGGAAATAAAGGTGAAACCCCGCAAAATGTTTAACGCCGCATCGGAGGATTCCGTGACCCAGCTTGCCCTGATTGCCTTCATCTAATTACCTGAAAGATATGTTTAAAATTTCGTCAATATAAATATATTGGTGAGTTCACAGGTTTTTAGTTTCCAAAACTTGAATACTTGGGAAATACCATGTTATGACAATATATAGGAGTTGCAAATTCCTATAATTCTACTTGAGACTATAATCAAACCAAGACGTATAATAAATATGCCCCGCTCCAAGTCGTTACTCGGTATCCTACGACTTAAGTTCAGAATATATGCACCCCAGGCATACACTAATGCATAATCGACGCTATCGATTAGGGGTGGGCCTTGTCAGGCACCAATAGTACTACTCAATATTCCACCGGTTTCATTTCCCTGAATAAATGATTATAGAGGCGAGGACTCAACCCCGAGTGGCGGTCACACCTCAAGTAATAAATCCGTCAAACATTTTCCCTAACATATCTTTCCCCCGAAAACGTAAAAATAGTTTAAAATGGGGCCGTGAAACTCACCTTAATCAACGTCCGGCTCACTAAGCAGATAGCAAAAGGGGTCTCGCACCTACAACGTCCTAGACGTATAAGTCACTATCCCTATAGTGCATGTGCCTTGGAAAGTTGTACACCCAACTCCCGACCACAAGTTATTCCAAATCCCGTTTAATTAAGCGCGTATCTTAGGTTTCGTTGGCGTTAGATTACCCTTTGTGTTACAAGTTATATATTACTCTTGTTAATATTTCCTTAACTTGTCCTTTATTATTATCGTCTCGACTTCACTTAACGTATAATTATTTTCCCATTTAAATAATTATACTTAAGATCGCATCGCTCGATATAATATATATTTCAACACTCGACCCGACTCACCTTGCCGCACATTTGTTTTCCCATTTAAACAAATATGCTAAGATCTTGTCGTTCGATTGTATATTCTCAACACCCGATTCAACTCACCATACCGTATATTTATTTTCCCATTCAAATAAATGTACTAGGATCTTGTCGGCACGGCATACACATATATATATATATATATATATATATATATATATATATATATATATATCTTTGTCTACTCGTCGCGGCTTTCCTTCCCACATATCTACTTTCCCATTAAGTAGATATACTAGAATTTTGCCGAGACGAGCGTACATATATATAAATGTGTCATTTTTCTTGTTAAGTATATACGTTTGTTTAACGTCTTACTTGTTTACGTTATGTTTTTCTCCCACGAATGATCCCTTCAACACTTAGGAAAGTGTTTATTAGTTTTCACCCATGATGTATATATATATTTTACTTCCTAAAAATATATATTTTCTCATCTTGCCGCAATGGCATTTTTCTCATGTTTTGTCCGTGTACGGTTCGTTAACGCGTCATAGTTCGATATCTTAGCTCGAATAGTCAATTTTTCCAAGTTCTTTCCCAACATGTGTTTTATAGAAATATTATTCATATTTCTTCCTCCTAACACATGTTACTTGGAAGGTTTAAAATACTTATGTATTTTTAACCCAACTTGTTAACTTAACTACAAAAATGCTTCCAATACTTTTATATTCCCATTTATATAAAAGTATTCATTTTTGTATAAGTTTCTCAAGTTTTAATTTTTGTTTAACATTTTTATAAAATCTCTATTTTATAAAAATCCTTATGTTAATACAATCCATATTTTTATAACTTTCACCTTTATAAAAATATACTTTTTATACAAAAATACCCAAGTATATCTACTAGTATTTACCAAATCAACCTTGGAAAATTATTACTTATACTTTTGACACCAAACTTTCCATTATTGAATTTTTGGACTAATAGTTTCTAAAATGTTCATTTTAGTCCTCTAACTTTCAAAGTTACAATATTAGTCCCTTAACTTTCAAATGTTGCATTTTTCCACTCTAACTTCCAAAGTTAGCATTTTTCACTCAAAATAGTGGACTTTGAAGATTCATCTTTTTATTGGTAAGTTATTTTTGCACCAAAACACTTTTAATAGTCTTATATTTCATATATAAGGCTACTTGTATGTGTGTTTTATGTATTTGTCCATTATATCAAAATCTCATTCTTCTAAGTAAGTAAACTTTAATTTTTCAACTTCTTCATTCATGACCTTCTAATATATTCCATCATTTATTATGTCTTAGATGATCATTTTAAGATGATTAAAGTTACCTTTTAACACATTCAAGTTTATTCTATAAATCTTAATCAAATCATCATCCTACTTAGTGTATGTGTAGATTTTATACATTTTCAAGAACACTACTTTATCATCATCAAATCCATGATCCATTTACATATCTTTAACCATTTATTTTACTCATGTAAAACCTATTAAAGATTATGTTTCAAACCACATTTTAAACCCTTCATGTACAACTTGCTTCTAAGAACACATACATGAATATTAATAATCAAAACAAGGTTAAGAAGCTTACTACTAGCACAAGGCTAGGGAAGACAAAACCTTGGATTTTGAGAGGGGTTTAGTGTGTTCTTCCTTAATGGTTAAGCTCCAAGCTTGAAACACACAATGGGGGTTTGGATGATGGATTGTTTTGAGTGATTTGAAGATGTAAAAACTTGAAAGAAATATGTATGTGGGAGGGGTGAAACTTACAGCCCAATGAAGAAAGGAAGAGAAGAGTTTTTTGCTTGTTATCTTATGTATGAACACATGTTATTTATAACTTCATCAAATCTTCCATGGATTGCATGTGATCTTACTAAAGATTTTGGAGATTTAATAAGTACAAGGAAATGATCTTGGATGGATGTTGTAGGGTGTTTTGGCCGTGGGTTTTAAGAAGCAAAGAAAGGATTTGTAATCTTTCCAAAATCTCTTGTAATCATACTTATAAGCCTAGTAAGATATGGGATCTTTTGGAAGCTTGCACACATGAGTGTCCTAGTGTTTAACTAGATTACATTTGTCTTGGATTTTTGTGGCCAAGGGCCGAAAATTTCTTACAAGGGAGACAAGGTAGTGCATGCTTTTGTACTTGTGTAATCTTACACATTTGTCTTATCCATTGCATGCTTATTATCTTAACTTTATAGGTTATTATTGAAACACAATGCATGGAGATAACATGGCCATTTAGGCCGGCCCCTTTTGTGGCTTAGGTGGGGTCCACAACTCCAAATATTTACCCAATACTTGTTAAGTTTAATTCCTCGTCGTTCGGGTGTCGTTCGGGTATTTTTCGGGTTTTAATCGCGTGTTATTCGGACATTAAAGATACCTTTAATAACCCTTTTGCCGGGTGAAATTATGAGTTATACGCGTATCGGGTGCGGTACGCGCACTTTATTCGTTACCGGGAGATTTGTATGAGACGTTTCCACTTATGGTTTTGGAGTTCCAAAACTCATTATATTTTGTGAAACTACCCTTTATTTTATATCCTGGGTGTCCGGGATCCTTTTCGTTTATTTAATTATTACCGGGTAATCGCCAACGTCCATATCGGATAGTTTATTCGCACATGATCCAATCATGTTTTACCATTAAACGTATGCATTCCTATGCATTATTTGGAAATTTCTATCTCCTAAGGCCTCGACAATTAAATCACACATAATTGCATTTAATTACGTTAATCATATATTAATTAATTTGTACGGAATTACCTTATTTTTGCCGGTTGTTACACTGCTCAACAAGGGAACACTAACGGAAGTAACGATAGGGTGGAACACACCACCCACAAACCATACAAACCTAATAGTCTGTCCTGTTTCTCTCGAGAGATAGCAGATTATGAGTTCCCAAACAAGTTGAAGATGCCTGCTCACATCAGAACCTACGATGGCACTGATGATCCAGAAGACCATCTACAGATCTTCTCTAGGGCTGCTCGCATCGAAAAATGGGGTGACCCTGAATGTTGCCTCATGTTCATGCAGACTCTGGTTGGATCTGCCCGGATATGGTTCAATGACTTACCTGCTGAAAGCATCAAAACCTTTAACGACCTAGGAAAAGGATTCCTAGCCAACTTCTCACAACAGAGGCGTTGCGTCAAAGACGCAACGGTAATCTTTCAGATCAAACAAAAGGATGACCAAAGCCTGAGAAGTTTCATTGAAAGATACAAGAAGGAAAGCCTCACCTACGTTGGTGCAGATGAAAAAATGATGGTTGCGGGTTCATGAACGCCATCAACTCAAAATACCTCACAAGAGACTTTAACAAGAGTCTCCCACGAACTCTTGAAGAAGCCCTAGAAAGGGCTGAAGCCCACATTCGAGGAGAAGAGGCTGTAGACATCAAGGAGCAAAGAAAGAGAAGCTCCACTTGGAGAAGCAACAGTCCTAGCAGAAAAAGGGGAAACTATGGGACTCATGACAGAAGACCCAGAGGGTCTGAGTCTCGAAGGCCGGAAAACAGGAATCCTCCAAGCAGGGACAGAAATGTCAACTTCACAGTCCTCACCAAAACTCCTCAAGAGATTCTAGCAACGAAAACTCCAATCAATATTGTGAGTTCCATGAAGAAAAGGGACACCACACCAACGACTGTTTCCAACTTAAGAAAAGAATTGAAGAAGCCGTTAAGTCCGGGGAGCTTTCCCACTTGGTGAAAGGTGTAAAAGAAAACATGACCGACAACAAGAAAAAAGAAGTTGCTATGGTCTCGTTTGAACAAGGAACACCAAGTAAGCGTCAGAGGTTGGAAGCTTGGGAGCATCAAGGCATCTAGTTTCCTCACACAAAAGAGGACAAACATTGTGATCCCCTTCTCCTTGAAGCGTCTATTGGTTCAATTAAAACACAAAAGGCTTACATAGACACAGGAGCAGCTACCGAAATCATGTTTGAAAAATACTTCAAACTCCTGAGTCCTGAGGAACGCTCCCAGCTCCAACCCACGGAGGCCTCTATAAAAGGTATTGCAGACATACCCATCAAACCCCTGGGAGAAATAACACTTGATGTGAATTTCTCTGATGGGAAAATGCAAAGAACCGAACCTTTAAGCTTTATCGTCCTGGACCTACCGTCCAATTATGATGTTATCATCGGCAGACCTGGAGTAGTGGTTTTTGACATGACCATCTCCATCAGTCGGAAGAATGCCAAGATCCCCACCAAAGATGGGATTGCAACCCTTTAAGCATCAACCACAGTGCTAGTGGTCAGTGAAGATAACAATGACCGAAACAAACTCAGCCTCAGCATCAATCCAAAGTACCCAGAACAAAGAATACGGGTTAACACAGATCTCCCCACAGAAACACTTTCAAAACTTGAAGGGTTACTACGGAACAATGTTGACATTTTTTCCTGGTGTCCTAGTGACATGACTGGCATCCCTCGAAGCATTGCTGAACATGAGCTTAGGATTCCTCCACATGTCAAACCGGTTGTACAAAAGAAAAGGAGTCTTGCCCCCGAACGAAGCAAGGCTGCATGTCAAGAGGTTGACAAGCTAGTCGAAGCAGGAATCCTCCGTGAAGTCAAATACCAGTCCTGGGTTGCAAACCCGGTGATGGTCAGGAAGTCCGATGATTCATGGAGGATGTGCATAGACTTCAAAGACCTCAATAAGGCTTGCCCAAAGGATTGGTATCCTTTACCCGAGGTTGACTTAAAAGTTGACTCATTGACAGGTTCCCCATATACCTAAAGATAACTTTTAGGTTAATTCACTTCCTCCAAAAATTGTTATCCTTTGCATAAAGCATGCTTAAAAGTTGACTCTTTGACAGGTTTCCCCTTCAAGTGTTTCCTGGATGCCTATAAAGGTTATCACCAGATACAGATGAAGGCGGAAGACGAAGAGAAAACAGCCTTTCACACTGACAAGGGCATCTTTTGTTACCAAAATATGCCTTTTGGCTTAAAGAATGCAGGTGCCACGTACCAAAGGTTGGTTGATAAAGCGTTTGCTGAACAAATCGGTAGGAACATGGAAGCTTACGTGGATGATCTAGTTATTAAAAGCAAAACGGAGGAACAAATGCTTCAAGACATACAAGAAACGTTCAGCAACCTCAGAAAAATCAACATGAAACTCAACCCTGTAAAGTGTTCATTTGGGTTCGAAGAAGGGAAATTCCTGGGACATATCGTGGGAAAGCAGAACATAAAGGCCAACCCCAGCAAGGTTCGAGCCGTCCTAAACATGAAGTCTCCACAAACCAAGAAAGAAGTGGAAAGCTTGAACGACAAACTCGTTGCTTTAAAACGCTTCATGTCAAAACTAGCCGAAAGATCCTTACCATTCTTCAAAACTCTCAAGGGATGCACGGACAAGAAAAACTTCAGATGGTCAGAAGAAGGAGAGGAAGCCTTCAACCAAATGAAACAATATTTGGCTTCCCTCCCAACCATTGCAGCCCCTGAAGCAGGAGAGACTATCTCTGTCTACCTTTGTGTTACTGAATAAGCCCTTAGTGTTGTTCTCGCCATTGAAAGAGGTAAAGCCCAGGTACCTATTTACTTCTTCAGTAAAACTTTAAAGTTAGCAGAGGTCAAGTACCCTCCTCTTGAAAAACTAGCCTTGGCCCTAGTGCAAACAGCTAGAAGACTCAGAAGGTACTTTCAAGTACACCCCATACAAGTGGTCACCGACCAACCCATTAAGAGTGTGCTTGAAAAACCTAAAACTTCGGGACGCCTGGCCAAGTGGGCCGTCGAACTAGGTGAACACAAAATCACCTACGTCCCAAGAAAGGCAATAAAGGCACAAATATTAGCTGATTTTATAGCTGCGGTCCCAAAGGTGGAAACCACTGAAGTTAACATAGAAATAGACGAACCTTTCGATCCCGAAGTCTGGAAGCTTTACACTGACGGAGCTTCCAGCGTTGAAGGATCCGGAGCAGGTCTTGTTTTAATCAATCCTGAGGGATTAGAATTCACATACTCTTCGCTTGGAATTTCAGGCCACCAACAATGAAGCAGAATATGAGGCCCTGATCGCAGGATTAAAGCTTGCAAAAAAGATGGTCGTCCAAAAGCTTCAAGTGTTCACTGATTCACTCCTGGTTTCTAACCAAGTAAATGATAGCTACATAGCCAAGGAACCAAACGTGAAAAAATACAGAGAAAAGGCAAAAGAAATCATGAACACCTTCTAGTCCTGCAAAATCAAACAAGTTCCAAGATCACACAACAAAAAAGCTGACGCTCTCAGCAAGCTCGCCTCATTAAACTTTGCCCATCTCACCAAGAAGGTGCTGGTAGAAGTAATCCAACATCCTTCCATATCCGAGCTCGAAGTACAAGATGTAATCACTGAAAATGAACCAAATTGGATGACCCCATACATAGCATTCCTGAAAAAAGGTGAACTTCCTCAAGACAATGTTGAAGCCGAAAGGGTCCGGATCAAGTCAAAGCAATACATCATCCAAGAAGACATACTCTACAAAAAAGGGTATTTGGCTCCACTGCTTCGATGTGTTGGCCCAGAACAAAGAAGATACTTAATCAAGGAGGTTCATGAAGGCATATGTGGAGCTCATTGTGATCCACGATCAGTGGTAGCGAAGCTCATGAATCTCGGCTACTTCTGGCCCTCCATGCACAGATATGCATCGGAACAATTGAAAAAGTGTGAAGCATGTCAAATACACGCCCCGGTCCCAAAGAGCCCCAAGCATGACCTAATCCCAGTCAACTCAGCTTGGCCGTTTTATAAATGGGGGATGGATATCGTTGGACCCTTCCCACTTGCAAAAGGAGGAGTCAAGTTTTTATTGGTTGCTGTTGATTACTTCACAAAGTGGCCAGAAGTGAGGCCTTTAGGGAAGATATCTGGAAAAAAGATCATCGACTTCGTTTGGGAAAGCATCATCTGCCGGTACGGCCTACCCGGAGTACTGGTCACAGATAATGGGAAGCAATTTGCAGAAAAACCCTTCAGCACTTGGTGCAAGGAATATCGAATAACTCAAGTCTTCAATTCTGTGGCATACCCACAATCAAACGGCTAGGTTGAACGAATGAACCGAAGTGTGGTTGAAGGGATCAAGGCAAGACTCGGCAGAAAAGGAGGAAGATGGTTGGATGAGCTCCCAAGCGTCTTATGGGCCATCCGAACCACCGAGAAAACAAGCAACAAGAAAACGCCATACAGTCTTACTTTCTGATCCATATCAGTTATCCCGGCCGAGATTGGGGTTACCACACCCCGAACGCTTCACGTTAACATCAAGACCAATGAGGAAGAAGCTCTGCTCAACCTAGATCTCTTAGAAGAAGCAAGGGACTTAGCAGCAATTCAAGAAGCTCAATACAAACAAAAGATGGAGTCCTACTACAACGCTAAGGTAAGGCACGAACGCTTCAAGCCGGGAGATTTGGTCTTAAGGAACAATGAAGCAAGCAAGAAAGAAAATCAAGGAAAGTTACGACCAAGATGGGAAGGCCCCTACACCATCTTGGAATCCCACAAAGGAGGATCCTATAAACTTGCCAACATGGAAGGTAAGAAGCTACCACGCCACTGGAACGACAAGAACCTTAAAAAGTTCTTTGTCTAGGCCTTCAAGAAATGTAATTTCCTCCTAGTTGAATGATGTAATATTGGCTTGTTAAATCAATGAAAGGATCAGTAGATCCTCTTTAGAAAATTTGTCTTACCCCTAGGGGTGCAAACGAGCCGAGCAGCTCGCGAGCTACTCGAGCTCAGCTCGGTAAAAAGCTCGAAACGAGCTGAGCCTTATCGAGCTCGAACCGAGCTTGAGCCTAAAACAAAGCTCGTTTATTTATCGAGCTCGAGCCTAGTGTGATATTAGTTTTTTTTAATATTTAATAATATTTACCACTCATTTAAAGCTATTTAGTAAACGAGCCCCAAGCTCGAGCTTCACTTATCGAGCTCACGAGCCTAAACGAACTATTATTTATATTTTGTTTATTTAATATATTAACTAATAAATAATAAATGAGTCGAGCCCGAGCCCGAGCCGAGCCCGAACTTGAGAAATTACGAACGAGCCGAGCTCGAGCTCTTATAAGTTAATCGAGCTTGAGTTCAAGCCTGGTCGAGCTCGGGCTCGGCTCGGCTCGGCTCGTTTGCACCTCTACTTACCCCCATGTCAACTATATACGATATTTACTTAGGCTATGAGGTGTTAAGGAAGCTCGTCCTTTGGGGATGGTTCTCTACATCAGTTGTCACGCTAGTGAGGGGCAGGACCATCACGTAAAGGATGGTCCTAGGTTGTGGAGGATGGGTCTCCCTTTTTTCTTTTTCTTTTTTAAATTAATTAATAATTAATATCTAAAAAGTAAAATTAAAATTAATTCCAAAATTAGTAATATAGCTTACATTACATTAAAAAAACACTACTAAAAAATACAAGATTGTTTGACATTAAAAAAATTACAAATAACCTACTCATTGTGTCCGAAGTTCCAAATATATTCAACCAAGTCCGCTGAAGATTTTGATGTGTGTATGTGTTATGTAACAAGAACGTGTTTAAATCTTGTTCTAGGCTAACCGGAACATTATTCTCTCTCCTCCACTGCATTTTCGTCATACTCACAGATGGTCGTGCTTTCGTCGTCGGGGATCATGTTATGCAACAAGATATAAGGATACATACAGTAACGCAACTTTTTTGGTTCGAAGGCATGTGCTGGGTTTTCAATGATGTGTCATCTTGATTGAAGAACCCCAAAACACCGTTCAACATCCTTTTTTGCCGCCTCTTGATACTTGGCATGTTTCTTTCTTTTTTCGTTGATCATGTGCGGAATAGTTTTAACGATTGTAGAGTAAGGTTCTTTTTTCTTTTTTCGTTGATATTACACTAGCAGGATAATACTCGCGCCTGTATTCCACCCCCGATACCGTAAACCTAGTATCTGGACCGGTTCCTTTTATGACATCGTCAAACACCTCTGATTGATTGATGACGTTAATCTCGTTATTCAAAACAGAAACACCAAAGAAATAAAGAATGCCAAACCCATAGATCTTGGTACGCAACAACCTCTAGAATTATTGTTGGATGTCCTTGATCGCCTCGGTGGAACATTTTGTCACACCCTCAAATTCCACTTGCGGGGTTTTACCGCGAGGCGCATGACAAACCAGGATTCAAGTCAACGGTCACAATAAACAACACTATATGCATAACACAAAACCCAAAAATATAATTATAAAAGCATAAACTGTAGCGGAAGCTTTAAATGTTTACAACCCAAAAGACATAGTTCAAATGTTTTATGAAGACCATGCTCTAAACCCTAGACGCCCGTGCCGACTCGTGCGCCTAGATCCAGTTGTTGCTACCTTAGCGACCTGAGAAAAACATGCCAAAAGACGTCAACATATAATGCTGGTGAGTTCACAGGTTTGTTCAAAAAGAGTTACCAAGTGTTACCATGTCCATACTATATCAATGCTACCAAGTACGCTAGCTAGGCGTATGTTTTATTACTACTACGATTGGAAACCATTACTGGACACGTTTAGCAATGTTTAGCATGTTTAGCAGCCCGTAATGTTCAGCACGATAATGTTCCTGTTCGAGACAATATGCACCCGCCCGGCCCTCCAAGCCGACGAGTGGGGCAGGTCACGCCCAATAGATCTATCCACATTTCCCCCGTTGTGCAAACCCGCACATTCATGGTTTCCCCCGGGACTTTCCAAAAGATCGTATAGTAATATAAAGTTAAAACCATAGTATGACATATGTTACCAAAACTGTTTAGCGCATGTTTTCTCCCCCAAAAGTTAAAGCACTAAAGAGTGGGGCCGTGAACTCACCTTAGATAGCGTTCTTCAATTATAAGTAAAGATGTTTAGCCCTTGATAATCCCTCTACCGGAGATCTATCAAAATGTTCACATAAGTGTTCCGACTAATAACCATAAGGTTATCTAGCCCCCGATTGTCCAGATCATAACCGAGTATGTTTTAAAACGTGTTTAAATGTTCAACCGACACACTAGACCGACCCGCCATCCCGTTGGTGACCCATTACCCTAACTAATCAAGTACACATAGATTACACGCAAGGTTCAAGCATAAAACACTTAGTTTGTATCAAAAATCTCATTTCTGCATCAGAACGGTCGAACCAGTCAGTTTAAGGCCTCCTTCGCACCTTTTTACTCTCCTTCGCCCGTTTTACCTCTCGTTCGACCGTTTGATGTTTCCTTCGCACGTTTTGCCACGTTCGCCCACTGAAAAGCCTGGTTCGACCCTGGGATTCCTCCTTCGCACCTTCGACTGGTCGAAGGAGGCCAGGTTCGCCCCTGTTGTTCTATTTTGCCTAAAAACGCTTAAAACACATTCAAAACGACTCGAAACATCACCAATCACAGCAGTCAAACATGATTATGTTATCCTAACAAAACCCCACTGATTTTGCCCCAAACCATATCCGTTTCAGCCCTTTCCCAAAATGGTAAAAATTATGGAAACGTCACTTTCATGCATGAAATCTTTACCCAATTTGGAAACTTTTGAAATCGACTCATGTTTGACTTAAAATACTCAGTTTGTCGATCATCCGATCATCCCTATGGGTTCTATTGATTATAAACACCACATGTTACGTCTAGATTCGTCAAAATCCCCAATTTACACATAATATCATCATCCAATCGATTCTAACCCTAAACAACAATCAATCAGCATTAAAAGCAATCCTACATCATGTCTCTAACATAGATAAAGCAGCAAAGTATTGAATAACACATTACACCACATAATACTCAATTAACACATGTTATTTATTATGAAAACTCATGTTAAATGATAGGGTTTTGTTTTAGAAAGATGTTTAAAAGGTTTTTAATCATAAAAACACCCTTAGAACAGATCTGGACAATTAAGGTTAGATGAAAACGAATTAAAATGCTTTTAAATGATTTAGGATTATGAACACACCTTGGATTCTTGTTTAGATGTTGTAGATAGGTTAGATTATGAAAAAGAAGGGCAAAAACTCTTAGTGTTTAAGATCGTTTGAGAGCGTTTTGGGGCGGTTAGGGTTTGTGAAATGATGAAAAATGACTAAGGTTGGTATTTATACTGATCCTCCTTCGCACCAATTGATTGGTCGAAGGTGGTCTCCTTCGCCCCTTTCACAGGGTCGAATGAGACTTGTCCAGGTCGAAGGGAATTCTTCAACTCCACTTCCCTGGTTCGCCCACTTGCATGGGTCGAACCAGACAATTTTCCTCTCCTTCGACCACTCGAAGTGGTCGAACCAGAGCCCCTTCTTAACTAGTTTTCTAGTTTGTCGTGTTTAACGCATTCTAACACATCTTAACACATAAGCATGCATCCTTAGTCTATATTTAACACATTAAAGCACAGATAATCATTTACACATCATTTAAACACGTCTATGTATATAAACCACCACACAACCCATAATCTACACATATACTTAATTAGTTCATGTAATGTCACCAACAACGGAACCCGGTACTAGTGTATTACCAAAACGACTCCCAATGATCCTCCAGATCATTGTACCCTGGACAATCCTAACTTGACCCAACTCAACTAACCCGGTTAAGTTTGTTTATAAACGTTTCTCGCTAAGGTAGACTTAGATGTTACTAATATGTTTAAGCCGAACATGCCGGGTGTCACATCATCCCCACGTTGAAAGAATTTTCGTCCCGAAAATTGCACGAAGCCCAAAAATGAAAAAGACGAAAAGGAAGGAAACGAAAAGAAAGGTTACCGGTTGTCACATCATCCCCACGTTGAAAGGGAATCTCGCCCCGAGATTCACTCTGCTTCAGCAGTAACATGCCTGGACTCGAACGCGCGCTTCGGAAAGAGATGAGGGTATTTAGCCTTCATCTGGTCCTCTCGTTCCCACGTGAACTCCGGTCCACGATCCGAGTTCCAACGAACTTTAACGATGCGGATTTTACTCCGCCGAAGGCTACGAATCTTGTAATCCAGAATCTCGACAGGTTCCTCCACAATGCGAAGACGATCATCCACCTTGATCTCTTCCAGTGGTACAATGAGAGATTCATCAGCCAAACACTTCTTCAAGTTAGACACATGGAAGACGTTGTGCACACTACCGAGCTCTGCCGGTAAGTCAAGTCTATATGCCACCGGCCCAATCCGATCCAGGATTGCGAACGGTCCGACGTAACGAGGGTTAAGTTTGCCACGCTTTCCAAAGCGTATGACGCCCTTCCATGGTGAAACTTTCAGAAGCACCCTGTCCCCAACCTGGAACTCTAGCGGTTTGCGACGGCGATCGGCATAGCTCTTCTGACGATCCCGTGCAGCAGCCAAACGGTTACGGATCTGTACGATTTTCTCCGAAGTTTCGTACACCAGTTCCGGACCAGTGAGCTGGCTCTCGCCCACCTCGGCCCAACAAAGTGGTGATCGGCATTTCCGTCCGTAAAGAGCCTCGAACGGAGCTGCCTTGATGCTAGAGTGATAGCTGTTGTTGTAGGAGAATTCCACCAACGGCAGGTGAATCTCCCAACTTTTGCCAAAATCGATGACACATGCCCGCAGCATGTCCTCCAGTGTTTGTATCGTCCGCTCACTCTGCCCGTCAGTTTGCGGATGATAAGCCGTACTCATATCCAGCTGAGTACCCAAGGCCTTATGAAGAGCCTTCCAGAAACGCAAAGCAAAGCGGGAATCACGATCAGAAATGATAGAAACAGGCACCCCGTGCCGAGAAACCACCTCCTTAAGGTAGAGCCGAGCCAACCGCTCGAGTCCATCCGTTTCCTTAATAGGTATGAAGTGTGCCGATTTCGTCAACCGGTCGACGATCACCCAAATCATGTCGCAGCCACTTGGTGATCTCGGTAGTTTGGTGACGAAATCCATCGTGATCCGCTCCCACTTCCATTCTGGAATCTCAGGTTGCTGTAGAAGACCAGACGGCTTCTGATACTCCACCTTGACCTTAGCACAGGTCAAGCATTTGCTCACATAGGAGGCTATATCAGCCTTCATGTTCGGCCACCAATAAAGTATCTTCAGATCCTGATACATCTTATCAGAGCCTGGATGAATAGAATACCGGGATTTGTGAGCCTCGTCCAAGACAAGCTCCCGTAATCCCCCGAGTAAAGGAACCCAAACACGCCCAGCGAAGTAGTGTAGGTCGTCAGACCTAAGCTCAAGGTGTTTGTCCGCACTGTGCATCGTTTCGGCCTTAAGGTTTTCCTCCTTCAAGGCATCCACCTGAGCCGAACGGATCCGGTCAGGTAAGGAGGAATGAATGGTAAGCTGCAAGGCTCGGACACGCCGAGGCTTCGCCGACTCTTTCCTGCTCAAGGCATCCGCCACAACGTTTGCCTTGCCAGGATGGTACTTAATCGCACAGTCGTAGTCGTTCAAGAGTTCAACCCAACGACGCTGCCGCATGTTTAACACCTTCTGGTCGAAAATATGCTGGAGACTCTTGTGATCGGTGTAAACTTCACACTTGGTACCGTACAAGTAATGTCTCCAGATTTTCAACGCAAAGACCACTGCACCCAGTTCTAAGTCATGAGTAGTGTAATTCTTCTCATGAACTTTGAGTTGACGAGAAGCATAAGCAATAACCTTCCCGCGCTGCATCAATACGCAACCAAGACCTCGTATGGAAGCATCACAGTACACAACGAAATCATCCGTACCCTCAGGAAGGGATAAGATGGGTGCAGAACAAAGTTTAAGCTTCAGCATCTGAAATGCTGATTCCTGTGGTTCGTCCCAGTCGAACTTTCGGTCCTTCTGGGTGAGAGCAGTGAGGGGTTGAGCGATCTTCGAAAATCCCTCGATAAAACGCCGATAGTAACCTGCAAGACCCAGGAATTGCCGCACCTCAGATGGCGTCTTTGGTGCTTCCCAGTCTTTAATAGCTTCGATCTTAGCCGGATCGACATGAATTCCCAGTTCATTCACCACATGTCCTAGGAATTGAACTTCACGCAACCAAAAATCACACTTTGAGAACTTAGCATACAACTGCTCTTGTCTCAAAAGTTCCAAGACCAACCGCAGATGTTCCTCGTGATCCGCCTTGTTCTTGGAATAGATCAGAATGTCGTCAATAAACACGATGACGAACTTATCAAGGTAAGGCTTACAAACGCGGTTCATCAAATCCATGAACACCGCCGGTGCGTTAGTGAGACCGAAAGGCATGACCAAGAACTCAAAATGGCCATAACGAGTGCGAAAGGCAGTCTTCTGAATGTCAGCTTCCCTGACGCGCAACTGGTGATAACCGGACCGCAAATCAATCTTCGAATAATAGCTGGAGCCCTGAAGCTGGTCAAAGAGATCATCAATGCGAGGAAGAGGATAACGATTTTTGATGGTCACTTTGTTCAGCTCACGGTAATCAATACACATACGAAGGCTCCCGTCCTTCTTCTTCACAAACAAAATAGGAGCTCCCCACGGGGAAGAACTCGGTCGGATGAAACCCTTTTCCAAGAGTTCCTGCAACTGGCTGGACAACTCTTGCATCTCGGGAGGTGCAAGACGATATGGGGCTCGGGCAATAGGAGCTGCGCCCGGAGTGAGATCAATACCAAACTCAACCTGACGATGGGGAGGAAGACCAGGTAAATCATCAGGAAACACATCAGAAAAGTCACGAACCACCGGAATATCCTCGATCTTCTTCTCATCGTCAGTAGAAACGTTAACAAGTGCCAGAATGGCCGAACAGCCCTTCCGAAGATACTTACGGGCTTTCATGCTGGAAATGATACTCAGCGGGGCACCGCTTTTCTCGCCATGAACCGAAAGAATCTCTCCATCGGGGAGAGGGATCCGAATAACCTTGTCAAAACAAACGATCTCCGCACGATACAATGATAACCAATCCATGCCAACCACGACATCAAAACTACCCAGAGGTACAGGCATAAGGTCAATGGGGAATGACAGACCCGACAGTTCCAAGTGACACTCTCTAAGGATATGAGTCGCCTCGATGTTCTTACCATTAGCCAATTCTATCAAGTACTTAGCCTCTAAAGGTGTGGGTACTATATCTAGCAACTGACTAACATCCACAGATACGAAGCTCTTATCGGCACCAGAATCAAATAAAACAGAAACATAGCGATTGTTGAGAAGGAACGTACCGGTAACTGTGTCTGGATCCTGCCTAGCCTCCGCAGACCCAATGACGAAAGCACGCGCAGTCCTGCCTCCGCCGCCATTCCCGTTACCGCTACCGTTTCCGCCCCTCCCATTATCGCCCTGCTTCAGCTTGGGACAATCACGCTTGAAGTGTCCCGTGTCACCACAGTTGTAACACCCCTGCCTCCCCTGAGTCCCCTGAGCAGCAGGAGCAGGAGTAGCCGCAGGAGTCTGAGTTGGGGTGAGCGCCACCTTGCAATCCTTAGCATGGTGTCCCAACTGATGGCACCGATGACAACGAGCTCGATCACAATTCCCCGAATGGTGAAAGCCACACTTGTTACACTTGGGATGCTTTCCGACATACCCACCCGTCTTCGCTCCAGAAGAAGACCCAGACGTATCAAACTTCTTTGCCGGCTGAGCTGGTACCACACTCTTCCCCACACTCTCCCACTTCCTCTTGTTCCCCTCAGTAGTCTTCACAGTAGTACCCTTGGGTGGCAAAACGCCTTCCGCCACCTTCAGGTTAGTCATCCGATGAGCTGATCGGACAACTTCAGCAATAGTGGGAAGATTCCCAGCAGCCACCAACCCAGCAATCTCGGGCACTAGTCCAGACACATAGTGCTCGATCCTCCTGTACTCGGGTGTGTGTAAGTCGGGACACAACACCGCCAGCTCGTTCCTCCTCACAGTATACTCCTCAATCTCCGAACCAACCATCTTGTAACTCCAGACCTCATGCTCCAACTTCTGTATTTCCTCCCTCGGACAGTACTCACCTCTCAAAAGCTGCACAAACTCCGCCCAAGGCATAGCAATAGCCTCTCCCAACCCCATATTCTGAGTAGTAGCATTCCACCATGACAATGCAGGCCCCTCAAATGTCGCAGTAGCATACTTCACTCGGTCCCCAGCAGGACAGTTACACATGACAAACACAGATTCCACCTTCTCTAGCCATCGGAGCAGTCCCACCGCTCCCTCAGTTCCAGCGAAGTTATGGGGCTGACAGTCCCTAAACTTCTTATAAGAGCACTGAGGTGGGGGTGGATTGGCACCAACACCTGAAACACGGTACACGAGTAAAACACAAACGAAAGGGCACGAAACCCAAAAATGAGGCAAGGTCGACAGAAATCAACTCACCACCCATGGCATTAATCCCGGCCTGGAAATTAGCCATAGCCATGTTCACTTGCTGCTGGAGCAAGTTGTTCAGCTCAGCTTGGGTCATGTTGATGTTCCCACGACCACCGCCGCCAGCACGGCCACCGCCGCCACGACCACCACCACGACGTCCACCACCACGAGCACCAGACATGATCTAACAAACCAAGAAATCGAGAGATTCAGATTCACTTCCAGTGTCAACCACTAGAAATTTTTTTCAAGAGTTAACCTAGGGACAAGTTCAGGACTATACATCCAAACTCGAAGTCCATCGGGATTTTCATGCATCCCAGTTTATTATTTCGTGTGCACCCGAAATGATAAACTGCTCTACATGGTCCTCCAGATGTACCCCTAATTTAGACCCCAGTCACCGGACATTGTCGCCTATGTGGCAATAGGTGCAAGTTTAAGAAGGCATGTGTGTGCAAGAATCAACAAATCAACCCCTCCTCCTTCAATCCAGAAGAAGAAGAAGACAAGAGTAGGTAAGAACCCAAATAAAAACGGATGATGTAACAGAGAAGTGTGATGATAATGTAACGACACCCCGACAAAGTTAGTACATGTTCCAAACCGACACAAGTATGTGACCGTCTAGTGTGTGCGACTCGGCTATAGACTAGACTCTAAATGCAGTCCTAGTTCACTATAACCATTGGCTCTGATACCAATCTGTCACACCCTCAAATTCCACTTGCGGGGTTTTACCGCGAGGCGCATGACAAACCAGGATTCAAGTCAACGGTCACAATAAACAACACTATATGCATAACACAAAACCCAAAAATATAATTATAAAAGCATAAACTGTAGCGGAAGCTTTAAATGTTTACAACCCAAAAGACATAGTTCAAATGTTTTATGAAGACCATGCTCTAAACCCTAGACGCCCGTGCCGACTCGTGCGCCTAGATCCAGTTGTTGCTACCTTAGCGACCTGAGAAAAACATGCCAAAAGACGTCAACATATAATGCTGGTGAGTTCACAGGTTTGTTCAAAAAGAGTTACCAAGTGTTACCATGTCCATACTATATCAATGCTACCAAGTACGCTAGCTAGGCGTATGTTTTATTACTACTACGATTGGAAACCATTACTGGACACGTTTAGCAATGTTTAGCATGTTTAGCAGCCCGTAATGTTCAGCACGATAATGTTCCTGTTCGAGACAATATGCACCCGCCCGGCCCTCCAAGCCGACGAGTGGGGCAGGTCACGCCCAATAGATCTATCCACATTTCCCCCGTTGTGCAAACCCGCACATTCATGGTTTCCCCCGGGACTTTCCAAAAGATCGTATAGTAATATAAAGTTAAAACCATAGTATGACATATGTTACCAAAACTGTTTAGCGCATGTTTTCTCCCCCAAAAGTTAAAGCACTAAAGAGTGGGGCCGTGAACTCACCTTAGATAGCGTTCTTCAATTATAAGTAAAGATGTTTAGCCCTTGATAATCCCTCTACCGGAGATCTATCAAAATGTTCACATAAGTGTTCCGACTAATAACCATAAGGTTATCTAGCCCCCGATTGTCCAGATCATAACCGAGTATGTTTTAAAACGTGTTTAAATGTTCAACCGACACACTAGACCGACCCGCCATCCCGTTGGTGACCCATTACCCTAACTAATCAAGTACACATAGATTACACGCAAGGTTCAAGCATAAAACACTTAGTTTGTATCAAAAATCTCATTTCTGCATCAGAACGGTCGAACCAGTCAGTTTAAGGCCTCCTTCGCACCTTTTTACTCTCCTTCGCCCGTTTTACCTCTCGTTCGACCGTTTGATGTTTCCTTCGCACGTTTTGCCACGTTCGCCCACTGAAAAGCCTGGTTCGACCCTGGGATTCCTCCTTCGCACCTTCGACTGGTCGAAGGAGGCCAGGTTCGCCCCTGTTGTTCTATTTTGCCTAAAAACGCTTAAAACACATTCAAAACGACTCGAAACATCACCAATCACAGCAGTCAAACATGATTATGTTATCCTAACAAAACCCCACTGATTTTGCCCCAAACCATATCCGTTTCAGCCCTTTCCCAAAATGGTAAAAATTATGGAAACGTCACTTTCATGCATGAAATCTTTACCCAATTTGGAAACTTTTGAAATCGACTCATGTTTGACTTAAAATACTCAGTTTGTCGATCATCCGATCATCCCTATGGGTTCTATTGATTATAAACACCACATGTTACGTCTAGATTCGTCAAAATCCCCAATTTACACATAATATCATCATCCAATCGATTCTAACCCTAAACAACAATCAATCAGCATTAAAAGCAATCCTACATCATGTCTCTAACATAGATAAAGCAGCAAAGTATTGAATAACACATTACACCACATAATACTCAATTAACACATGTTATTTATTATGAAAACTCATGTTAAATGATAGGGTTTTGTTTTAGAAAGATGTTTAAAAGGTTTTTAATCATAAAAACACCCTTAGAACAGATCTGGACAATTAAGGTTAGATGAAAACGAATTAAAATGCTTTTAAAAGATTTAGGATTATGAACACACCTTGGATTCTTGTTTAGATGTTGTAGATAGGTTAGATTATGAAAAAGAAGGGCAAAAACTCCTTCCTTAGTGTTTAAGATCGTTTGAGAGCGTTTTGGGGCGGTTAGGGTTTGTGAAATGATGAAAAATGACTAAGGTTGGTATTTATACTGATCCTCCTTCGCACCAATTGATTGGTCGAAGGTGGTCTCCTTCGCCCCTTTCACAGGGTCGAATGAGACTTGTCCAGTTCGAAGGGAATTCTTCAACTCCACTTCCCTGGTTCGCCCACTTGCATGGGTCGAACCAGACAATTTTCCTCTCCTTCGACCACTCGAAGTGGTCGAACCAGAGCCCCTTCTTAACTAGTTTTCTAGTTTGTCGTGTTTAACGCATTCTAACACATCTTAACACATAAGCATGCATCCTTAGTCTATATTTAACACATTAAAGCACAGATAATCATTTACACATCATTTAAACACGTCTATGTATATAAACCACCACACAACCCATAATCTACACATATACTTAATTAGTTCATGTAATGTCACCAACAACGGAACCCGGTACTAGTGTATTACCAAAACGACTCCCAATGATCCTCCAGATCATTGTACCCTGGACAATCCTAACTTGACCCAACTCAACTAACCCGGTTAAGTTTGTTTATAAACGTTTCTCGCTAAGGTAGACTTAGATGTTACTAATATGTTTAAGCCGAACATGCCGGGTGTCACACATTTCGCGCCATGCATTTGGGAAATTCCACTACGGCTAATGCATGCAATCAATGCTTCCGAACATTCATGGAAAACCATGCATTTTGTGGTGGAACTGATACAATTTTTGGATGTCACTGGAGTTTGGTGTAACACCCCGCCTCTAATATCATCCAATATTGTCTGCTTTGCCCACTAGAAGCTTACAGATTTATTTTTGGTTGCCCAGGTTAAAACTTCCCAGGAGGTCACCCATTCTAGTACTACTCCCACCTGAGCACGCTTAACTGTGGTTTTTTCATGTGCTCCACAGCCAACTAAGCCCCAAACGCGTTGGTGATTTATGAGGCAGGACATTACTTATGAACCAAGATCTCTCCTGTCTACGGGAGATATGAGATATGCCTAGGGTGTTAAAATCACCCCCCCCCTCAGGGACTCATCGTCTTCGATGAGGTTTGCCCCACCATCCCAGATGGCATAGGAGTGTCTCTGATACCAATCTGTAACACCCCGCCTCTAATATCATCCAATATTGTCTGCTTTGCCCACTATAAGCTCACGGATTTGTTTTTAGTTGCCCAGGTTAAAACTTCCCAGGAGGTCACCCATCCTAGTACTACTCCCACCTAAGCACGCTTAATTGTGGTGTTTTCATGTGCTCCACAACCAACTAAGCCCAAAACGCGTTGGTGATTTATAAGGCATGACATTACTTATGAACCAAGATCTCTCCTGTCCACGGGAGATGTGGGATATGCCTAGGGTGTTAAATTTGGTTTTCAGAAATATTTCTTTCTATATAGCTTCACCACACATTTGCAAAACTTGTACAGACATTCTCGTGTAATTCTTTAAGACATCTTTAGATATCCGTCCCATGCATCGGTTGCAGTCCCGTACGTCAATTGGCGAAGTGCCGCTGTGCAATTTTGTGAGGTGGTGAACCCCCTTTTACTTCTAGCATTGTATCGTAAGGTAAAAATTGGGTGAAAACTCGACACGTCATCGGCGATACATAAAAATCAGTCACCGACTCATTCGGAACCTACGCCTAAACAATGATTCCATGTACAAGGGTTCGTCGGCAAAATAATCGGCTACCAATCTATCATGGGCACCTACACATATGTTGCCAATACAAATATAATAACCATATAAAATCTAAATATAAAAATATAATAACCATATAAATCTAAAAATATAAATATAATAAACATATAAAATCTAAAATATATATATATATATAACGGCGTTCTAAAATCTAAAATATAAAACTAACTTTCTCGGTTTCTATTATAGCCGCTTGCCTAGTTCGTGATAGTGACAAGACTTCCTCCCCTTCTTCCTCAACAATGATCTTTGTCGTTTGCACTACGATATTGATAAAAAAAAAGTTTACTACTTCATGTGTAGATGACGAACCCGACCAAGTTGAGTTTGATTTTTTATAGAGAGTTTGAGATTTTTTAGAAAGTTTGGGTTAGTGTGTTTTAAAAAAATGGGGTGGATTGGTATTTATATATAAAACGATTAAAATTACATATTTTTGACCGTTGCAGCGGCTTCCAACTAGATCTACGTTATTAAGAAGGAACGTGAATGTTGGTTCGGATATGTGTCCGTTTTGTGGTGAGCTGCTTGAATCGGTTGAACACGTTTTTGTGTCCTGTGAGTTCGAGCATATGGTTTGGCAGTTGGTACGCTAATGGTGTAAAGTTGGGCCGGTCATCGCTTTTCGGTTCAGGGACCTTGTAGAAATGCATTCTTTCATTAGCGGGTCGAAATGGATGTGGAAGGCCTTCTATGCGATTTCCTTAACTACGTTTTGGTGTATCCGGAAGCATCGGAATAAATTGGTTTTTGATCAGGAACGGTGTTCGTTGCAAATGATTATGAGGGAAATCAAGGCGCAGAGTTTGTTTTGGGTTAAAGCCAGGGCGAAGAATCCGTCTGTAGACTGGAATATTTGGAACTTGTTTTCCTTGTATATAGTAGGCGATGATTGTTGTTTTTTAATCATTTTTATTCTTTCTTGACGATGTATGGTGTATTGCTAGTTTTCTGATAGCATTGGATGGAATATAAATTTGTTGATCGTTAAAAAAAAAAAACAAAAAAAAGAAGTTATTACATGCAAATTTTGAAATTACACCACATTTTTTCAATCATTGTGATGAAATGTAGCTATGCTCCTTAGCCACGTGAAAGAGTTCACATCAATTTCCTCTAGGATTTTACCTGGATCACCCTAGAGGTTATTGAACACCTAATTGTCTCTAGCTTTTCAGAAAATCCAAAATGTAGATACTAAGCCCTAAATTATTGTATAATTTTCTACCCTTCATTTAATCTTTTAACGTTTCTTTCTTTGATACTTAGACATTATGCAGTTGAGCGTGGTTTTAGACGTGAAATAAGAGAGGGACGGTATTCAATATTAAAAGCTGAGATGGAGGCGCTAATGGCGTACTACTCCATGTAGAATAAGGCTGAGGGGTATGTTACCGATCATCCCCGAAGCCACTTCATCATCTAAGAAGAGAGAGAGAGAAAAGGAAGAAGAGAGAGAGAGAGATCGGGGAGAACGGTAGAATCCCACCAATAGCACCGAAGGGGGAAGGGGAGGGTGTTCCCAGAGGGGAGGAGTGACACCTCAGCCCACCGAACCCTCCACCGATCCACACCTCTTCGTTTAAGTGTATCTGTAGTGGTGGGTGGTTATGGGGGGTTATAAATGATTGGATAATCATTGGTTAATTATTTATTTTCTTATTTAAATAATAATATTAAATACTTTAAATATTCCATTAAATATATAAATATTAGAAATACTAAAAAAATTACAAATACTAAAAAAAAATTACAAACACTAAAAAAAAATTACAATCACTAAAAAAACTTACAACTACTAAAAAAAATTACAAATACTAAAAAAAAACAAATACTCATAGCTTATATTTTTTTTCGATTTTGGCCTTTTGGTTCAAACACATTTCCAAGGCCTTGCCGTTAGGTGGTCGTGCGGCGCCGTGTAAAATGCAAAGTCGCGCTCAAATTGTCGATCCCTCATAATATCAACCACCTCTCGGTTTTCTTGGATACACTGTGCCCCGATGTCGCGTATGTCTTGAAGTCGCTGGTTCATCTCAGCAAACGCCGGGATCAACTCGTGCACCCCGACGACGAAGAGTCCGCCCGTGCTTGTTGAGCAGCCCGTCGACCGGTCGGATGTGGCAACTCATCCGCCCCCTCCTCCCCTGCAAAAAACACATTTTCTTCGACGTTTAGGTCGACGTGACACGCGTCAGACGTAGGGGTCCCGGTATCACCCGACTCAGAGGTCCTCGACTTCTTTATAGCCCTAGATGAAGAACTTCCAACCGTTGGGCGGACGGCGTGCCATTTGGAGCATTCTTTCAGCAGGCCCCAAACCCTCAAGTACGGAAAATTCCCGTATTGTTGTTTGTATTCATTCAAAGCCGCCTCCAAAATGTCGGCGTCACTTTGCCCACTTTTCCACCCAAACCGGACGCATTGATAAATACCTTGAAAGTTTGTGCATTTATAGTTGATATCAGTCCACTTGCCCGATATCGAATCATTCTCCCGGTAGTTCTCTCCTTTACCAACTAGTCAAAAAAATATTGCTCGGACTCTTTTCCAAAAATCTCCTTTGCTTTGATAGTTCGCTTAAAAAAAATATAACTCTTACAAATATAACACAACAAAAAATATATAAGTCTTACAAATATAACATAACAAAAAATATATATCTTACCAACAATAGGATCCTCTGACACACCTCAATCCACGCTCGGGCTAATTTGAACAGCTCGTCCTCGTTCCATGGTCGTACGTTTTTTTTTTTGCGCGTGTTTGCGTCTCTTTCCTTTTGTGCGGCCGGTTGCTCGCACGGCCTCTCCCTCGCCCTGTTGGTCTCACAACATCTTCCTCTTGCTCTTCTTGCTCTTCCTCCAGCGGTTGTGTCTCCGGAACCGGCTGTGAGTCTTGCCAAGCATTTGAGGACCCAAACATTTGAGATGTCCCAAACACTTGTGTTGAGCCAAACCCAACTCCCATGGGTTGCCCAAAACTCCCTCCCATGTTATACATGTTCGGGTCCCAATTATAGAGTTGGTTTAACAGGTTCATAAAACCTTGTGGGTTTGAACCTGAACCCGGAGCTATGGGCCGGGTGTTGTCGCCAGTAGTTTGAGAACCAAACCCGAAACCTCTACCGAACGGATTCATCTCTTCCCTTCTCTTGTGTGTAGAAATTAGAAAGTGTGTGTGTGTGTGTGTTATGCTCTCAACAGAATGCTCTCAAAGTGTGTTTGTGTTTCTATGTGATGTATGTATGTATATTTATAAAACAATTTACGTTTTTTTTTTTTTTTAATTACTCCCAACGGTCAAGTCAAAAAGGCATATGACAATCACATCTTCCAACGCATGCACCATCGTTATGGACAAAACGAAGCAATGCCAAAACGCCTTATAACCGGGGGGGGGGGGGGGGGGGGAGGGGGGGCGGTGTTGGGGGACGTTTTAAAGGCTATAACGCCTTATAACTATGCCACTACACATACACTAACTACCCCATAACTCTAGCCTCTTCTTGAGATGCAATATCCTACTCACCATGTTTTTTTTTCTTGAAAAGATAAAACTAACTACTTTGGAATGCAAACCCTGAAATATACATGGGAAATGAAAGGAAAAAACAATCTGGAGTGATTGGTTCAAAGTCCAAGATTTTAAAGGCTATTACTGTTTACTGATTTGAGTTGTCAATCCAAATGAAATCTTTTTTTTTTTTCTGTTTGACCATTCACATTCCAATCGACTGGTGGCCGGAATTGGACAGTCCCCAAGTTCCCACCGAATTCCATCGTTCCAATGCCAATCGAATAATGTTAATCATGGATGGAGAAATAAACAGGGAAAAAGGAGATGTTTATTTATGGTTAGTTAATAAAGAATGGAATCTCTGATGCCGGGAGGGACTCTCAATCTCTTAGGGGAAAGGGACCCTTGTAGAGTTTGGTTTTTCTTTCACTAATTATAACCAATCCTTCCTGCAATGTTATATCACTTCACTGATTTATTTCATTAAAACATTTTTTTGTAGGCAGCACTCTACTGATTCTTTCATTAGGGTTAGGATCAAATACACAACACACTTTTTCTAGGAAGGGTGAGAAGGATTGTGATCCATTGATCATATATTTGTAGGGTTGAGATTAGTTTGTTTGAAAAAAATAAATAATAAATTAGAGAAAGGGCATAAAAGGAAAACCACATTTGTTGACTTTCTCTCTCCACATGCAATGCACATGTCAATTCTCCCCATCATTTTAAAACGTCTATAACTTTTTCATACGACATTTTTTTTTCAAAAAAATTTCACCATATTAACGAGCGTTTTTTATCTTTAATATGAGTACCACATTGTTACATTAAAATTAAAAAAAAAAATCCGTGCTAAATGGGTTTTTTTTTTCTCCGTTGTGTCTTCTGCATGTTCATTGTGTTATAGTATGCATGTGTGCTTTATAAATATGTTATTTATGTTTTTTTAGTCTACACATGATTTAACTTTGTCCATTGTGTTTTTAGTATGCTTTTAATTGTGTTTTACACAAATGAGTTTTGTATTTAGGCGTACATTGTGTTTTATTATGTTGTTCATTGTGTTTAAGTCTATTATTCATTGTGTCTTAGTCTTTTGTTCATTGTGTCTTTTATATGTCGTCCATTGTGTTTTATTAGACTGTTCATTGTGTTTTATACCCTATTGTCATTGCATATTTAATTGGTACTCATTGTGTTTTACGTTATCTCCATTGTGTCTTACGCAACTGGGTTTTCAACTTTTTTTCCAAAAGTATTCATTGTGTTTTAATCTTCTGTTCATTGTGTCTTTATTATGTCGTCCATTGTGTTTTACACAATTGGGTTTTTAACTTTTTTTTTTCAAAAGTATTCATTGTATTTTAGTCTTTTGTTCATTGTGTCTTTCGTATGTCATCCATTGTGTCTTACGCAACTGGGTTTTTAACTTTTTTTTTCAAAAGTATTCATTGTGTTTTAGTCTTCTATTCATTGTGTCTTTAGTATGTCGTCCATTGTGTTTTACTAGACTCTTGATTATGTTTTATACCCTATATTTAATTGGTGTTCATTGTGTTTTACATTCCATTGTCTTACGCAAGTGGGTTTTGAATTTTTTTTTCAAAAGTATAGCAATATGGTACTCATATTAAAGATAAAACGACGCTCAATTTTATGGTATATATTTTTTTTAAAACGGATGACGTATAAAAAAGTTACGGGCATTAAAAAATGAAGGTGGAAATGACATGTGACTTGCATGTGCATATGTTTTTGACAAAATTACCCCTCCCACTTGTTAATCCTTTGGACACATGTCATTTTTTAGTGGCTTCCCACCCTTCTTATTTTTTGTAGCCTTTGTAGAATAACCCAACTCTCTTTCATTATATTTCATTTAAATTTGAGAAAACTAACTGTTGTACAGTTATACGGTAATTAATTTTATTACCGTTACATTTAAACCGTTGCAACCATTTGGAATCTGTACCGTCACGATTTGGTCTATAAAAACACCTTAATCCAACACAACAAAATCACACAATAACCCGGTTATACTTTAATCGTTTCGTAAAAATGGTCCCGTGGAATGCAAATGAGGATATCACGTTAACGAGGGCCTACCTCGTAGTGAGAAACACATGGGTTCATGAAGTCGATACCCCAATTTCGTTTTGGCACCGGGTGTCGGGGATATTCAATAATTTAACCGGCACAAATGACCGCTCCAAGGATTCGATCGTTCGTAGGTGGTTTCTTATCTGGTCCAGGTGTCTCCATTGGAACGTGCTTTATGAAGCCACGATGGAGAGGCACCCTAATGTTCAAGAAGACATTGCAATCCAACTCACTCGTGGCGACTACTACCGTGAACAAATGACTAACTTCACCCATTTTGCGTCATGGCAATTTTTGCGAGATATAATTAATAATTAATGTTTACGGTTGTTTAATGTTTATTGTGTAATGGTGTTTAAATTTTTAATGAAAGTTCACCGTGTTTATGTTATGTGAAAGTATGATTTGTATAGGGGTAAAACATAAACCAAGGTCAAAATGTAAACGGTCAAAAATAAAACACGGTCAAAGGTGAAGGTAAAACATGGCATATTATCATTGGTCAAGAAAAAGACCGTTTCTTTGTACCAGCACGGTAACAAAAACCAGAAAACGGTCCACGAGAACCCTACCAGCACATGTGGCGGTGGTGTTACCGTGCTGGTAATGAGGTACCCGTGCCCAATTCTGATAGCGCCCCGTCCCCCCTTAGATTTTTGTTTACCTTTTTGTCTTTTAACACTCTCTTACAGAGTTTCGTTAAAAGATAAAAGAGAAATGATCTCTCTCTTTTTTTCATTCTCTTTGGTTCCTTCCAAATTGGAAATCATCCTAAAACCTATTTATTATCCCTTTCATTTCATTCTTTTCCCCCTTACAAAAAACTATGGAACACATTTTTCCCCACTTTCTTCCTAATCATTTCTCTTCCATCATTTAATAAAACACTAGACAGAGTGTAAAGGCTATGGGGTGTCATTCTCCCTTCCTCCCCTTATTCGCGTTAGGCTAGCGGGTGTGGAGACACCAAAAAAGTCATCCCTCAATGCCACCTAGGACATGATTCATGTTCTCATTTTTAAGACATGACAAGAGTGTGGAGACACAAAAAATACCATGTCTTTTGCATTAAATAGGAATTAAATAGGAAGAAGGTGATTGGCGGTAATAAAATTAAAAAGGAAGAAAGTGGTTGGCCCGTCCCATATGTCTCTATGGAGACGGGAGAGACGGAGACGATGAAGAGGGGTGTGCGAGACGGAGATGGATGAAAGAGAGGGTGAGACATGGCCTCTCACGTCTCCACACCCTTTAGTCTTAGTGTCACGTAATTTCTTCCCCGCCCCCTCTCCCTTTTAAGGGAAATGGTTTTCTCTTCCCCATTCTTTTTTTTTATTATTTTTTTATTTTTTCATAGATTTTATATTTCAATAGTATTTTTTTCATTAAAAATAAAAAAAATACATAGAAATTAAAAAAAACCCCGAAAAATACATAAAAAAATTTGATCTTAATAAAAAAAATACAAACCTAAACAAAATAAAAAAAAATACAAACTACTCGTCCTCAATATCATCGACAAAGAAATTGTTCCAAATGTGGTCGATTAAATCCAAGCAAAGGTTGTCATGCACAGTAGTATCGTGTAACGCTCACCTGTTCGATTCTTGTTGTGCTTCGTCAACCGGCTCGACATCTTCAACGTCATTCGGATCATACTCACATATGGATCATACTCACATATCGCACGACCTTCATCTTCGATTATCATATTATGCAGTATCGTACAAACACTCCCAACTCATTCTAGCAGACATCCTTAAGTATTCATCCCAGGAATCACTACAAGTCATGTACGCCAATTCATGAATTGCATAAGTGCATTTTTTTAACGTCGTAAAACCTCTTTTTCCTCTAGCATCATATCGTAGTGTGAAAAACTCATCATAATTAGCCAAGTCATTGACAATTCGTTGGAACAATTAGCGACTCATTCGCAAGCGACGCTTAAATAGTTCGTCAGTGTATACACAATCCTCAGCAAAGTAGTCAGCCACCAAACGATCATGTGGACCTTAAATTAAAATAAAAAGTATAAGAAATACAATATAATAACATTAACAAATTTAAAAAAAATATAAGAAGTAAAATATAATAACATTAACATATTTAAAAAGTATAAGAAATAAAATATACCTTCTTGATCTCTGTTTAGTGCGGCGCTCCTTGTTTTTGGTACCGAAGTTTCTTTGTAGTCACCGTCATCTACAAACTCCAAGAGAACTTTTGCCGTCTCCACCATCGCGCCCTCAAAAAAATTGACCGCATTTCCTCTTCTGGTGATGAACTCATGATTGTATAAAAATATAGAGGTGAAAATGATGAAAAGGTTGTGTGGTTTTATAAAATTTAGAGTTTATTTTTATAAAATATAGTGTGTAAGGTTATGTGGAAAAGGAATTATATATATATATATATATATATATATATATATATATGATCCTGTAGTAAAATTGGTTTGTGTGAGAAGGATTAAAAATTGACATGTAGCCATCATATTTTTTATTTTGGAATGATGTTTTGGGTTGTTTTGGCTTGAAAAACACTTAACACAACAATATACAAAAATTTATAACAAAATCCAATGTATTATAGTCATTAAATTAAATTACAGATAAAACACCCTAGTAGTTACTTAAAACACTCTGTTTAAATGTTCTTGACATAGTGTTTTAAGCCTAAAATACATTGTTTTCGGTTATTAATTGTTATGTTTGGTGTTTTTCTAAGCAAAACAATCCAAAATATCATGCATACGTCCAAAAAAATGATGCATACATATCAATTTTTAATCCTTCTCACACTTCTCACACAAAACCAATTTTCCTACAGGAACCCTACCATATATATATAACATTTTTTTTTAATAAATGGTCAAATGCACATCGGTCGAATCCCAACATTCAAAATTTTCTCGATAAGTAGGACGGGGTGGACAAAGAGGATTCCCCGTTGGCACCGATCAACGAAGGGGGGCATGGGTGTTCCCCGACGGGCCTGAGGGCCACATCAGCTCCCCGACCTTCTCACCGCTCCCACACCAACGTCTAATACACTTTACTTTTTATCTTTAGTTTCTATACTTTATTAAACTGAAAACAAATGGAGGGTTAGGATCAAATACACATTGAAAGAAAAAAAGGAAGTCGTAGGAAAGGTATTAAACGGACTCCGATTGAACTCATTCAAGCGACATTGGAATCGTATCATCGAACCCTACGATCTTAGTTTTAAGGTTTTCGCTTTTTTGGATTTTAGCTTGTAGTTTTTAGAATTTACCTTATATCATTGTGTCTTTTATGTAGTGTTGTGTCTTTTTCTTATTTTCATCATTGTGCTTTTTTTTCTTCAATACTGTGTTATATTTTTTGGTTTTGTGTTATGTTTTGCGGCTCATTGTGTTATATCTCGTGATCTTTTGTGTTTTTTGTATCCTTCTTACATTTTTCATTTTTGTTACAGTGTGTAGAATAACTTGTCCCTATAAATGAAACATACAATTTTGAGGTAAAACGTAAGTAACGGTTTTGGATTTTATTTATTGAAAACCTAAACCGAACCGTTAATTAAAAATTAAAATTGAACTAAACTGAACTGTTAATAACAGTTCGGTTTACCAATGATAATAGGTCTAATGGTATTATGTCTCCTTTTACAAATATAAAATTGTTGGTTCAAATTTTTGAAGTGTAAAAAGTTTGCTATAAAAAAACAGTTTGATTCTGGTTTAAGTTTACGGTCTGGGATTATTGGGCCGGGTTTTATTGCAGTGGGCCTACGAGCGACGAGTTTTCTCGGGAACTGGTGTGAAATTACTGATGGATCCGGGTTAATCTCGGAGTACTCCTTTTTGTAGTGGGTACTTTAAGAGTGCTCAAGATTGATTTGTTGGCGGTTAGAAAAAAATATTCTTTATGTACTGCCCAATCCTTAAGTGGCGTGATGGTGTATGGGAATTAGTATAGGAGAAATGTGAGGGGTTTGATCCCAATTAGGTGCAACAATTTGCGGTTAAAAAAATAGTTTATGTACTCTTAAAATGCTCATTCCACAAAACCGTTCCAAAGTTGTTGCTTTTAAAGTTTTAACTTGCCTTGGATTATAAAGTAGCACTCATATTATAAAATGATTGGATTTTAATCAATAAATCGAAGTGAGCCACTTTTTTTTTAACGGCAAATTTTTTATACCACCTTAATTCTACCCAACCTTGCATTTGCAAGGATTTGAACGCACAACCTCACATTTGTTAGGGGGACACCATACCACTAGACCAAGAGGTGAATTAGCACGTTTTAAATTAATTAACTCAATCTGAATAATTCATATATAATATGAAATATAAAAAACGTACATTATTCATGCAGTCAATACCGGTTTTTTCATGAGGGTATATATAGGGTCATGCCATATGCCATCAACAGTTTACACGTATGATCTTCATACGTGTGCCTCATGCACACGTATGAGGCCCTTCATACGCGTATGGCATCCCATAATTACTATAATACCCCTCTAAGCTATACAATAATCAAAACGAGCCTGAAACGTACTAGACATGATCCAAACATGATATCCACGCTAGGGACATATCCAAAGGGTGTATCTAAAGACTCCCCATTGGACCTAGCTGGATATTTACAAAAAGAAGCAAACAAACACAAAACACAAAACATAAAGTAACAAAATCATGTCTTCATAACCAGCAACCATTCTTCATGCTTTAATCACACGCAACTTTGACCAATCACATCCCGAGTGAATCTTCTTCGCAGCACAATATCTGACCATCTTCTGAAATCTGACAGCTTGATCAGCATCTTGATCTTTGAAATGGATCTGATTCTTGTTTAGCGTCTGCATGTCTTGTTTAGAGAGATTCATCAGCCACATAGGATCCCAAACCCTTATCTTCCCGGAAATCTTGGGATCATTCTTCAAAACAATGAATGCTTCGGTCGTCAGATAGTCGTAGTACCAAAAGATGAACTTATCCGAGAAATCTTGCTCCTTCGGTATAAGTGGGATCTTGGTCATAATGTCCGGAGGGGTAATCTTCTGCTTCCAAATGGGCTTACCAGTGATATGATGCAGTTTATCAATCTGGTAGTTCTTTGGATACCGAGGCTGTATGTACACCCACTTCGTGTTGCTTTCTCTCTCCTGTAGACCTCTGTACATCTCTAGGGTGTTGGTTGTCTTGATCGGCTTCAGTCTGGCAAGATCACAAACATACCAGTATGGTAAGGAGTTGATCTTGTAACAATTGCAAAGTACAGAATACAGGTCTCAAACCTAATCCTAATAGCACCGAACTGAGCCACAAACATCTAACTGACAATGTTACTAGACATGAGATTCCATTTCTTGTTAACTTTTCTTGCTTGAACTGGTTCGGGCTTTCTCCTAGAGTACCACGCTTCACACGCTGCTTGAACCCTCTTCTTTCTTTCTTCACTAGTCCCAGGTTCATCTTCAAGAGGTTGATTCTTTAACCATCTATCAACCATATTAGTGCATGTTGGTACAGAGATCTCAACCTTAATTTCCTCAGTTTCATGAACATACTCTGGGTATTCTTCAGCTGTGGTATCTTCGATCTCAATATCATCTATTGGATCATCTTCATTTAATGTTTCATATGTGTCCGTTTGAATCACTTGTTCGTAAGTGAGACCAAAGATCTGGGCAACTTCTTCCCTGGATGGCTCTTGAGGTATTTCACATTCCTCCAAATCTATGTACGGCTTTCTAATGGGATTCCCATCATCATCAGTAAAGAACATGTTGTAGAACTGCTCGGTCAATTCTAGTGGCACCGACTTCGAAGCTACAACTTCCCGAAATACCAAGAGATCCTTTTCAGTTGGACCAGGCTGCGAGGAAGATTCTCCTGCATATGGTTCACCACTCTCATCCTGATCCTTCTTAGCTCGTCTTTCCCTAAACTGTGCATCAGTCATTTTAGTCTGACGGGCCGCTACACCACAATCACTTCTTTGATCCTCCTCCTTTTCATCGTCCCCAGAACGATCCTTACCAAACTCATGGTCGTCGCCGTCATCATCCTCTTCATCTTCTTCATCATCACTATCATTACCATCATCGCCATCCCAGAGGTGAGTCTTTTATGCTTGTTCAGGTACTTATCAACCCGTTTCATAAGTTTTTGGTTCTCTGACTCTATAATAGCAAGAAGACTCCTTGTTTCATCTCGTGATTTTGTTAACAAGCGAATCTCTTGCTCATTGCTGGATAGTTTGAGCATCGCCGCATCGAGTGCAGCCGATAGTCTTCTGTTCTCTGACCCGGTTTCCTTGATGATAGTCAGGAACTAGCAATCTCTATTTTCAGGTTTAGCTATCCTCCTCTGGTTTCCATATTCTGTGCAACCTGCATATGCAATATGCTTACCAGGTTGTTTATCTGTGAATGGAGAGTTTGGACCGGCTGATGTAGTAGGAACTGGTGGAATAGAAAGCATAAAGGGTGGTTGTCTAGTTGGTTTGGATGTTTGGAACTGGGGGACTCTGATCTCATAAAGTAATCTTTGAAGCTCAGAGTCATTAGTGGTTGTTGCAGCTGAAGTTTGAACAGAAGCTGCAGCTGAGGTTGACTCAGTGAAGACTGCAGTCTGTTCGATAAATGGTGTGGGAGTGGATGTGGAGTTACTGAAGTTGTGGTAGTTGATGAGGTTATGGTTGCTGTGATTGTGGTTTTGGTTGCTCTGGCTATGTGGGATTAGGATTTTTTTTGTTGGTTTGGTTGTTTTGGTTTGTTCGGGTCGGGTGTTGATGAGGTGGTTTCTTTGAGTGTAACAAATTTAGCTTTGGGGGATGCTCTCACTTTCTTTGGTAACTGCTGTTAGGACAAAAAGGATTGGTGAAACCACTTTTGCAAACCTTAGTCTAATTCACTTCTGTCAAAATACTCTAAGTATAGAACTGCTGAAGAAGAAGGATCAAACTACTGAAGAAGAGATTCAGAAGTGCTGAAGAAGAAAAGTCATCAGAAGTTCTGAAGTTCAAACCAGACACTTCTACTGAAGAACTACTGAAGACAAACTACTCATCAGTAGTTTGTCATTCATCAGTACTTACATGAAGATCTTTTCCACCGCCTTTGTATATCAGTAGTTTATTACTTTAGTATTTCTTTTTGCTTTATGTACAAGTTCCAAGACTGCAACTTGTTGCAACTTGTTTCTGAACTTGCTTTTTGGCAAGGTTCTTGTATTTGTAAAGTCTATAAATAGAAGGGTTCATCCCTCTGTTTTAGACATTGATTTTAATACAGAAATCCTTCAACACTTATTATTGTTATTTCCATTTCATGTTTATTGAGAATCTGTCAAAGTGTTTCATTCTCATTCAATACTTAGATTCTCAATAAATACTTATCATTTATTAGTTCTTGAATCCATGGGGAGTAATAACTCCTGTTGATAAGTGTAGCTTTAAACTTATAACATTCCGCTGTGCTATCACTCATCAAGAACTTGCTAAACACTTAAGTGTCAACTAGCAAGTTCAAACAAAAGAGCAATATACTGATCCAACAATTGGTATCAGAGCACTGGTTTATCTGATCACATATCAATCTAACACATTGAGAATCAGACACAGGCTCTTATTGATATTCAATAAAGGATTATAAGCTCACTTTTATCAACATCCATCACTTTAAGAGATATTTGACAAATCAATACTCTTTAAATGGATCCTCATAATACTGGTTCTGCCACTAAACCTGCCATGCTTGTAAGAAATGAATATAACATATGGCAAAAGAGAATGGCACATACCTTATCACAGACCAACACAGGTTGTTGGAGATCTGTGATATATGGTCCTCATAAACCAGTAAATATAAATCTTGAAACTAAGGAAGAGATTCCAAAAGAACCAAAAGACTATACTGATGATTTCCTAAAACTTGAGCTTGATGCAAAAGCTTTCTCTATGTTGGTAATGGCACTCCCAAATGAAATCTACTCTGGCCTATTACATTGTGATAGTGCCAAAGAGCTTTGGGACTGCCTAAAAGAACAGTTTAGAGGAACTGAAGAGGTGATTGCCAACACCAGAGAGATCTTGGCTTAACAATATGAAACTTTTGCTCACATTAATGGGGAAACTTTAACACAGCAATTTGAAAGATTTTCCTCATTAATATCTGAGCAAAAACTAAATGGTCAGACCTACACAACTGTATCTATGCTTCATAGATTTTTAAGGTCTTTACCTGATAAATGGGAAACATACTCTATAGTCTTAAGATCTTCACCAGACTTTTGCTCCCTCACTCTTACAAAACTTCATGGGAGATTACTTACTTTTGAGAGAGAAATTGATCAAAAGAAAAAGTTACAAAGTTCTGGCAACTTGTTCAAATAGTTTTGGATCTTTTGACCACATTGACATAACTGCTGGGATCTCATCTGAAAGATCATTCCCAGGTTATGACAATAATGACTTTAGTCAAACTGCTGATAACATGTGTTTTATCATGGATGATTTAAATAGTTTCAGCAGTGATGACCTAGAAGAAATGGATATTTTGCACCAACTGGCCATGTTAAGTTTAAAAACAAATAAATTTTACAAAAGGTCAGGAAGGAAGTTTCCAGGACTTAACAGTTCTACAAAAATTGGTTTTGACAAATCTAAACTTAGATGTCACAAGTGTCAAAAGTTGGGACACTTTGCTAGAGAGTGTAGAAGCTCTGGCTTTAACCAATCTCAGTCTGGAAACAATTTTAACCCCAATTATAATAGGAATAATGGAACACAAGGGAGTGCACATTTTGTACAGGCACAAGCTCCACAACACCAATATGTGCCACAAGTACAATATGTACAGATGCCTGCTTAACAGATGCAGAGCCAACAATCAATCCCTCCCTTTCCAACTGCTCAACAACCTCCACAGCAACAGCAACCCTCTTAACAAAGTTTATTTACTTCAGGGTATGTTGACTGGAGCAGTCTTCCTTTTGAGACCACAGAGTGCAATCCTGATGCAGACAACAAAATGTTTGACATCAACTGGGGAGAGCCTGACAATGGCAGAAAGAACTTTGCCTTAATGGCATTTGAGGGATGCTCCTCAAAATCTGCCTTGTCACAGGTATCAAAAGAATCTTTGACAAAATTATGTTCAAATTCATGCAAAGAATCTTTTGCTCTCATAAGAGAGACAAATGTGCACTTACAAGGAAAAGCAAATGACTCTGAGAGAAAATTCACTCAGATGAAATGTGATTTAGAAAGAAAACTTTCTGCAAAAACAAAAGAAGTTTCTAAATTATCTAACTCTGCTATTGAAACCCAGGCACAAATTAAAATCATGATTAATGACCTAGGGAATGTCAGACAAGAGCTTGCTGACACCAAGGTCACATGTGAAAAATGGGTGGAATCTTGTAAGGGGTACCAACTATTGCTAAACAAACAAAGTGCTTCAAATGTTAGGTTTGGCATAGGGTACAATCACACTGAAACACCAACAGATTTCTCTCCCAAAACTACTGAAGATGGGAGAAAAATTGTTTCAGGTGAAACTTCTGAAAAGGAAGAATGCACATCTTTCCATGAAAACTTTCTAAAGTCACACAAAGAAAGTTCTTCAGAAGTACTGATTAAATCTGACTTTAAGCCATCAGTAGTTTCAACTACATCAGGAGTTGAGAACCTGAAAACTACTGATGACCTAAAACCAATCAAAACAGTCAGAGACTTGTCTTTGAAAGAAAAGACAAAAGAATGTGAAATTTGTGGTCTGTTCAACCACAAAACAGAATTTTGCAGATATAGAAAAGGTATTCAGTTCAACAAGAAAAATCAACAACTGGTTGTGGGAAAACAAATAAAAAATGATTATGTAAAAACTTTTTCTCCCAAGAAACAACAACCAGCAAAAACCTTTTCTCAGAAAAAGACAAAATCTCAACAAAAGTCTTTTTCTCAAAATTCTCTTTCAGTAGTTAGACCTGAATCATTAGCAGTTTCACAAACTGCTGAGATTAAAGATCTTATGAACTTGGTACAACTACTGATGACCAAAGTTGATGGTGGTCCTCAAAAGGATACCACCATTGTTCTTAATGCAAAATCCATTGCTAAAAAGACATGGATTTCTAAACTTGGTCAAGAACAAACTGTAAATGTTCTCAAGAGCAGACCCAAAGCCAAACTGGCTTGAGTTCCTAAATCTAACTGATTTGCTATCTTGTGCAGAGAGTTTCCAGAGGATTGAATAGCATTTGGTATGTAGACAGTGGAGGCTCAATGCACATGACAGGATGCAGATACCTGATAAACAATTTTATAAGTCAAAGAGATGGATCTGTATCCTTTGGGAACAATGCTATGGGATATGTGCTAGGACATGGCAATGTCTCCTCTGGAAAAATACAGTTTGACAAGGTCAATCTGGTTGAAAACCTTGAGTACAACTTGCTAAGTGTGTCACAAATGTGTGATAAAGGATATTCTTCCTTTTTCACAAAGACAGCATGCAAGATCATATCACCAGAAGGCCAGAAGTTGATAGAGAATATCATTGAAGATCATACTTTGTTAATAGCCAAAAGATCTGGCAATGTCTATGCAGTGGACATTGAAAAAGACAAAGTACTGAACAACACTCCTGTTTCTTCTCAAGGGCATCAACTTCAGAAACTGATCTCTGGCACAGGAAGCATGGCCATGTGAACTTTAAAACCATAAATAAAGTCACAAAAATGGGCTTGGTCAGAGGTCTACCCTTAAAGGTATACCAGTGTCAAGAACACTGTGTATCCTGTTTAAAGGGAAACCAGCATAAGTCCTCTTATAAGTCTATTGAAGAATCAAAAACAACTGCATGTCTTCAACTACTCCATATGGACTTATTTGGGCCTATAAAAATCATGAGCCTTGGTAAAAAGAAGTACTGCTTAGTCATCATTGATGACTACTCAAGATTTACATGGGTATTCTTCTTATATTCCAAGGATGAGGCTGCTGAAATCATCAAGTTCATCATTCTACAAGTAGAGAAGCAATACTCTCTACCTGTCAAAACCATTAGAAGTGATAATGGGACAAAGTTCAGGAACAAAACTCTGGATGAATTCTGTTTGTCTAAAGGGATTATTAGACAATTCAGTGTTGCCAGAACTCCTGAACAAAATGGTGTGGTAGAAAGGAAGAACAGAACTTTAATAGAAGGAGCAAGAACAATGTTAGCTGATTCTGGCCTACCTTTATACTTTTGGGCAGAAGCAGTTAACACATCATGTTATGTTCAAAATAGAGTTCTTATTGTCAAGAGAAATTCAAAGACTGCCTATGAAGTTCTTCATGGCATGAAGCCCCTTATCTACTTTTTCAGGGCTTTTGGGTGTCAATGTTTCATCTTGAACATCAAGGAATCTATTTCAAAGTTTGCTGCCAAAGTTGACTCAGGTTACTTTCTTGGTTATTCTTCAACTAGAAAAGCCTACAAGGTTTTTAACTCAAGAACCAGGATAGTAGAAGAAACACTGAATGTCAAGTTCAATGAGTCAAAACACACTCTCATTCCAGCACATCCTGCTGAACTTTTTGACCTTGACAGCTTCCATTTTGGGCCTGAAAAGACTGTCACTTCATCCAAACCTACTTATTATGGTGATCAAAGGTTTGATGATGAGGATCCAGCACCATGGACTCCTCAAACAGTCATTAAGTCAACTTCAAAACCATCAGAAGTTTCACAAACTTCTGATTCAACAAATACTGAAGGACAAACTCAAACATCTGCTTCAGCACCTGCAACTACTGAAGACACTGAAACTGCTGAACCAGATATAATAGACCTCAGTAGTTTGTTTGAAGAACATGAGCCACCAACACCTTTCAGTGGTTTACAACAACTGATCGAACACAAAGACTATCCACTTGATCAAATCATGGGTGATATTGCATCAGGTGTTCTTACAAGAAACCAGCTTTCCAACTTTTGTCTATTCTCAGCATTTATTTCACAGTTGGAACCAAAGAAGTACCAAGAAGCCCTCAAAGACAACAATTGGGTGCAGGCAATGCAAGATGAATTGCTTCAATTCAACAAGCAACAGGTATGGGAAATCTGTCCCCTACCACCAAACAAGCAACCAATTGGCACAAGATGGGTTTTCAGAAACAAATAAGATGAAGCTGGTATTATAATCAAGAATAAGGCAAGACTGGTAGTACAAGGTTACTCTCAAGAAGAAGGAATTGACTATGATGAAACCTTTGCTCTAGTTGCAAGGCTTGAAGCCATCAGGTTATTTCTAGCCTATGCCATTTCCAACAAAATAAAAGTTTATCAAATGGATGTCAAGAGTGCATTTTTGTATGGAAAGATAAAAGAGGAAGTGTATGTTTGTCAGCCACCTGGGTTTGAGGATCCTTCTCATCCTGAGTGGGTGTACAAACTAGACAAAGCTCTTTATGGGCTCAAACAGGCTCCAAGAGCCTGGTATGATACACTTTCAACCTTTTTACTCAAAAATAACTTCACAAGAGGTGCCATTGATAAAACTCTTTTCATAAAACATGTTGGAAATCATGTCTTACTTGTTCAAATATATGTTGATGATATCATTTTTGGTTCAACAAACACAAAATTGTGTGATGAATTTAAGAAACTCATGCAATCAAAATTTGAGATGAGTACAATGGGAGAACTGCAGTACTTTCTGGGACTGCAGATTAAACAACAATCAAATGGAACTTTTATACATCAATCAAAATATGTTAAAGAATTATTAAACAAATTTTCTTTACAAGACTGTAAATCATGTTCCACTCCCATGACACCAACCACACAAGTTGAACCAGATGATCAAGGAAAACAGGTTGATCAAACCATGTATAGATGTATGATAGGTTCCCTTTTATATCTAACTGCTTCTAGACCAGATATTATGTTTTCAACATGTGTCTGTGCTAGATATCAATCAGCTCCTAGGGAATCACACCTTATTGCAGTCAAAAGAATCTTTAGATATCTGAAAGGAACTCCCACACTTGGAATTTGGTATCCTGCTTCAAGCAATACCAAATTATCAGCTTTTTCGGATAGTGACTATGCAGGGTGTAAGATGTCAAGAAAATCAACATCTGGTGGTTGTCAATTTTTGGGAAACTGTCTAGTGTCCTGGCAATCAAAGAAACAAACATCTGTTGCAACTTCAACTGCTGAAGCTGAATACATTGCAGCTGCAAGTTGTACATCACAGATACAATGGCTCCAATATCAACTTCTTGATTATGGAATCAAAGAGACCAAGACGCCATTGCTTGTAGACAACAAATCTGCCATTAGCATCATTCAAAATCCTGTTCAGTTTTCAAAAACTAAACACATTGAAATCAGGTATCATTTCATAAGAGATTGCTATGAAAAAGGCAAGATTGAAGTGAAACATGTAGCAACAGCTAATCATATAGCTGACATATTCACTAAACCCCTTGACACATCAACATTTCAGAAGTTAGTATCCATGCTAGGGATGCTAAATTTGTAAGTGTTTCTCTTTATTTTTCTGCACAACTTTTTTATTTTTCACTTACATATGTTTTCAAAAACTTGAAAAACTTCTGAAAAGAGAGAAACTACTGATGAACAAAACATCAGTATGGGGATATTTTCTAAAAAGTGATTAACTTCTGATAAAACAACCTTCAGAAGTTATGAATAAAGTATTTATAAAGTATTTCTCATCAGCTGTTCAAAACTGCTGAAGAGAAAGTGGGAACTACTGATGATTAAAATTCTTCATCAGCAGTTTAGTCAAAAAGGGCAAATCAGACTTTTCCCATCATCAGAAGTTTGACCTAGTCGGTTTAAAACTTCTGATAAAGAGGTTTTTAACCTAGGCGGTTTAAAACTTCTAATAAAGAAGTTCCAAGCGGTTAAAAACTTCTGATAAATATCTTTTTTCAACACTTATCCATTCAAAAACAAAAATTCCCTCCTTCTCTCTCAAGAAAGCTTTCAAACCCCTGAACCTGCAACATAAACACTGTTCGATTCATACACACACACAAAACCACATGGCTTTAGTTCTTAAACAGGGACACAATCTCAGAGCCTACTTAGAAAAACAAGAAGGCTGGTCCCAATACGATGAGATCATTGATCTCGTCGTCAAATCCCAATATTTCACTGCTCTCACAATAGACCCACCAATACATCCTGAAACTCTCAATGAGTTCTGGGCTAATGCTGAGACAGTGATGGTGGATGATGAAGTTATCTCTCTCAACTCAACAATTAAAGGGAGACAAATGGCCATCACACCGGCCATACTTGCAAACAGACTAGGGTTGAATGATGTGAATGCCCCTGAAAAGTTTGACAACTCTGCAATCCACCTAACCATGACTGAGTGTGGTTATCAAGGTACTCTCTCACAAGCTACTATCTTTAAAAAGTATTTTGAACCAAAATATAAACTTTTGTTTCATTATATAATTATGTGCTTGAGTCCTAAAACAGGGTCTTATGACCAGATGCCCTCAACCTTTCAACCAATTTTTCATTCCATTGTGAATGAAACAAATTTCAGGGCATCAAAACTTTTCTTTAATGAGTTGGTGTTACATCACAATAACACTAAGAAAAAGTTTTTGTTATATCCAAGGTTCATTATGCAATGCATAATAAAAGAACTGGGTGATGAGGTGCTTGTGGGTAAAACTGAAATTTTAAAACCCTTAACCTCACAAGCATACTCAAGGCACAACAAACAGGCTGCCTGGCCAGAAGATGACCAAGGGGAACCAGAACCAGTCCCCATGGAACCCTCATCTTCCAAACCTACTCCACCAAAGGCCAAGAAACCCAAGGTACAAAAACAAAAACCCACCAAACCTAAAAGAAAAGCTGTTCAGGAGGTTGAGATGCCTGAACAAACTATTGTGCAATCTGCACTTCTTAAAGATGTGACTGAAACATCCTCTCAGTCTCATCCATCTCAAACCCCACCAAGAGCACCTATCACAATCCTTTTCAAAAGAAAAAGACTTAAGAAAACTATTCCCATTGATTCTTCTTTTGAAACTGCTGAACCCACTGCCCAAACTACTGAACCAGCACCCCAAATTTCTGAACCAGACATTGAAATAGCCAAACTTCTCTCTGGGCTAAAAGAGAAAGTCCCATCTACACATGTCAGTCCCCATCAACCACATAAAACAGGGGACTTAGCATCAGAAATTGACATGGATGTTGTAACACCCCGACCGATGGCGGAAACATCGGGGTGCCACGTATTGATGATTGTTTTCAGTAGCACATGGTATAATATAAATTTTAAATAATTTATTCAAACATAATATCCAAAATATGAAATGATGTCTAAGAATTCAAATACATGATATTAAATAACAAACTTCAATAACTTCAAATAAAACTTCAAGTAAAAACCTCATGCTAACTCAAGCCTCAGCTTCATTGTTACCTGAAACATGTTAATTTTGAAAGTATTTTGGGTCAACATAAGTTGGTGAGAATTACATAGGTTTTTGATAATAAAATGAATAAAATGTTGTGCAATTCATGTGTCATGTCAATCTAGCCCATATGTGAGAACATACTAGAAATAAATCGAGTGCATAATCAACCCTGATGACTGTTATAAAATGATACATACCATACACTCATGGTCCAATTGAATATGTTATGCGATAACAAACACCCACGTAACCTTTGTAGGAGGCACGTATCCGGGTGGGATTGTCAGTCCAATAGATCTATCAATGTATACCGTCGGCTTGTACGGAGTTAATGATTATGCCAGAATGGTGCTTACTCTAATCATGCTCAAGACATAATGCAACATAGAAAACACATAGACACATTGATGATTGAATTGCAATGATAATGTTATAACATGTTTCACCCCAAAAATGGTGATAAATAAAAGGGGCTATGTAAAACTCACCTTAGCAAATGTTAAACTTGTTGAAAAGATGAAATAATAGTGTTGCCCAAAATGATTCCAAATATCACCCTATAATAAGGTAATATATAATAAGTCTAAGTCTAATTAACTTATATGTGTATCCTAGGGTTTCGATTTGGGGATAATCAATTGTTGAAATTAAATTAAAATGTTAATTAATAAAGGAAAATTTGATAATTAATAAAAGAAAGTCTTTTTATAAAATTTGAATTTTGAATGTACACATTAAAGTGTTTGGAGTATAAAAATAATTTTTATAAAATTATTTTATTTAAAATAGATTTTTAAATCTATTTATTACAAATAGCCAATATTTAACTTTAATATTCAAAAATATTAAATTAAAGAATTTCTATTTTAAAAATCATATTTCTGTTCTAAATAGTTAAAAATAATTTGTATAAAATTTTGGTGCAAAAATGATGAAAATTGGATTTATTATGATTTAATTATGATTAAATCTAACAAAAATTGATTAAAAATATAAAATAAATGATTTTACTGAATTAAAATTTATTTCAGTAAAGTTTAACTTTATAAAAAGTCAGGATAATTTTTGGAGAATTTAATAAAATTGTTTTGATATATAAATGGATTTTTATAAATATAATAATATAAAAATGATTTAATTATTATAAATATTAAATAAATGAATTTTTGAAAAACAAAAATTGTAAATAAAACTTTTGACTCAGATTTAGTAAATATAATTTTTTTAGAATTTATAAAATGGTTTTAATATTTTAAAATGAATTTATAAGATTAAAAGGTTTAATATATATATATATATATATATTAGTTTTGTTTAAAAGAATAAAAAGAAGCAAAAAGGGGCAGTAGCCGGGACTCGAACCCGGGTACCTTGTGTAGCAAGCCCAGGTCACAACCACTTGGCCTAGGCCAGTGGTTGTGATATTCTCTGTTTAAAATTAAATAAATACATAACGCGAATCAGTGTTTATCCCCAATTCAAAGTAACGAACCCTAGAAATTGCAATTGGACAAATCACACATCAATAGCCTAATTAACCATAGGGCTATTGATGTGTGATGGCCGATGAACATAACCCACACAAATAATTAGACTCACAGTGTTGATTCGAGTTCGTGTACTTGGTCAAACCAGAAGTCAGACAACGAACAAGATGATTATAATTAGAGTGTTTCAGAGATAATTGGAGGTTGAGAGAGAGTTGTGAGCGAGTTTCCAAGGATCGTAGGTCATCTATTTATACTGAGGATCAAAGGGTTTGGTTAATTGGAAGGTTTGATCACGATTTAAGTCATACGCGTATAATTAATGAATTAGTCAACGATTTGTTACAATTAACGTGTAATACAGGTCATACTAGGCCGGTAATCGTATGAATTTACCATATAAAGATCAATAATGAGTTATTGCACGAGCTTGAATCATACGCGAACCCACAGTTGACTTTCCTTGTCAACTGTGAAGGTTTAAAACGTGTATAAATATAATAGGTGTCCGGGTTTATAACAAGTTGAAAGGCTAGCCCAGTTGGTTAAGCTGGTGTGTGTGTTTGGCCCGGTCTTGGCGCGGGTTCGATTCCCGGCCAAGACTTTTAATTTTTTTGATATATTTTCACTACCACACACATATATAATATTATATATATATAGTATTAGGGTTCCACAAATGCGACAAAAATAATAAATGCAACGTATAAGACAAAACTTGACGTTTTTATTAAAGACGAACGTGTAACGTACAAGTTTTAATTGCGTAATGTTACAGATGTGGACACTCGAAGCCCTAACCAAAGAGATGAGGATGAACCAGTGTCTCTAAGCCCAAACTTAGAAACTTTTGGTACTTTTGAGGCTGCTACTACTCATTTACCACCCAGTGGTGGACCTGAGGACAGAAGTAACATAGCTAAGACCTCAACTGTGGCAACCACTGATGAAGGCTTAATGCCTGAGGTAGGAAATCCTCTGAACCAAGAAAAAGAGGTACATGAGACAACTGAGTTGGGCTCAGCTCATGATGTAACTGATACAGTCCTCATTGAGGATGTAATTAGGGATTCAGATGATTCCATTGATTTGGATGATATTTCAAAACACCAAACTACTGAATTGACGGCTACAAGTGAAGGTCCTGCATCTGGTGTATCTAAGCTCAAGAAGCTAGTCACACCAGCTCAGGTTAAAGCCCACTCAATCCATGATTCCCCTAGAGTGGCATCTTCTATACAACAAGAATATCACCCAAAAACACACCCCTCACTACAAATGCTTACCCAATTCCCTGGGCAAACAAGCATAGACATGAACCAGCTATGCAGCCCAGATGGTCCCTTATACCACATGATGAACACCCTCATCAAGAATCACTTCCAAACATACACAGCTAATTTGGAGCTGTCCATGAAGAACCAATTTGGAGTGATACAGACGAAGATGAATGATCTGTCCAACAAGATTGACTACAACAGCAAACAGATTGCTCATCTTACAGGTCAGTTCTCCCAAGCTTCAACTTCAAAAGCTGATGAAGCCAAAAAGGGGGAGAAAATCAAGGTACCTATGGATACACTTGAAGCCAGAAGAAAGGCAAGAGTGGCTATCCTAGCAAGAGATCAAAAAGATCAAGCCAGAAAAGAAAAACTGGCCCAACAATTTGGTATCTCTATTCAAGAAGTAGAAGATGCTGAAAAGACTGATGAATCCCAAGGGCAAAATGAAGAAACCTCTGATGGCCAAACTTCTGATAAAGAATCAGAAAGTACTGAAGACAATCCTTCAGTAGTTGACAAACCTTCAGTTGTTGTCAACCCATCAAAGGTTAACACTTCCAAGACTCAAACTACTGACCCTTCCAGATCAACTGCTCCTATTCAACCAACTTCTGTTCCTACTAGGCCTATTACAACAGTTACCACAATGACTGTGCTAAACCCTTCTCCAATCTCTCAATCAGCAGAACTACTTGAGAAGAGTTTAGTGGCAGCCCAAAAGAAGGCCAGAGAAGATCAGATCTGGAAAACACTGGAAGAAAGGGATGACTTGGATCTAAGCCATGAAGAAAAACTTCAGGCTTATGAAGCTGAACTCCAAAGGCAGGCTAGCCTAGACCAGATTGCTGAAGAAGATAAAAGACATCAACTGATGTCTTACATTACAAAGAACAGCAAAATCAAAGCCCACACATTGAAGAGACTCTCTATGGAAGAGCTGACAAGAAGAGCTCAACTTATTGCAGATAAACTTGGAACAAGTAAAGACACAAAGGCCAAGAGAGCTCAAATGATAGAAGAACTGGTAGCAAATGGTTATGGTTCAAAAGCCTCAGTGTCCAAATGGAAAGAAGAAAGATTGGTGGACACATATAGAAAATATAAGGCTGCAAGGGCTGCAAATCCAGAGAAGTTTCAAACTGCTGAAGTTTCAACTTCAGTAGTTAGAACTTCTGGTGTTCAAAGAAGACCAGCTACACAAAGAAAGAAATCAGAGGAGACTGTGAAGACTGATTTCAGAATGGTACTACTAGAAGGTAGTACAGTAGTCCATTCTGATTTTGATATAGAAGAAAAGCCGCTGATCACACAATTCAGGGATCCTTCCACCTTTGCATATCAAATCCAGAAGACCATCACAGACAAACTGCACACTAAGGTAGTAACTGAACATCATTTGCCAACATTTCAGATACCTAATGTGATGCAACAAGAACAAGGAAGTGAATCCCACCTGAGAGTCACTGAAGTTGAAAACATTCAACACTCAGGAGAAACCCAGGGTACCACAATGGTTCCCTACACTTTAGACTTTGACAAGTCTAAAGAACCAATCATCAGATGGTCCTTTACTGATAGAAACTCAGTACTTGTGACAAGAAGAGATCAGACAAGCAGGGCCTATAGGTCGATGAATGATCTGAAGAAACTATCAACCAAAGACCTGCATACAATCCAACACTTAGAACCACAAAAAGGGTCTCTTACTGATAAACAGCTCAACCAGCTCAAGAATTCCATGTTCAAAGGAATATGGAAAACTGTGAAGGACAGAAAAGAACAATAAGGAATTAGTAAGGTTTTGGCTTCATCAATCCAGGGGGAGATTGTTAGGACAAAAAGGATTGGTGAAACCACTTTTGCAAACCTTAGTCTAATTCACTTCTGTCAAAATACTCTAAGTATAGAACTGCTGAAGAAGAAGGATCAAACTGCTGAAGAAGAGATTCAGAAGTGCTGAAGAAGAAAAGTCATCAGAAGTTCTGAAGTTCAAACCAGACACTTCTACTGAAGAACTACTGAAGACAAACTACTCATCAGTAGTTTGTCATTCATCAGTACTTACATGAAGATCTTTTCCACCGCCTTTGTATATCAGTAGTTTATTACTTTAGTATTTCTTTTTTCTTTATGTACAAGTTCCAAGACTGCAACTTGTTGCAACTTGTTTCTGAACTTGCTTTTTGGCAAGGTTCATGTATTTGTAAAGTCTATAAATAGAAGGGTTCATCCCTCTGTTTTAGACATTGATTTTAATACAGAAATCCTTCAACACATATTATTGTTATTTCCATTTCATGTTTATTGAGAATCTGTCAAAGTGTTTCATTCTCATTCAATACTTAGATTCTCAATAAATACTTATCATTTATTAGTTCTTGAATCCAGGGGGAGTAATAACTCCTGTTGATAAGTGTAGCTTTAAACTTATAACATTCCGCTGTGCTATCACTCATCAAGAACTTGCTAAACACTTAAGTGTCAACTAGCAAGTTCAAACAAAAGAGCAATATACTGATCCAACAACTACTTCATCAAAGATCCGCTAGAAATAGAAGCTACACGTTTTATGTTTGGTCTTTCTTCTTCTAGTTCAGCATCCAACTCTGTCAAATTCACCATGAATTCTGGATCATCACGTTCGCCTCTTTCTTTCTGCAGTGCCTCGCGTTGCTGTAGGGTCGCAGCTTCATGGGCTTGCCTCTAGCACTATAATTCCTTCCCTTATTTAGCAATCTTCTTCATGTAACAAACTTTAGGATCTTCATCCTCAGTTTCTTCACTGTTAGACTCTTCTCCAGATTGCTGAGTTGTCAGAGCCTTCTTTGGAGTTGGATCTTCACCTACAGAAACTATGTGCTTTTCCTTATCAGCTCGGGGTCCAGACGATTCAGCTTCTGTAGTTGTAGTCGAGGCTAGTTCACCGATAACTATGCTACTTGTTTCAAGTTCAACAGTAGTAGACTCTGGTTTAGTATCATCCATATGAACACCACGGGTCGGTGAAGGCCTAGGGAGATTCCCCTTAGAAGCCTCACTACCCTCTTCTCCATCATCATCATCATCATCATCATCATCATCATCATCATCATAATCTCCTTCTTCATTAGACTCTGGATCAACCATTTCAACATTTGAATCACTGTCATCATTCTCCAGCGATTATGTGATGGTTCTGCATAGTCTTCCCTTAGAATGTCTCTAATGATTCTCTTGTAGGCTGGTTCTTTGCTCCTCTTGTAAGTTTTCATCATGGACATTCCAATATCATTTATATGTTCTAACTTCATAATATCTCCTTCTACTTTTGGCATATCAGGAATTTGGGCATCAAAGATCATCTGCAAGTATCTTGGGTAGAGGATTGATCTCTTCTCTTACTTTTTGTACTTCGTACTCAAGTTCTCCATCATATGGTGAAATATCATGCCAGAAAAATTGAACGGCTTATTCAGGATTAGGGTCACCATAGCTGAGCAAATTGTTATCCTTACAACATCAAAACTGGTAATTCTGGTACTTATGTAGTGAATAAGAATGTGCAAGAAGTACCTGTAGTGATGGAATAGACCAGACTTTAGAAATATTGCCTTCTTGATGTTTTCAACATACTCTAGTCATGTGAAGAATCCTCTGATCAGGTACTTAGGAAACTGGATTGGATCATCCTTATCATCATTGTCGTTCAAGTGTTAAGCGTCCCAAACACTCTGCTGAGAAACCACCACCTCGCTTCCATTTACACGAACAACAAGTGCTATTGGATTGTGACCGCAATCTAACACCACTGATTCCCATAATTGCTTCTGGTGGCTGAGATATGGTGTGTAAGGAGTTGAGATGGCGTAAAAGATCCTTGAACGCCGAAAGAAGTTAATGACTTCAACATAATCCGCGACGTGTTTCGATGTTGGGTCCGGATGAGCTGTGACATTGTAATTCAAACCCACAGAATACTCCATATTTGCATACACTCATACAAGACACATAAGAACATCGAAAACGACTAAATACTGATTAAAAAAACAAAATTTCCAAGTTACTGAACTGTTAGGCGTATGGGCTCATACGTGTCCTATGTGTCACGCGTATGGCCTCCTATGTGTATAACACAATTCAAAATTTTCAAAATCATGCTTTGATCGAGTTGGGCTCTGAAATTTTCAAGATAGCTTCTAATATAGCCGATTAAGATACCCCTAAAACCATTTTCGTATGTGTATTTTGGGGTTTTAAATTCGGTTAAGTTCAAGCCCTTAAAATCGATCGAAACTGACAATTTTGTGGATGAAAATGGATGAATCATAGTGCAAAAGAATCACATTTCAATTATGTATCTAAGAGAATGAATGAAAAACTAGGGTATAAACAAGATGATGAAGTCAAAGATCAGTCAAAGTTAGGGTTTTGGGGCTTTTGTTTGAATGAGGCGTATGAAAATATAAACAAGTATGAAACGGAACCGTGACTTATATACCTCACTCTCATACGCGTCCCTCACTCTGGACCCTTATAAAATATCATACGCGTATGAGAATTGCACGCGTATCACATCATGAACCCCTCAACTTTTCAAAAGTTTCAAAAGTTACCATATGTGTCCCTCACTCTTGACCCTTAAAAAATTTCATATGCGTATAAGAATTCCACGCGTATGACATCATGAACCCCTCAACTTTTCAAAAGTTTCAAAAATGGCACAATTTAAAGCTTCATACGGCTGTCACAATCATACGTTTACTGATCAGGCGTATGAACTTACAAAACTTCAGAAAATTACCATTTTGCCCCTGAACTTTCAAAACTCAATTTTAACGCATGGGGACCCGGTTTCAAGTTCGGAAAATGATTTTAAACGATCATAAAGGACCAATTTACCCTTGAAACCCGAAAATGTGAGGATTGATCATCCTTCAACACATTCTCCCCTTGAAGCGCACAGTTAGTGAAACTTTATCTAAGTGAGCTGTTTTATTCACAGAGGATCAGATACTCACGCACAATTGGAACCAATAGTCGTACTGAGATCCGATCTTGCACACCTTAAACTTACCTGAACCAACTTCTGACTTACACTACTGACCTTCGGATTTGAGAATTTGTCAGTTTAAGTAGAAATCCGTTCAATTGATTGTTTGACTTTCAAAGTCCATTTAGCTGTTCATCAGATTCTGAAGGTTTTGAAAGGAAGATAACACAATGCATTTAAAGCACATCCTTCATTGGTCCCTTCAAATATAAAACAGAAATGGAAAATCTTTTTGTATTTTTGATATTTTGACATAAAGAAAAGAAATTCAAATAAACGGTACGAAATTGAATATTCACAAACAATATTTTTGTGAGCTTGCCAGGCAGAAATTCATATCAGTTTACAGACCTGGCATGATAACCTTTGTTTAGATTAATTCAGATTAGGATAATCAATAAACAAGTAAATACCAATATACCTGTCCACTTAAACCTAAAAATCAGGATTACTCGCCGGCACTTTAAATACGCTAACGTAAGATTTATAGTTGCGGTCAATGGTCCCCACACACACGACACATTCCCGTATCAGGCATTGCACAAAGCTTCATCGGAACGGGCGAATAAACAATGACCATCCGTCTACAAGACACGAGACTGGCCGAGTCTCGATCAGGATGGGGGCAGATACTGGAAGCCATTTTATTATTCCCTTTTTTTTATGGGGATACATGCCTTAGAGGGTGTGTACAATCCAAGTCAGTATCCCGGTGCACAGTCGTCATAAGGTCCGTATTTATTCAATATAGTACATTGTGGCTGAATTAACAAACTTGTCTTAACAGGTGTGTTCAATCCAGGTCACTATCCCAGTTAGTAGTCACCATAAGCTTCAGAATTATCTATAGTATACTCCACAATGTACAATGGCTTATCGGTACAAGTAGCTGAAGACAAAAGATGCTCGCGCTTCGCAGCTAGAATTCTCTTATTCAAATGACTTGATTCGCCCCGACTTTGAACAAGTCTGGCTCATCCCATATATATTGCTTCACATGTGAGAAGAAGTGCATCCTCCTCTTCTTTAGCCAATGCTTAGGCACTTCACCTGGCACTTTATAATTCATAATATTAGCATACCAAGGCAATTTACTAACAGACATTAAATGCTCATCTGGGAATTGTTCATTTATAATGGGTGTGGTATCCTCCTCTGTGGCAGGTATGCGGGACAAGTGATCAGCCACTACATTCTCACATCCTTTCTTGTCCCGAATCTCCTAATCAAACTCCTGCAGTAATAGGATCCACCGAATCAGCCTCGGTTTAGCATCCTTCTTCTCCATTAGATATCTCACTGCATTGTGATCAGTATAAACAATTACTTTACTACAACAAATATAAGATCGGAATTTGTCCAATGCATAGACAATCGCGAGCAACTCCTTCTCTGTACTTGTGCAGCTCAACTGTGCATCAGGGAGGGTTTTGCTCGCGAAGTAGATAACAACCAGTTTCTTACCCACCCTTTGACCTAAAACGGCCCCCACAACATAATCACTTGAATCACACATTATTTCAAACGGTTTTGACCAGTCGGGTGATTGCAAGATTAAGGCTTGTACTAAGTGTTCTTTTAATAAACTAAAAGCTTTTAAGCACTCATTATCAAATTCAAATGGGACATCTTTTAGATGTAAATTACAAAGAGGTTTTTTGATGACGCTAAATCCTTTAATAAACCTTCGATAAAACCTAACATGTCCTAGAAATGACCTAACTCCCTTAACATTAGTAGGGGGAGGTAAGGTTAAAATTACTTTCACTTTTGCCCTATCAACCTCCATCCCCTTATTCGACACTACGTGTCCCAACACGATTCCCTCCTGAACCATGAAATGGCTCTTTTCCCAACTTAAGACCAAGTTAGTTTCCACACACCTTTTTAAATCTTTCATGAATTCAGTTAGACATGACTCAAATGATGAACCAAAGACTGAAAAATCATCCATAAAAATTTCTAAGGTGTCCCTAACCATATCTGAAAAGATACTCATCATGCACCTCTGAAAGGTGGTCGAGGCATTGCACAGCCCGAATGGCATTCGCCTGAATGCGATGGTGCCATATGGGCATGTGAATGTGGTATTTTCCTGGTCGTCAGGATGAATGGCGATCTGATTATACCCTTAATAACCATCTAAAAAGCAATACAACTTCTGATCTGATAGCTTCTTCTGATCAATGAATGGTAAAGGGAAGTGGTCCTTTGAGGTGGCAACATTTAATTTCCCGTAATCAATGCATACTCGTCACCCAGTTACCGGCTGGGTGGCTATTTGCGCACCACTCTCACCTTACTATCTGAATGCCCGCCTTCTTGGGAACTGTTTGGGTTGGACTTACCCATGCACTGTCTGAGATGGGATAAACGATCCCAGCATCAAACCACATAAGTACCTTATTCACGACCTCGCGAATGTTGGGATTCAATCTCCTTTGCGTATCACACGTGGGTTTGGCATCTTCATCAGTAATAATTTTATGCATAACAATGGATGGACTAATACCTTCTAAATCTGCAATCGTCCATCCAATAGCCGCCTTGTGAGCTCTGAGCACCTTCAGTAGTTCCTCCTCCTGATTCTCTTCCAGGTTAGCTGCAATAATGACCGGGAGAGTCTGTTCTTCTCCCAAAAATGCATACTTCAAGTGCTTAGGCAGCTCCTTCAGTTCCACTTTCGGTGGACTCTCAAGTGATGGCTTCAAACCTATTGAAATTTCAGTGGGTAAACTCTACACATGGTGTCTCCAAATCATGCTTAAGCTCCTATTCAGTCATGTCACACAAAAAGCAAGTCTTCGGGGTTTCATCTTCAAGGTGAGGGTGCCACTCGTCAATGATGTCTGCCATGAAGCATTCATCACTAACTAGAGAGTTAGATTCATTTGAAAACACATTAAGTCTAATCTTTCTATGGCCAAAAGTCATATCAACTGTACCAGAACGACAGTCAATCAATGCATGTGTTGAGGCTAAGAAAGGATGACCCAATATAACATTTGGCTGCTTGATTTTATCAGATGAAACATAATCAAGCACCAAGAAGTCCACATGATAATAAAATTCTTCCACCTTCACAATAACATCCCGAACAATCCCCCTAGGAAGCCTAAGAGTTAGATCGGCTAACACCATAGTGGTGTCGGCTTTTCTCAGTGGATGAAAGTCATATTGGTCATACAAGCTTCCCAGGAGGATGCTCACACTAGCACCAAGATCTAGAAACGCTCGACACATTTTAAAATCACCAACTTGAATGGGTATGAGTGGCATTCCTGGATCTTGGAGCTTCGATGGAAGGGGCCCAGTCAAAATGGCACTGACTCTTTCAGTTAAATATAGTTTCTTAGGAAACTTGTGGTGCCGTTTCTGGGTGCACATATCCTTAATATACTTGGCATAAGCCAGAATCTGTTTGATTCCATCAATCAAGGGTAAGTTTATTTCAACCTATTTTAGAATTTCCCAAATTTCCTCCTGTTGAGTTCCCCGTTTATTAACTACCCCTTTGTCTGCTGGATTTATCAAAGCTGCGGGAAATGGTTATTGAATTGGTTTCACCTCCTTAGGCTTAGCGGTTTCAGATTGAACATTAGGTATTTGAAAAGATACCTTTTTTTCCAGTTTTAAGTGGTGTAAATTCTGATTCATCTGCACTTTCACTCACATCCTCCACCCCACCTTCAACGAAAGTTGGTGGAGGACTGACTTTATTATCATAGATTTTACCACTACGGAGAATACTTACATGTCCGACGTGGTTGCTCTTTATGTTCCTTTCTCCTGAACTCTGATGTGAAGGATTCACCTGTGTGTCACTTAAGCTCAGCTACATCTCCTGCAAGCTGGACTACCCCCACGGACCTACAATTGTTCTACCGATATTGTTTATCCACTTAAACTAGGTATTCAGTCTACTATGCTTTCATTGGTTTACAACAAACCATGCTCTATCTCTCGAATGCTCTTGTATGAGATGGAGTAGCATATTCGAGCTGTTGAGAAGAATCGTTTTCTGGCGTATGGCAGGTTTCTTATGATTATCTTTAAGTATCTTATCCCATATTTTCCAGATAATCCACCTTTTGTTCAGGCAGGGATAGTGGAGCGTCGTACTCTTGTTGATTGTCGCACTCACAACGTTCGGCGACCACCAGAAGTGGGTTTGAACCGCCAACAAATGATGCGTAGTTTGAACCGCATGAACAATAGCAGAACCAACAGCAATCCCAACAGGCTCTAGTACAGCAACCTGAGGTTCAGGTATAACAGGTTGCAGCACAGGTACATGTATAGGTGCAGGAACGAGCTGTTGAGCAACCTGTTCAGCAGCTTAGTCCAGTTATCGAGGAGCAAGTTCAAGATGTTGGAGATGATTTCTTACAGCAGTTGGATATGGATTTGGACCGCCCAGGTCCGTCTGGTACCATTCATGGGGAAGAAGGGTCTTCAGGCATTCATAATATACTTTCTTCGTCTAGTGATGAAGGCAGTTCTAGTTCAGGAAATGAGATTGTTGCAGACTCGCCACATAGGTTGGAACCTCCTACTGACACAATGGGGGAGAAACGAAAGAGAGATTATGTTGAGGCTGAAAAAGACTATCAGCCAGAGGATTCTGATGATGATGGTGATGATGTTCCACCTCTCCGGACTCGTCAAAGAAAGAGAGGGGTAGTTATTCGTGAGCCACGCTCACAGATGCCATCAACAACCTTAGCAGTAACAGTACCACAACTACCACCATTTACTGAACCCACTACCATCACACCACTTGCCACTACAACATCCATAACCACCTTATCTGTTACTACCAGTGTTGGATCAATTGGTGAATCTTCACTTGTAGCTTCTATGCTTCCATGTTCACTAGGTGCCCTACACTCTGATCCAGTTTTCACCACCTCGACCCAAACTACCACATTACCCACACCTACTACTATCCATACAACCACTGAAGCCTCACCTTCTATGCCTGTTACTACCAGCCTTTACCAAAGGGTCACGGGTTTGATATTTCTGATCTGGATTTCAGTTTTGATACTTCACTACCAAACAGAGTATGGATTATTCAGTTGGAAAGACGAGTGGAGGAGTTGAGCTCTCAGATGGTAATTGCTAATCAGTCGATCAACAAGCTTGTTCAGTATACTGAGGTTCGGCAAGCGTTACAGGCAAAGGATAGGGCTTTGATACAGACGCTTCTTCATCAAAATGTTGAGCTGATGAAGCAGTTGCAGGCTCAGGGGAGAATGTGACGTGTAAGGGTGAGGAATTGAGGTCGAAGAGGCGTGATGATGATCCCGACAATGATCCCAACCACTCTACAGGAAGTGAGCCTCCAAGTACTTCAACAACACTTGGTGTGCAAGCCACTACTCAGGGGGAGTCGAGTACTGGGTAGAAGTTATTGGTGTTAGTGATCTAGGGAAGAGGTCTGTTGAATGTATGCCTCAACTCTTGGACACTATGGATCCCTTTAGTCATGAGACTTTGGATTTGTTGTTTCCAGGATTTGATGGTGATCTCTCCTTTGATTCTGTGCTTGAAGTTCAAGAAGCAACAGAGAAGTTGAAGGAATCTGGTTTTCTCTCTGATAGGTTTGAGCATGATGTATATGACCTGGAGGAAGGTGTATTTATTCCAGATAACTTAAAGGACTGGAATCCTACTGAAGGAGATGCATGGGTGAGCGAGGAGGTGAATAAGGTCGTGGCTCCTAAGTTGTATACGAAGACGATCTTAGAGAATGGTAATGAAGAGGATCAGCAGCATATTGATTTTTTGATGAAAATGTTGACAGAGGATCCACTTAGTTAAGATCATGAAGAAAATATAGATCCCGTTGACAGTTCTGATCCTGATGCGGTATGGAAGGCTAAGTGGAAAAACATGAAAGAAGGGTGGAATATTCTAACAGGGCTGGGCCTCAAGCAAAGTTACACATCTTCTCCTGGGTCATCACAAGTTCGCCCACTAAGATAATTGCTCTATATTATCCTATTTTTGCCTGTATACTGAATTGCATAGCAATGGTCACAAACTTGCACTAACACAGTCAAAGAATGAATGGTTTTATCACATTCCTCATCCTTTTGCTTGATGTCCTATATGTCCTGCTGAATAGACTTCAACATGTTCATCACCTTACTCAGCCCACCACCTGTTGTCTTAGAAGACTGACTACCCTTTTGGTAACCCCCACTACCACTACCCCCTTGATAATTATCTTGATTGTTATAATATCTTGGGGCATAAAGTTGCTGGTTACTACGTTGTCCACTACCCTGAAAATCTGGGTTGCTTTCGTTGTTGGGATTCCCATAACTAAAGTTTGGGTGTTTTCTAAGAACTGATTGGTAGGTATTTGAGTTCATGTTTGACCAATTCCTATCCTCCACGTACCAGGTTCACCTCTTCCATTTCACCAACTAAACTAGGACAACTATCAGCAATGTACCCTACATCCCCACAATGCCCACACATGGACTGGCAACTAACTCCTACGTTAACTATCTGATATTGTAACCTAGCTATCCTCTCAGCATCACCTGCACTACCCCCACTTGCAGCTTTTACTTTTGCTTGCCTAGATCTTCGCGAAGACTGCGCTTTCCTCTTTGTTGTTTCAGCTCTTCTCCCGAGGTATTCCCAATCAACCTATTCATCATTAGTGCCAAATGTATAATTTGAAATAAAATCTAACGCACCTTGGTCCTCATAGTGTAGGCCCTCATAAAAAGCGTTGATCAACTCCCATAGCTCCATGTCTCTGAGTGTTTCTGTTTCAATGTGACTGGAGGCTTCGAACTCCTTCCTTAGTTGTTCTTGTCTGATCTTAAACTTCTTCTCATCTCCTTCACATCTCTGCTTCTACATCGCCCATAGATCATATGCATTTTCACAAACTTTGTACTGGTGCAGAATGTCCATCGGGAGTGCCTGGGTAAGAATGGAGAACGCCTTTCTCTCACTCTTGTGATGTCTCTTTTGATCGTCATTCATCTGAGTCACATCAAATGGTATATTTGAATTTTCTTGTAACGCCCTTGGAAGTGGATGTTCAACCCAGTAACAGATCTTAACATCAATCCCTTCTATGTGCCTTTTAATTCTCCCCTTCCATGATGGATATTCATTCATGTGTTCTATCTTAAGAGCCTTGTTGATGCTACCCGTCTCATTATCATTCTTTAAAAATTGGTGAACACTTTGGATTTGACTCGTTGTGGAAACCATTGTGGAGGATCGATTTGACAAAAACAAGTTAGTTGATCATACAAGTCTACCAATTTAGGTGTGGAATCCCTAAATCAGTTACGAAATGATAGTAATCGAGTAAAACACGCAAATTTACCTTTTCAATATCCATTTCATTAATAAACACTTGATAAAACCTTACAATTGATGTTTACAACGAAATTATAAAGTTTCAGACACTTTTAGATAACCTAGAGAGAATTCAGATCGAACTAGACACACAAATGACAAAAAGTTAATGTTAAAATGAAATTTCAAGTTTATATAGGCCTGCACATTCGCCCCCCCCTGTAAGGGTCGAATGTGCAGGTTCGACGCTTCATATGGTCGAACAAACACATAAGCTTCAATTCTCCACGTTCGTCTGAATTCTTCTACATTCTACCTTCATAATCCACCTTCGACCTTCCAAATTTCCACTTTCACCCCCATGACATCAACAAAACAACTTATAATGTACAATCCAGTAGCATTAGTCACAAAACGTGCATCAACAACCATGGCCCAAGCGTTTGCATTAATGGGTTGCTTAGGTGGGGAAGCAAACAGACTATAAGGCACAACAACGTTTGCTTGTTGTGGGGGATTCATCGCATGAGCAACAACATACGGATGTTGTATTTGCGTGGTCGGTTTTTGTTGTAAATCCTCGGGATGGATGACACGGTTTAAATAATTTCAACTCATGATCGTTAAAATGTATCCTGGTAAACGAACTGAGATCGGGAATGAAAACAGACACGAACAAACTTGAAAAAGTTCAAAATTTGACTACAGTAGCAGGTCACACGTATGAAGATAATACACACGTATGAAGATAATACACATGTATGAAGGACGCGTATAGTATGGACCCATATGAAAAACTAACACGTATCAACCAACAAGAATGAAAGCACACGTATGATATGATAAGTGTTCCAGACAGACTGATGGTACGCATAGGACAACACAAAGATGTATGGAAGTGAACAAGTATGAGTGGCAGACACGTATGGACTGGATGACCACCTATGTGAATGATGCACGTATAGGGACAAGAAGGCACATATGAGTGAACCATGTGACACGTATGGGGATGATGAACACGTATAAGTAGAGACAAGTGCGATGAGGATAACAAGTATGACAAGCAAGGCATATGGGAAACTGATACTTGTTAACAGGCACGCGTATGAGCTGATACGCGTGCCTGCAGAAGGGTAACAAGTATGAATGTTCATCATGGTGCAATCGAAATTTTTGGGTGATATTGGAAATTTTGATGATTAGGTTTTATATAGGGAATGATTCCTAACAAGTTTGCAAAGCCCGAATCAATCCAAAAACACGAATTATAATAAAAAATAAATAAGAATATGATGAACACAAAACTCATGGTTTTTTTTTTTTTTTATCAAAAATTCATATCTGAATCAATCTAATGTTGTATATCACTTGAAATTGATTCAATTAGTTTCTAAAACACTTTTGGGTGATGATTGAATGAACAGATCTCACAAATCATTCCATGCTCATGATTTTAGACCAAAAATTCATAATATTCATAACCATGAAAAGTTTCTCAAAACTCTCATATCTGATCCGTTTTTATTGAAATTTGATTTGGTTTTGAATAAAAACGGTTTCTAAACATGAATCCACAATCAAATCTCAGATCCAAACATCAGACACACATCAAAATCAATGAAAACCATGTTTTAAGCTATAAACGAGTCAAAATCGATTTTCTATAAAAATTGCCTTCAAACTTTCAGATCTGATGCAAAACTCCTATAACAACACGCGTGATATGAGCCTTAGGTCTGACACCACTTATAGGATCGTGTTCCGGACAAGAAACAACGTATCACACGAGTTTTGGATTAAAGGCAGAATCAATAACCCGATTAGTTATTATAGGGGAGTGTTTTTGGAAAGGATAATAATATGAGAGCACACACACAAAGGGCTGCAACTTGTAATATTTGGAAAAAGTTGTTAAAACATACAAGTCATGAGGGTATATATAGGGTCATGCTATACGCCATCAACATTTTACATGTATGAGGCCCCTCATATGCGTATGGCATCCCAGAATTACTATAATATCCCTCTAAGCTTTACAATCATCAAAACGAGCCCGAAACTTGCTAGACATGATCAAAACACAATATCCACGCTAGGGACATATCCTAAAAGTGTATCTACAGAGATGGTCTACCAATTTTAGAAATTATTGTTTTAATTTTAAATATATGACTGAAAATTCGAGAATATTTGCTTTACTTTTAACTAGATGACTATGAGAGCCCAAGAAATTTTTATTTTAATTTTAAGTAAAAAACAATGAAAAGTTTAGAAACAATCTTCTCAAGTCTCAAACCAAAGTCTCAAACTGATTAAAAAGGTGATTCATGTAAATATTTGGATTCTACTGTTAGGAATAAAAAAGTTTTCAATAACAAAATCACTCATTCTTTAAGAGTGGTCGAGGCTTTCAATGACAAACATTTTAAATTGACCTATTCAATGTAATGATGCTCGTTATTTTCGTATGTGTGATATAACTTTTAGCTAGGTTCTTTCTTGCTTAACTTCATGACGTTCAAATAAAAAAAAAAGATAACCAGAGGTAAATATGTAAACCAAAACTTTATGTATACTTTTGATAAAAAAAAATAATAAATACATTACTTATCAAAGGAAGCTTCTAGAAGGTCGCGCATGTAACCTAGTATGTGCCAGCTATTGGGAGACATGGAAGGACGTTCAGCCAATCATAGGGAAGAATTCCGTGCTCCACGATCTTCTGGCAGGTACAAAGGACAAGAAAGGACAACAAGGACAAGAAAGGAAAACAAGAACGATTAAAAATGAAAAGTTTTTATTTTAATTTTAAGTAAAAAAACAATGAAAAGTTTAGAAACAGTCTTCTCAAGTCTCAAACCAAAGTCTCAAACAGATTAAAAAGGCGAATCATGTAAATATTTGGGTTCTACTGTTAGGAATAAAAAAGTTTTCAATAACAAAATCACCCATTCTTTAAGAGTGGTCGAGGCTTTCAATGACAAACATTTTAAATTGGCCAATTCAATGTAATGATGCTCGTTATTTTCTCAATCATTAAATATGCAGGACTTGTATGTGTGATATAACTTTTTGCTAGGTTCTTTCTTGCTTAACTTAATGACGTTCAAATAAAAAAAAAAGATAAACCAGAGGTAAATATGTAAACCAAAACTTTATGTATACTTTTGATAAAAAATAAATACATTACTTATATCTACTAAAGAGATATGTACCCGCGTGTACGCGCAGACCCACATCTCCTGCGATAACATCGGAATAATCAAAGGAAGCTTCTAGAAGGTCACGCACGTAACCTAGTATGTGCCAGCTATTGGGAGATATGGAAGGACGTTCAGCCAATCATAGGGAAGAATTCCCTGCTCCACGATCTCCTGGCAGGTACAAAGGACAAGAAAGGACAACAAGGACAAGAAAGGACAACAAGAACGATTAAAAATGACACTAAACCAATGACCGAAGGACAACGCTAAATGCCCTAACAGTTGTCAATCGTGTGGGGCCCGCACGAGATAGCTATCATTCTTAAGAGGACCAATCACAAGACATTTTGTCAAAAAAAGTCGACACAGATTGACTTTATTATCAAGAATAGTCAAGAACCACAAATTAGTATCAAAACAAATACAATAAAACCTCACTACAAAGTAAAACTCTCAACACTCGAAGTGATTATACAAGATAATCACACTACAATACACAAAGAGCAACACCAGTTACAAGATCAAGATGATTTTGAACGAAACCCTAATACTGTGACAAAGAAGAAAGTACTGAACAAAGTGACAGTAAGAAATAAAATGATCAAAAGTTGATCTGGTGGAACGAGAAGAGGCTTATATAGAGCCTCTAGAAGATTCCCCAGAGAAAACACAAAACAGCCAATGTGAGCCACACGATCACAATCACACGGATCTACATGGAATGGACGACTAGGATCAACTTGCTTATAAACACACCAAACTGGACTAGGATCTTATCTAAGATGGACTCCTTCCTAAGCTAGGCCAGACACAGCAACAAAGACAACAACCCACTTCTTGTAACACATTACAAAGTCATGTGCACCTAGAAGAAACACTTATGCAACATATTAAACTACCAACCCAAAATAATAAAATTGAATAAAAAGAATTATATATATATATATATATATATATATATATATATATATATTCAACACCCCCCTCAATTTTATTATTTGAAGCAGCTAAACATTTTTCCCAATTCACACAACTTCTCATGTTAAGAAGTAGACAAACCTTTGGTGAACAGATTAGCAAGCTGATCACTTGACCCAACATTATTAGTTTTGATAATACTTTTAGAGATTAACTCTCTAAGAAAGAATAGATCCAGCTCAAAGTGTTTGGTTTTATCAGAAAACACCGGATTTGCTGCAATTCACATTGCAGCTGAACTGTCATAGTGTAATTCAACAGGTAAATTTACCTGAATGTTTAATTCAGACAAAAGATTTTTGATCCTCATAATTTCATAGGTTGTGGAACACATAGTCCGATATTCAGCTTCAGCTAATGACCAGGATATACTAGCATGTTTTTTTTTTACTTTTCCAGGATACCCAGCAGTTACCCAAGATGACACAAAAACCAGTCATAGATTTCCTTGTTTCAATACCCTTAGCCCAATCAAAGTCTTAATAAGCAACAAAGTCCTATCACTTTTAGAAAAACTGAATACCAAACCCAGGGGCTTGTTTTAAGAACCTAAGTAGCCTTAGAGCAATTTTAAGATGGCCCTCAGTGGGTTTGTGCATGAATTGACTCAAATAGTGTACTAAATAAGAAATATTTGATCGAGTATGGGAAGGATAAATTAGCTATTCCACAAGTTGTTGGTATCCAAATAGGTTGGATAGAAGCTGATCATGCCTTTTGACTACATCAGTCAAAGTATGATTCTGTTCTATTGGACATAAAACTAGTTTGCAGCCTAACATCGCATATTCAGCAAGAAGCTCAGTGCAATACTTCCTTTGGGTGACGCATAAACCAATATCATTGCTAAACAACTTCTATACCCAAAAAATATTTCAACTCACCTAAGTCTTTAATCAAGAATTTAGACTTAAAACAATTTTTAACATTCTCAATTTCAGACTTAGAGTTGCCAGTCACAATTATATCATCAACATATACCAAGAGAACAAGAAAGATATCATCAACATGCTTAAAAACATAGAGTAGTCACACATGCTTTGAACAAAACCAAATTCAGTTAAGGCATCAACAGGTTTCTTGTTCCACATCCTAGGAGCTTGTTTGAGCCCATACAAGGATTTTTCAAGTTTGCAAACTTTATTAGAATAAAAATTCAAACCATCAAGCATAGACATATAGACATCTTCAAATAGATCACCATATAAGAAAGCATTGTTAACATGTAACTGACAGCTAAACTGATAACACATCAAACAGTAACCATTTTAACTACTGGTGAGAAGGTTTCTTCATAATCAACACCTTCCCGTTGAATAAAACCCTTAGCCACCAGTCTAGCTTTATATCTATCAACCTCACCAGTTGATTTATACTTTGCACCCTATTTTATGTCTACCCTTAGGCAAATCAACAACTTTCCAAGTATTATTGCTATAGAGGGCCTCTAACTCATCATTCATGGCCTTTACCCAATTTGGGTCTTTGACAACCTCAGAATAAGTTCTAGGCTCTCTAATTTTGTCTAACGAAGACACAAAGCACTTGTAATCAAAAGACATATTAGAAAAGTTCATAACTTTTTCAAGACCATACTTCACCTTCCCCTATATAATAAAATCATTTGGATTACTAGGAACTCTTGTGTTTCTACTAGACCTTCTAAGACTACTTTGAGGTTCAGCATATGTGTCATCCTCATATTGGCCTTTTAGATCACTTTTAGTAGGCTTATGCTCAGCCCTACCAAGGTCCTTATTCAAGTCACTAGACTGCTGTTTCCTAGCCTTATCATTACGGTTAGAACTAGAACCCAGTTGTTGAGACCCATGTGTTCCTAAATCCCTATTACCGTTACCAATTCCTTCATCATTGGAATCCTCCACATCTAAATTCTATTGAACCTTTGTTTTTTTTTTCAAAAATATCAAAAAAGTTTAAAGAGTTGACATGTGTTTCACTATTAGTATCATAGTTTTCAAAAATATTTTTCTCTTTGAAAGGAAAACAGGATTAAAAAAACTTTACATCTCTATAGTAAAGAACAGACTTACTATCATAACTATAAGTTTTATAACCCTTTTTCTCATGAGAATACTCAATGAAGACACACTTTTCAGCACGACTTTCTAACTTATTAGACTAATTTAAAACAGTACAAAAACACAGATATCCAAAGATTTTTAGATGGTCAAGAAATGGTTTAAAACCATGAATCATTTCATAAGGGTCTTTCCATTCAGCACGGACGAATGAGTCCTATTAATCAAATAAGATGCAGTTAGAACACAATCAGTCTAAAACTTGACAGGAACATTACTTTGAAAAAGTAATGCTCTTGCCACATTTAGCAAGTGTCTATGTTTTATGTCAACTACCCCATTTTGTTGGGGAGTATAAGCACAAGTAGTTTGATGTATAATACCTTTTCTTTACAAAATTGTTTCATTTGATGGTTAACAAATTCTAAACCATTGTCACTTCTTATAATTTTAACCCTTTTAATAAATTGTGCAAAGATAATATTAACAAAATCCTTTATATGTTCAAACACTTCAGATTTGTGATGCATCAAACACACCCAAATAGCACGAGAGAAATCATCAACAATTGTCAAGAAATATTTATGTCCTTCACTATCAGCCACCCTATAAGGACCCCAAACATCTATGTGCACAAGTTGTCCTAGTTCAAAAGTCTTATGATCACTAATGGGAAATGGTTCTCTGTGTTGTTTAGCCCTATGACAAACATCACAGGGACCATGACTGTTATCTAATTTAAGTTTCAATTCAAGTTTAATAATATGAATAACCTGATCAGATGGGTGGCCTAAACTAGCATGCCAAATGTCAAACGGATTCACACTGTTAAAACACACCTTAACATTGAAACTAGCATTAGCACACATGTACAGCCCATCAACTTGTTTACCAGTCACCATGACTTTCCTTGTTAACAAGTCATGAACATAACAAGTATTCTCATCAAAACCTATGTATAATTTGTTGTCTCTAGCAAGCTTATGGACCGAAAGCAGATTCACATTGTATTCAGGTACAGCCATAACATCTTGTAAAATCACATTGTCAGCCAACTTTAATTTACCAATTTTAGTTACGAAAGCAAAGGTTCCATTAGGATGTTTAACTTTAACATTAAAACCAGAAACATCTATATAATCAAACACATCCTTATCATCTTTAACCTTATGTTCATTGGCACCTGAATCAACAATCCACCCAATACCCAACAGCTTACCATTAAGACTAGTGAAACAATACACATTATTACTAAAAGCAGCGACACAAAAAAACCTACCAACCAAATTACAATTCACACACGAATCAGAAGCCTTGTCATGCAAAAGACTTAACAGCTTATTGACCCGATCACTAGTCAAAGAAGGAGTCACATAATTAGATGCATGAGAACAAGCATTATTACTAACAACTGCCTTCTTGCCCTGATTAAACCTAGACTTGGTCTAAGGAGGATACCCATTTAATTTAAAACATTTATCAACAATGTGTCCCATCTTGTTACAATGAGAACACTTCAAAGCCTGATTAGGGCCTCTAGAAAACTTTATGTTGTTATTATTATTACTATTATTAACCACTTCACTGTTCTGAACAAACTTGGAAGCAAAACTGTTAGTAGAAGTGGTTTTAGACCCATTAACAGAGGCCCTATGAGATTCCTCCCTAGACACAACAGAAAAAGCTTCCTTAATAGTAGGCAGTTAAGACCTAATCAATAAAGAAGTTCTAACATTTTGATAAACAGGGCCAAGTCCCATCAAAAAATTGCATTAGTTTAATCATATGATTATAGCCATTAAACTCCTTAGAAGCATCACAGGTGCAAGAAGGTAATTGTAAGATCTGAGCTAATTGTAACCACATAATATTCAGTTTATGATAATAGTCAGCAACAGACATACCATTCTGACTAAAAAAATTAATTTTCTAATAAAGATAAAAAACAACAGAACCATCAACCTTGTTTTAGGTTTCCTTTAAGTCTTTCCAAATTTCAGAATAAGCTTGGAATAAACTTGACCCATATAGAGTTCATCAGAAACATAGTTTAAAATCCAAGTTAAAACAATAGAATTGCACCTATCCCACTGTCTAGCAAGAACATGATTATCAGTAGGTTTGATACAATCCCCATTTATAAAACCAAGTTTATTTTTAACCTGAAAACCAAGTGTCATAACATTTGCCCAAACAGTATAATTTTCAGTCCCCTTTAATTTCAGATTTATTATTGTAAGATTTGTGGAGTCACTAGCATGCAAATACAAGGGATCACTTGCATCAAGCTTACTGACTAGGGTAAGAGGATTAATCAGAGGAGCAAGACCAGGTCCTTGCCTTCCAGTACCAGGATTCACATCACCCATAGTTCACACACAAAGAAAACATCAAAATAAACAATCAATCAAGGAAAGAAACATAACAAACAGAACACAAACAACAAGATCAAACACATACCAGACAAGGCGAAGCCCCGTGGGTGATCCAGATAGTCGGTTTGTCACTCAAAAGGTGCCGACCCAGGTCCTCACGAGGGAGCCACCTAACCAATCTAGACAGACCTTAAAGCTAATCTCGGGACTCAAGCCCAAAACAAAGACTCCTTAGGACAAACCCTAAAAAACAAGAGAATCAGAAAGATCTCACCAAACAGACCCAAGTTAGGGTTTCGCCACAAACTCGTAGTTCGTAACCTTCACTTAGGGTTACGAACCAGAGAGCAAAAGAAGATAAACCAATCCAACCAATACACCAGATCTTCCAAGCCAGAAACAGATCTAACCAGATCCAAGCCTCAGATCACCAAACCCTAACGAAGAAGCAGCGAAAAGAACCAGAATCAAGAGCCTAGGGCTCTGATACCATGTAAAAATAGTCGACACAGTTTGACTTTCTTATCAAGAATAGTCAAGAACAACAAATCATAATCAAAACAAATACAATAAAACCTCACTAGAAAGAAAAACTCTCAACACTCGAAGTGATTATAGAATATAATCACACTACAATACACAAATAGCAACACTAGTTACAAGATCAAGATGATCTTAAACGAAACCCTAATATTGTGACAAAGAAGAGAGTACTGAAAAAAGTGAGAGAAAGAAATAAAATGATCAAAAGTTGATATGGTGGAATGAGAAAAGGCTTATAGAGAGCCTCTAGAAGATTCTACGGAGAAAACAAAAAACAGCCAATGTGAGCCACATGATCAGAATCACATGAATCTACTTGGAATAGACAACCAGGATCAGCTCGCTTATAAACACACCAAACTGGACCGCGCTCATATCTGAGATGGGCTCCTGAGATGGACTCCTTCCTGAGCTGGGCTAGATACAACAACAAAGACAGCAGCCCACTTCTTGTAACACATTACAAAGTCATATGCACCTACAAGAAACACTTATGCAACATATTAAACTACCAACTCAAAATAATAAAAATGAATAAAAAGAAATATATATATATATATATATATATATATATATATATATATATCGTAGGGATTCTATACAAAGGGTGTTTTTTGTGAGAAGTGTAAGAAGTAATTGTACCCATTAGATTAGATTAATCAAGGGGTGAGATTAAATGAATGGCAAATCTATACTTAGTGTAATAATTATATTGATTAGTTAGATGATTTAAGGGTATAAATGTAAAATTACAATTTCTTTTTTAAATTTAATCACAAAATCGCTCCTCCATGTTCTCATTATTTAATGCCATTTCCTTTTTTACTCTCCCTCTCTCACACATTAAAACCTACATAACTACTCTCTTACTTTCTCTCTCATCAAGAATTATAATAATCAAAAAATTGATCATCAAAGTTCATAATCAAATAAGAGAAACCGAAAAAAATATGGGGTTTAACCTACAACGTAATCACCATTTCGCAAAAAATAGGATGAAGCCATGGTGTTTTAACATACAAACAACGGTTTATTCAATGTGTTTTTTCCCTAAGACCGAGGATGAAGTCAGGCGAAAAGATCATTGTTTATGAGTAAAGTTTTTTGTGATCATTGTTTATCCCTATTGTACATTCTAGTGCGTTTTTTGATCATGGGTTACTGATTGTGTATGAATGTGTTTTATACTTATCGTTTAGTTAGGTTGTTAATAAACATGTGTTTTGTGTTGAATGTTCTTACAAACAAGGAATTTAAATATAAAACACAATGTGTTTTACATTTGTTACTTAACATGAATATTAAACACAATATGTTTTATACTGTTAATTTTAGGATGTAAACTAGATGTGTTTTATGTTGAATGTTATTAACAAAACAAAATCAAGTATAAAACATAATGTGTTTAACATTTTCTGCTAACATGAATATTAAACACAATATGTTGTGAAAAATAACCATAGGATGTAAAACACATAACCAGTATTAGTCTATACCATGTTACATATGAATAACTGTTGTTTATAAAACACCCCACTATCAGCCAAAACACCCCCTGTAAAAAAAAATTGTGAACCGAATGGAGATTAAGACATATGTGAATGAATGTTAAAAGAATTCTGTGTTTTTTTATTGTATATTATCACGAATGAGATATAGAAAATGAAATTTGAAATTCAAGACCCCTAATTTTACGTAAAGATATGCATGCATTTACCATGATTAGGATTTAATTTTCTTTTAATATTTTGTCAAAATTACTAAATTGCCCAAAGACCCTATGCCACGTGTCGTAATCAGAGGCCTTCTCACACATTTTGGCATTTGTACAGGATCCTAAATTAATTATATATATATATATATATATATATATATATATTCAACACGTTTCCTAGTACTATAAATACCCCTAACCCCTCTCTTAAAGAGAGGGCCATTCAATTTCTTAAATATCCAAACTGAGAGAATTCATAGAAGACTAGGAAAGAAAGTGAAGAATATGGATCAATTGCTTGCCTTCTTCTCATTGATCTCATCATAATATATACAAATCCCTAAACTTGGGGAGAAAGGAATTACTAAAAATAATTATAAGATAATCTATCTAAATTACATTAGGAATATTCTAGAGCTATTCTATTACACCCCCGCAATCAAAACAGGAGGAGGCTGTATGTTGAGACTGGATCTGAAATCATCGAATAACACTCTTGGAAAGTCTTTGGTAAAGATGTCTGCTATTTGGAACCTCGTAGGAGTGTGCAGGATGCGTACATGACCCCGTTGAACTTGTTCAAGAACAAAATGTATGTCCAGCTCGATGTGTTTTATACGTTGATGTTGCATGAGATTACCAGACAGATAAATGGCACTGATGTTGTCACAATAGACCAGAGTGGCAGTGGTAAGAGGGTGACGAAGTTCTAGTAAGAGATTCCGAAGCCAACATATCTCTGCAACCACATTTGCAACTGCTATGTATTCGGATTCTGCACTGGAACGAGAGACAGTTGATTGTCGTTTAGAGGACCAGGAAAGAAGGTTACATCCCATGTAAACACAATAGCCAGAGGTAGAACGACGAGTGTCTGGGCATCCTGCCCAATCCGCATCAGTGTAGGCACAGAGAGAAAAGGTAGTACACGATGTTAAAGTCAAGCCGTAGGTGGAAGTGCCGTGTAGATATCCGATGACACGCTTTAAGGCGTTCCAATTATCTACTATCGGGGCATGGATTTGTATGCAGATCTGTTCTACGACATAACTGATGTCTGGTCTGGTAAACATGAGGTAGTGAAGTGCACCTGCCAGGCTACGATACAAGGTAGGATATTCAAAAGCAGAACTAGAGGCGTGACTCAGTTTCGGCTTCGTGTCAACTAGTGTAGCAGCAGGGTTACAGGACTGCATACCTGCTCGAACAATAATATCGGTCGCATAGGATTGTTGAGACAGGATCATTGTATTGCCGCCAATTAAAGACTAAGAATATTGACTCAAGAACTAATAGCTCCATTGTAGAATTAAGACCTAACCATTAAGTAAGAAGCGATGGGAACGATGGAACCTGTGAATTCAAAAGATTTTAGTGAAAATGAATTCGAATGATTCATTGATCGGGATGGCGGAACCGGCCAGAGACCAATTCATCTATTCGGAAAAGTTATGAACTAATGATAGAACTGAAATAGAAATTGAAAGAGTAAATATTCGCCCGCGAAAACTTTATTTTCTTGGATTGCTAAAATTGGGTCAATCCAATACGATAAAGAGTAAAACAAAAGAAAGATTTGTTTTAACATTCTAAAATAGATAAATATAAGAAAAAAAGAGTTATTGAATATATTTAGATTTAGTTATCTATACAAACAAGATATACAAATGAATAATAGATTTTATCTCTATTAAATGAAATCAATGATTCAGTATATTACTTATTAAAATGAAATACATGTATATCTTAATTCAAATTATATTCTATCTGAATAGAATTCAAAATCTTTAATTTGAATTGATTTTATTCGCGAGGAGTTGGATGAGAAGAAACTCTCACGTCCAGTTCTGTAGTAGAGATGGAATTCAAAACAAACCATCAACTATAACCCCAAAAGAACCCACTACAACAAAAAGGGCTTTTAAGGACCTTTTGTGTGGGACGCTTGCAAAATATGGTCCTAAAAAACTATTTAATACGACGGATGAACTTTTGGGGTCCTTTTATAATATACGCTACTAAATCGGTGTCCTAAAAAGCTATTTAATAGGATGGATGATTCTTTAGGGTTGTATTATCATATAACTTAATAAGACACTTAAAATGTAGATCCTAATAAAGTAATTTATAAGACATCTAGTTGTTGGTGCCCCCATTATGTGGTAATGTAATAGGACACGTGATGACAGGGGGTCCCATTATAACATAACTTAATACGACATATTGTAGTTAAGTCATTAATGCTCGATGTTATAGGACCCTTTCTAGTCGAAGTCATATTAGAACATAACTTAATAGGACACTTGACACATGAGTCTTATAATTTAAACCTTTATAGGACGCTTAATCATTGTAATGTTATTATTATACACCGTAGTAGGACACCTGACATTTGAGTCATAAAACATTAATTTTATTGGATGCTTATTCGCTAGAGTTTTATTATAACATAACTTAATAGGACACTTAACACTTGGGTCATATAACTCTAACCTTTATAGGACACTTAATCATAGTGGTGTTATTATCATACACCGTAGTAGGTCACTTGATATTTGAGTCATAATAAAAATAAATCATGCAGGAAAATAATCGACTTCATACAATATTATAGTAAACCAGATTAATGGACTATTATATATATGTGTAACTTATATGAACATGTATTGAATTATTCGTTAGATATATAAATTATATTATATGATAATATTGAGTGAGAAGAAAATAGTCATCCGTTCACATACGAACTCCTAGCCACACTGATACGTGCGACACTACTCCATATTCTCCACAATCCATGTAGTCCATGCCATGCATTACGTGGGTGCACCATTTGCTGCAAGGTGTTTTATTTTCCTTGTTGGTTATTTTCATAGTTAGTGGGACTATTATATTCCCCTATTATTAGGTATTCTCATTGTTTAGTTCTATTAGTTGTTGAGCCTATATAAGGCATGTTATGTTTGTAAAGAAAGGTATGAATGAAAAATATTAGAAAAGCTTTGGCTTGATCCGTCTCTTATCTTGATGTTTCTTGGAAGTTTTGTAGGTTTTTCTTTGTAAAACCTATCAATTGGTGCTTTCATTGAGCCTAAGCCTCCATGGCTTTTGAAGAACTCAATGACTCCACTATTCTACCTCGCTTCACCGGTCTCAATCCGACCCGATGGCTTCATGAGGTTGAAGAGTTCTTTTCCTCATACGCAATTTATGAGGATGATCGGTTTGCCTATGTTGTTGAGTACTTTGATGATGAACCTTTTTCTTGGTTCAACTCATGGTATCGAGGGCCCGAACGCCTCACTTGGAAGTCTTTTACCATCGCAATGCTTCATCGTTTCCGACCACCACCATCGTCTCGACCACAAAAACAAAACCCAGTTGCACTATCGCCTACCCATACCAAATCCAATCTTATTTCTCATCCACATATCGAACCTATGTTGTCACTCCATAGCCCTCAAACCTCACACCACACATACGGCCTTGAAAACGTAACTGAAGCAAAGCTAGCATTCCTAAATGAGCATAACTATAAACCTTATGTCTGTTTATTGACCCTAATACTAAATCCCATTTACAAAACCACAGCCAAATCTACGCCCCAACTTCAATTTCATTTGTTGTTACCACCAACCAAGCCGAGAGAATCTTTATCTCTCACACTTCGATCACCCGTTACACTACAGAACCACCGAAATCTCGTGCCATCATCGAAACAACTGCCATTGGCTAAACCGTTGAGCTACAAACCACCGACGGCCACCGACAGACGCGAGTGGCGCCCGCCATGGCGTCCCGCTGAGACTGCTCCCAATGCCGCCGGAAGACTCGAATGGCGACCACCATGGCGCTATGTAACTTTTCCCAAATCAAGTCAGGAGGAAGCCGAAGAACGTGCAGTCCGAATACGAGAGTGGCACCCACCATGGTACCCCGTTATGTCCGCTCCAGCAGCCGTTGTGATTACACCGAACGCTTTTGGGAGAGTCGAATGGCGACCCCTGTGGAAGTTCACGCCGTCCTTGAGGACAAGGACGTTTTCAAGGGCGCGAGAATGATACGTGCGACACTACTCCATGTTCTCCACAATCCATGTAGTCCATGCCATGCATTACGCGGGTGCACCATTTGCTGCAAGGTGTTTTATTTTCCTTGTTGGTTATTTTCAGTGTTAGTGGGACCATTTGCTGCAGGTGTGACATTGCGACTAAATATAATTATTGACTTGTCGTTAGAGTTAAAACAACGTATAACTCTATTAACCTATTCGGCTCTGGTTGAAAAAAAAAATCATATTTACTGATTTAAATATAATTAGTGACTTGTCTATACACGATTAATGATTTACCTAAACACTTTGTGTTTTTTTCCTGTATGAACAAAACCCCACAAAAAAATTTCTCCATTTTTTATATAGCACTATGGTACTCGTTGGAAAGATAATAAAACAATCGTTAATTTGGTGTAATTTTTTTTTTTAAAAAAAATCTCGTATATTAAAGATATTAACGTTTAAAAATTATGGGAGGAAACATGAGGGTGAAAAATCTAATTTTGTTTTTAAATTATTTTTTTTCCTAAAATATCTCAATGTCACATGGGATGACACATGACACACTCAAAGAAGAGAATGCCTTTTTAAGTGTCATGTCATTAAAATGACTTTGGTTTATTATATGTATATATTTTTTAAAATAGCTAGTGTTACGTGACACACTCAAAGAGGGAGGATGACCTCAATGGGCGTCATGTCAGCATTAGTGTTTTATTTTATTAATATATATATATATATATATAATATATTAGACCTGGCAATTTCAACCCATCTAGTTGAGTTTGGGTTGTTTTAGGTTTAAAATTTGACCATGTGAGTTAAAATGGGTTTAGTATAATTTTCAAGAGGGTTAGGATAGGTAATTTTAATTGTGGGAAATAAGTAAGTAGGTCAGGATGGGTATGTCAAAAAAACAAATGTGTCAAGATGGGTATTTTTAGATAACCATATACAAATCTAAATTAAAATTCACCCAACATCAAAAGCATTGATGCCTCATATAAATCAATGTCATTAAAAACAAAAAATTATATCTTTTGCATATGTTGATAACCCAGTCGGTTCGAAACCATTTTAGTCGTTAACGTACGGCCTTGTCGAAACAACACAGGTCGTTAACGAGACCGATCTCATCGAACGGTTCGAGTCGTTAGCGGGCTTGTTAAAGTCCAAATGGTCTGGGTTGTTGACCGGCCCGTTCGTGTCGAAATGGTCTGGTCGTTGACGGGCCCGGCTGTGTCCAAATGGTCCAGGTCGCTACAGGGCGGGTCAGGTTGAAACGATCTGGGTCGTTACCGGGACCGGTCGGGTCGAAACGGTCTGGGTCGCTACCGGGCCCAGCCGGGACGAAACGGTCCGGGTCGCTACGGGACGGGTCAGGTTGAAACTGTCTGGGTCGTTACTGGGCCCGACCGGGTCAAAACGGTCCAGGTCACTACCGGGCCCGGCCGGGTCGAAACGGTCGGAGTCGCTACGGGACGTGTCAGGTTGAAACGATCTGGGTTGTTACCGGGCCCGGTCAGGTCGAAACAGTCTGGGTCGCTACCAGGCCTGGCCGGGTTGAAACGGTCTGGGTCGCTACAGGACGGGTCAGGTTGAAACGGTCTGAGTTGTTACCAGGTCCGGTAGGGTATATTTTACATATAGCATAACTAGAGATACGACTTAGTCTATTTTACATTTTTATAAGAATATATAGATACTGTTTTAATTTTGAGTTAATAGCCATTTTCGTCCCTGTGGTTTGCGCCAGTTTGCCACTCCAGTACAAAAGTTTTATTTTTTGCAATTCCTTCCCTGAGGTTTGGATTTTTTTTGCCAAATTCGTCCTTTTCACTAACCCAATTAAAAAAGCTTGTTAGTGTCAAGGGTAGGTTTGTCTTTTTTCCACTTTAATGAAGGACAATATGGTAAAATCATCACTCATCTTCTTCCCCCTTTTAAACACAACCACCATGTCACAATCAACCCAACACCACCATATCACCACTGCATCAACCACCGCCCCACCTTAAACCCACCGCTGCCACACTACCTCCACCCTAAATCCACCATCGCTGCTCCCTCCCTCCCTCCCTCCCTCTCTATCTCCTCACTAATAATTACCCGTGTCCAACCGGAATCCACAACAAGACCCGGCTACAACTTGAAACCCGTGACCAAAACCGGAATCCAACCAACGAACTATCTAGATCGAACCAAACCCGCATCAAACCTGAACCGAATCCAGATCTGATCCGAACTAAGCCTGAACCGAATCAAATCTGGACCAGACCAAACCACCAAGACACACCTGACCACCACAACCAAGTTGAAACCACTACCAGTCATCACCACCAAACAACCATCATCTTGACACCTAACCCCTGCCGAGACCCAAACAACGATCAAGACCCGACTCTAGAACCTTGATCGGACCTGGTCCTTGACCCGAGTTGAACCAACACCATTCGAGACCCAAAACCATCCCAAATCGGTCATCACCAACACCTAGCCATCCTCTGAAAACAACAACAATATAGCCACCAACGGGACCCCCACCTAGTCGTGAACCACCACGACCCTTTTACAACCATCACCATCTCGAGCCAACTCCCAGCCGAGACCCACCATCGATGCAAAGGGAGCCGACCCTGCAGTCACTACCACGTTAGAACCACCGCAATAATCAACCATCACGAGCCACCATGAAAAATTGTACCCGATCACCACCCAAACAAGCCCCACTGTGACCACCAAAACCAACCCATTCACCTCTGATTCACGTGGGATGAACTGCTGAAATGAAGCAATCTTGCTAAAATGTTTCGATGATTATTATTATTATTATTATTAGAAGCAGCAGCAGCAAAGATCTAGAGAGAGAGACAGTGAAAGAGAAAGAGAGAGAGAGAGAGAGTAGAGAGTGAAAGAGAGAGAGAGAGAGAGAGAGAGAGAGAGAGAGAGAGAGAGAGATAGAGAGAGATATAGGGGGTGGGGATGGGGTGGGATGGGGTAGGGTAGGGTAGGGTAGGGGTGAGGTGGGGTAAGATTTTTTATTAAAATTTCAAATTGAAAGTAAAAAGACAAAAATATCCCTGACATTAACGACCTTTTTTAACTGAGTTAGTGAAAAGGACGAATTTGGCAACAAAATCCAAACCTCAGGGAAGGAATTGCAAAAAAAATAAACTTTTGTACTGGAGTGGCAAACTTTTGGGGCGGAAACGACGAAAAAAACAAAACCGCTTGGGTAGCTTGGGAGAGAGTTATTAGTCCAAAAGACAAAGGAGGTATCGGGTTGGGATCACTCAAACATATGAACATGAGTTTGTTACTCAAATGGTGGTGGCGCTACAAATCCGAACCAACGAGCCTATGGCGTAGAGTTATTGATTCTATCCACCATATTAATCGGGCATGGTCATATCTTCCCATTAAGTCATCCATTGCCGGTGTTTGGAACTCCATCATTAAAGTTGGAAAGGATTTTGAAGACGCAAATATCAGGGTTGAAGATTTGTTCAGGGGTGTGCTTGGTAATGGCTCGGGGATTCGGTTCTGGCTCGATTTCTGGTGCAGGGAACAACCACTAAGGTACACATTCCCCAATCTTTTCTTACTTGAATCCGATAAATGCTCCACAGTTGCAGCTCGTATTATTCAACTGGGAAACATTTGGGTATTGGGTTGGGCTTGGAGTCGTGAAACAATGCAGGAACAGGAATCGCAGGAGCTTCAAGACTGCACCAGCATGCTTCGCAGCTGTGTTCTGACCGAGAATTCTGACAGTTGGAGCTGGAAATTAGACAAAGACGGAGCGTTTTCCATTGCCTCATGTCGTCAAAAGCTTTCGGCCACTGCTGTACCTTTCTACCCCTATGATTGGTGCAACCTGGTGCCTAAGAAAGTAAATCTATTGGCTTGGAGAAGTGAACAAGATCGTATTCCTACGCTGGAGGGGTTAACTCGTAGAAGGATCATCAACTCGCCCGCTACTTGCACACTCTGCAACGACCACACTGAAAACGCCGAACACCTCTTCATCTCATGCTACTTTGCAACCCAAATCTGGAGTAAAGTTAGTGATTGGTGTCGTATCCCACCCATCTTCACGTTTGAATTCAGAGACATTCTAAGGGCGCATAAAGTAGTCGGCATTGGTCGAGTCAAGATGAAGATTATCAAAGCTATCATCCTAACAACGATTTGGGCCATTTGGACTACAAGAAACAAGAAAATATTTTCCGGGAAACGACCGTGTTTGGATCAATGTTTGGGAGAAATCAAAGCTCTATCTTTCAATTGGGTTACAAGCCGAGCAAAGCAAATACCAAGGGATTGGAGAAAATGGTCGTCTTTTGATTTTAATGTATAATTAAATAACATGGGTTTGGTTGTTTTTGTATTTCACTCATATCTAGCACCTTGCTAGTGGATAATCTTGTATGTTATTGGGTTTGGTAATAAAAGTCTTTTGCCTTTCAAAAAAAAAAAATCTTTAATTTTCTATGTTAGTTTTAACCTAATTTTTAGTTTTTTCCTAAAATTTATATATATGTTTCTTCGGTCAACAATTCCCTCCAAGCGTTTACTGGAAAAAAAATTTTAAACTTTCCTGAAAATTTCATTTCCCCCTCAAAATCTAGGAATTTCCCTGACCAAATTAAAAACTTCCTCCACATTTTTCACCCATCTTCTCTCCCCAGTTGTTGTTGACCCTCCACCAAATCCACCATCTTAATCATCGATTGTGATCTACCGATTCCAACCACCTCCGTTTTCAGTTGCAACAAGACTCTCACATTCCGAAAAACCACCATCGCACCACCAGACGGGTAGCCTCCTCTATTCAATGTGCGCGTCATGTTACCAACTATCCCCCCTCATGCTGCTGTCACTTTGATACGGTTAAGTACTTTTGTAGTTATTCAGTCATATCCATAGTAGTTTTTTCTTTAAATGTATGGTTATTGCTATGTCGAATCCTTGAAGATAACTGATTATAAAGCTTTTGATTTATGGCTAATGTTTACTAGTTGTGTAGTTAAAAGTTGGAAAGCTTGAAGATGCACACCAACTGTTCGTTAAAATGCTACTACCAAATTGAAGAATTATTACAAGGTTTTATTGCATTTTGTTCTTAGTAAAAGCAATTATTGTTCCAGTTAATCTTATTGTTCCATGTATGCAAGTATATATGCTTTTGATGTAATCATTGGATTTATACGATTGTAGCAAACTTGCATCTTTTAGTTGTAGTCATGGCTTCACATCCATCTTTTTGGTTCTTTTAAAAGAACAAATATTTATCATCCCTACTTACACATAAGTTGCATCTTTTATTGCTTGTCTTTGCTTATCAATTAGGATATACATACGTACCAAGAAGGGTTTACTAACAATGTTGTAATTTCATTGTCTGTTACTTTAATTTCACATATAATTAAATGAGTAGAATGCTATTGTAACATGATATTATAAACTTTATTAATTGTATGGGTTTCAAAAATCATTTATGTAATGCTTTTCCATGAAAAGTCATATATAGACAAAAAATCATCTAACCATGAAAAGTCATGTATAAACAAAAACTCATATCTTGTAATGTTTTTCCATTGTTAATTTTGTGATAGCCTATCTTCTTAAGTAATGAAATTTGATGTGCTAAAAGACCATGTTACTATTACATTACTTTCATTATTAAGATTAGGTAGTTTTGATAAATTTTATGTACAAGAAATGCTTTTTGATATTCTTAGTATTTAGTAAATAACACTTTCATCTCTAAGTTTCGGGTTACTTTATCAAATTGGAGTGTGAATTTTCCTTTTACCTTATATGTCTAAACTTGTTTTCATATTGTGAAGGTTATGGAATTTATCTGGATACAACCTCCTCCTGAAGTGGCCTAAATTGACATAGATACCCTTTTACCAATAATCAAGTTATTGTCAGTTGTATCCCTCCAAAATTGTGTTAAAGACTATATTTTTCTATTACAAATGCTTCATGAATTGTTTAGGAAACTGGAGTTTGTATCGAAGCATGAGGTTTGTCATTGGGTTGCATAATTCATAAGCTTCATGCTAATGTCTCATTAAATAATATCGGTATGTATTTGTTAAACTTGTGAATGAATAATTTTAATGATCTGGAACATAATGCTTATACATGGATGGTTTATTTGTTAAAATTGTGATAGAAATAATTTTAATAATCTGGAACTTAATGCTCATACATTGATGGTTTATTTGTAGGTAGTCCGTGAGGGTTGAGGACGCATGATGACTCAGGATTCTATGTTGCTTGTTTCTTTCATTGCTTTTAATTTCTTTGTTAAATTTTACAAGACTTTATGTTGGATAGTGCTATGATTTATTTATGTTTAGTGTTTTTGTTATGAATATGCTTATTTGAAATATAATAAAGTTTTATTTCTTTCATTAGTTGATGTTATATATACAATAACTATTACGATGTTATATGTTTATTGTCTTTTTATTGTATAATAAAAACCATTCTTTGGATGTTCTAAACATATTGTAAAATTGTGTGTGGATGTTTAAAAAAGCGTTGTATCATATGACTTGTCAGGAATTTGAGCTTTTCTTAGGACGCTATATAGGTTGTTCATAGATATATTATGTGACCAAAAAATTGGTTTCATAATCTTATTTGGGATATTAGGACCCTTTTGTTGGTACTAAAATATCTATAATGTTACATCATAAGGGTCCTATAAATTAATTTTTAAGGACGCTTATATGTGTTTTAAAAGATTAAAAGTATGTAAAGACATGTTAGAACATTATGAAAGTGTCCTGATATGTTTTTATTAGGAGTTTTTGGGTTATTCTTTATGCGACCATAAAATTGGTTTCTCTCATTTGAGATATTAGGACGCTTTTTAAGTTTCGTGACATATTACGACCCCTTTACATGAAAGGCTTTTACCGTTGGTCCTATTAAATAAAAGGTCCTATAAAATAGCATTTTATGACGCTTTTGTGCGTACTAAAAACCCATTTTTGTTGTAGTGACCTCTTGTTTTTGCTTCGACTCATATTCCCCAAAAAGTGGATCCCGCTCTAATAGCTCCGAATAAATTAAATACGTGCATTAAGATACGAAGGCTTCTTATTCCACAACAACGAAAGCACTTTTTCACTCTTTCATATACTAGGGGATTTCACTTGGAAAAGAAAATGTTCCATACTAATGGATTCGGGTCCATAACCATGGGTTCCAATGCACGAGATCTTGTAGCACTTACCAATGAGGCCCTATCGATTAGTATTACACAGAAGAAATCAATTATAGATACTAATACAATTAGATCGGCTCTTCATAGACAAATTTGGTATTTGCGATCCCAGGTAAGATTGGTCCAGGATCATGGGATCCTTTTCTTTCAGATAGGAAGGGCTGTAGCACAAAATGTACTTTTAAGTAATTGCCCCATAGATCCTAAATCTATCTATATGAAAAAGAAATCATGTAACGAAGTGGATTATTATTTGTACAATTGGTACTTCGAACTTGGAACGAGCATGAAGAAATTAACGATACTTCTTTATCTTTTGAGTTGTTCTGCCGGATCGGTCGCTCAAGATCTTTGGTCTCTACCCGGACCCGATGAAAAAAATGGGATCACTCCTTATGGACTCGTTGAGAATGATTCTGGTTTAGTTCGTGGCCTATTAGAAGTGGAAGGCGCTCTGGTGGGATCCTCACGGACATGCAGTCAGTTTGATAAGGATCGAGTGACATTGCTACGACCTAAAAAGTAGCTTAAGGAACCAAGATCCTTCATGGAAGATTCGGCAGCTAAATGTGACATGAGTTTTTGGCGCAGAATATCCAAAGGCGCGGTCAAGATGATATCATCGACATAAATTAATAAATAGGTCGTGTCACCCCGTGATTGTAGGTGAAAAGCGAGTTATCACACTTACTCTGCATAAATCCGATGGAGAGAACAAAATCAGTGCATCGTTGGTACCATGCTCGAGGTGCTTGTTTTAGACCTTAAAGTGACTTTTTGAGAAGAAAAACATGATCCGAGTTATCTATGTGACGAAAACCCATGGGTTGATACATATAAATGGCTTCATTGAGGTTGCCATGAAGGAAAGCATTGGTGACATCCAATTGATGGATTGACCATGATTTTGAGAGAGCTAGAGTAAGCACCGTCCGGATAGTAGCCGGTTTTACAATCGGGCTAAATGTCTGGCCACAATCAATGCCTCCCTCTTGATTTCGACCATCACATACCAGTCGAGCCTTGTACCATTCCAAAGTGCCATCGGACCTGTATTTATGCCTGAACAAGCACATACTACCAATAACATGCATGTGTGCCTGCCTCGGCACTAGTTCCCAAGTTTTATTTTTAAGTAAAGCATTAAATTCGTTTGTCATGGCAGAGCACCAATCCGGATTAGTAAGGGCGTCCTTTAGGTTTTTGGGAATGGGAGAGATGGTGTGGGTATGAAGGTTAAATATTTGTTTAGGTTTGGTGATACCCGAGATTACGCGTGTACGCATTGTGCGAGTTGGTGGTGGGGGCGGGTTTGGGATAGGTACCGATGGTGAAGGTGATAGTGAAGGGTGGTCCAATTATGGTGGAGGGGTGGGGGCCTGGTTCGGGTAATCTTGGGATTGGGTTGGTGAGTGTGGGGACGAGGCGGGTGGAGGGTCGGATGTTGGGCTGTGTGGATCAGGGAGGTTTGTGTTGGGTGGTTGGGCCGAAGTGTTTGGTTGGGTAGGAATGGAAGTTGTAGCAGGTTGGGTATTGGTTTGGTGGTTAATAGGCTGGGCCGAAGGATTTGTAGTTTGGTGGGTGAGGTATGGGGTTAGGGGTTCATCCAGAAAGTTGTAGGTTTGAAGCATTGATTGGGGTTTATTGGAAAAGGGAAATATTGTTTCATCAAAAAGGACGTGGCGACTGATAGTAATTTTGTTGGTGGTTAGGTCGAGGCACTTGTATCCACGATGATTAGGTGCATAGCCAAGGAGGACACAGTGTGGATCGGTATTCAAGCTTATGGATGGTGGTGTGAGGAATTAAGGGGTAGCATAGGCAACCAAAGACCCTAAAGCAATCATAAGTGGGATGGGTGTGATAAAGGCGATAGGTGGGGGTTTGAAATTTTTGGACTTTGGAGAGAATGATGTTTAAAAGGTAGGTGGCAACTTCAACGACATGATGCCAATAATTGTTTGGCATTGAGGATTGGGCTAGGGGGTTCTCATGATGTTGTTAATGGATCAGATTTTGCGTTCTGCTTTGCCGTTTTGGGAGGATGTGTGGGGGCAAGAAAAAGGAAAATGCATTCCGTCTAATTTGCAAAAGGTTTGAAACTGGTTGTTGACATATTCTCGTCCATTATCACATTGGAGTTGTTTTATTTTTCTGCTGAATTGTGTTTGGATAAATATTGTGAAAATGGTGAACATTGAAAATATGTCAGATTTGTTTGTTATGGGGTAGGTCCACAAGAAATTGGTGTAGTCATCTAAAAACAAGACATAATAACGGTGTCCCCCATTATTGATAATGGGAGAAGTCCAAACATCACTGTGAATAAGATCAAATGGCATTAAAGTACTTGTAAAAGAAGTTGCAAAAGGGAGACGAGCATGTTTCCCAAAAATACAAGCATGAAAAACTTTATTATTTTTAGAACTACATTTTATTGAAGTAGAAGTTTTTAAAGTTTGTAAAATAGCTGGGCCTGGGTGACCGAGCCGTTGATGCCAGATGTCTTGGGAAATAGCAGCAAAAGTAGATGCAGTGAAAAGTTTTGTGATGTTGGACGGGCTGAGAGTGTAGAGATCTCCCGAGCTTTTGCACCGTAGGAGAGGTCTCTTGGTCCGAAGGTCTTTCATAGTAAAATCAAATGGGTCAAATTCAAAAGATAATTGGTTATCAGTAGTAAAACGACGGACAGAGATTAAATTTTTGACAAGGTTAGGGGCATAAAGGACATTTTTAAGTTTAAAAGGTGGGAAAAGTGGTGGTAGAGTGATGTCACCCAGTTCTAAAAACAGAATGGTTTTGCCATCACCAACAATAATGTTACGAATAATGCTTTTAATAATATTTGAGAACATAGTATGCTAAGGAGACAAAGTACCTGATGCACCGATGTCCATTGTCCAAGATGGATCATTGTGATGGTGTGCCAAATTATATAGGACCGGGCTGAGGCATCGCTGTTGTTGGACCAATTTGTGACACCCGGCATGTTTGGTTTAAACATATTAGTAACATCTAAGTCTACCTTAGCGAGAAACGTTTATAAACGAACTTAACTGGGTTAGTTGAGTCGGGTCAAGTTAGGATTGTCCAGGATACAATGATCTGGAGGATCATTGGGAGTCGTTTTGGTAATACACTAGTACCGGGTTCCGTTGTTGGTGACATTACATGAACTAATTAAGTATATGTATAGATTATGGGTCGTGTGGTGGATTATATACATAGATGTGTTTAAATGATGTGTAAATTATTATCTATGCTTAAATATGTCAAATATAGATTAAGGATGCATGCTTATGTGTTATGAGGTGTTAGAATGCGTTAAACACGACAAACTGGAAAACTGATTAAAAGGATGCATACTGTGATCGTTGACTTGGGTCCTGGTTTGTCATGCGCCTCGCGGTAAAACCCCGCAAGTGGTAATTTGAGGGTGTGACAGATTGGTATCAGAGCCAATGGTTATAGTGAACTAGGACTGCATGTAGAGTCTGGTCTATAGCCGAGTCGCACACACTAGACGGTCACATACTTGAGTCTATTAGTGGGATACGTACTAACGTTGTCGGGGTGTCCTTACATCATCGTCATGTTTCTCCGTTACATCATCCACTTTTATTTGAGTTCTTACTTACTCTTGTCTTCTTCTTCTGGATTGAAGAAGGAGGGCTTGATTTGTTGGTTCTAGCACACACATGCCTTCTTACACTTGCACCTATCGTCACACGTTACTAGGCGACGATATTCAGTGACTGGGGTCTGGATTAGGGGTACATCTGGAGGACCATGTAGAGCAGTTTATCATTTCGGGTGCACACGAAATAATAAACTGGAATGCATGAAAATCCCGATGGACTTCGAGTTTGGATGTATAGTCCTGGATTTGTCCCTAGGTTAACTCTTGTAAATTTCTAGTGGCTGACACTGGAAGTGAATCTGAATCTCTCGATTTCTTGATTTGTTAGATCATGTCTGGTGCTCGCGGTGGTGGACGTCGTGGTGGCGGTGGTGGCCGTGCTGGCGGCGGTGGTCGTGCTGGAGGCGGTGGTCGTGGTAACATCAACATGACCCAGGCTGAGCTGAACAACTTGCTACAGCAGCAAGTGAACATGGCTATGGCAAATTTCCAGGCTGGGATTAATGCCATGGGTGGTGAGTTGATTTCTGTCAACCTTGCCTCATTTTCGGGTTTCGTGTCCTTTCGTTTGTGTTTTACTCGTGTACCGTGTTTCAGGTGTTGGTGCCAATCCACCCCCACCTCAGTGCTCTTATAAGAAGTTCCGGGACTGTCAGCCCCATAACTTCGCTGGAATTGAGGGAGCGGTGGGACTGCTCCGATGGCTGGAGAAGGTGGAGTCTGTATTTGTTATGTGTAACTGTCCTGCTGGGGACCGGGTAAAGTATGCTACTGCGACATTTGAGGGGCCTGCACTGTCGTGGTGGAATGCTACTACATAGAACATGGGATTGGGGGAGGCTATTGCTATGCCCTAGGCGGAGTTTGTGCAGCTGTTGAGAGGTGAGTACTGTCCGAGAGAGGAGATACAGAAGTTGGAGCATGAGGTCTGGAGTTACAAGATGGTTGGGTCTGAGATTGAGGAATACACTGTGAGGAGGAATGAGCTGGCGGTGTTGTGTCCTGATTTACACACACCCGAGTACAGGAGGATCGAGCACTATGTGTCTGGACTAGTGCCCGAGATTGCTGGGTTGGTGGCTGCTGGGAATCTTCCCACTATTGCTGAAGTTGTCCGATCAGCTCATCGGATGACTAACCTAAAGGTGGCAGAAGGCGTTTTGCCACCCAAGGGTGCTGCTGTGAAGGTTGCTGAGGGGAACAAGAGGAAGTGGGATAGTGTGGGGAAGAGCGTGGTGCCAGCTCAGCCGGCGAAGAAGTTTGATGCATCTGGGTCTTCTTCTGGGCAGAAGACGGGTGGGTATGTTGGGAAGCATCCTAAGTGCAATAAGTGTGGTTTTCACCATTCTGGGGGGTTGTGATAGAGCTCGATGTCATCGGTGCCATCAGTTGGGGCACCATGCTAAGGATTGCAAGGTGACACTCACCCCAACTCAGACTCCGGCGGCGGAGGCAGGACTGCACGTGCTTTCGTCATCGGATCTGCGGAGGCTAGGCAGGATCCAGACACAGTTACCGGTACGTTCCTTCTTAATGATCGCTATGTTTCTGTCTTGTTTGATTCTGGTGCCGATAAGAGTTTCGTATCTTTGGATGTTAGTCGATTGCTAGATATAGTACCCACACCTTTAGAGGCTAAGTACTTAATAGAATTGGCTGACGGTAAGAAAATCGAAGCGACACACACCCTTAGGGAATGTCGCTTGGAACTGTCGGGTTTGTCTTTCCCCATTGACCTTATACCGGTACCCCTGGGTAGTTTTGATGTCGTGGTCGGCATGGATTGGTTATCGTTGTATCGCGCAGAGATCGTTTGTTTTGACAAGGTTGTTCGGATCCCTCTCCCTGATGGAGAGATTCTTTCGGTTCGTGGCGAGAAAAGCGGTGCTCCACTGAGTATCATTTCTAGCATGAAAGCCCGTAAGTATCTTCGGAAGGGCTGTTCGGCCATTCTGGCACTTGTTAACGTTTCTACTGACGATGAGAAGAAGATCGAGGATATTCCGGTGGTTCGTGACTTTTCTGATGTGTTTCCTGATGATTTACTTGGTCTTCCTCCCCATCGTCAGGTTGAGTTTGGTATTGATCTCACTCCGGGCGCAGCTCCTCTTCCCGAGCTCCGTATCATCTTGCACCTCCCGAGATGCAAGAGTTGTCCAGCTAGTTACAGGAACTCTTGGAATAGGGTTTCATCCGACCGAGTTCTTCTCCGTGGGGAGCTCCTATTTTGTTTGTGAAGAAGAAGGATGGAAGTCTTCGTATGTGTATTGATTATCGTGAGCTGAACAAAGTGACCATCAAGAATCGTTATCCTCTTCCTCGCATTGATGATCTCTTTGACCAGCTTCAGGGCTCCAGCTACAATTCGAAGATTGATTTGCGGTCCGGTTATCACCAGTTGCGCGTCAGGGAAGCTGACATTCAGATGACTGCTTTTCGCACTCGTTATGGTCATTTTGAGTTCTTGTTCATGCCTTTTGGCCTCACTAACGCACCGGCGGTGTTCATGGATTTAATGAACCGCGTTTGCAAACCTTACCTTGATAAGTTCGTCATCGTGTTCATTGACGATATTCTGATTTATTCCAAGAACAAGGCGGATCATGTGGAACATCTGCGGTTGGTCTTGGAACTTTTGAGACAGGAGCAGTTGTATGCTAAGTTTTCGAAGTGTGATTTTTGGCTACGTGAAGTTCAATTCCTAGGACATGTGGTGAATGAACTGGGAATTCATGTCGATCCGGCTAAGATCGAAGCTATTAAAGACTGGGAAGCACCAAAGACGCCATCTGAGGTGCGGCAATTCCTTGGTCTTGCGGGTTACTATCGTCGCTTTAATGAGGGATTTTCGAAAATCGCTCAACCCCTCACTGCTCTTACCCAGAAGGACCGAAAGTTCGACTGGGATGAACCACAAGAATCAGCATTTCAGATGCTGAAGCTTAAACTTTGTTCTGCACCTATCTTATCCTTGCCAGAGGGTACGGATGACTTTGTTGTATACTGTGATGCTTCTATTCGTGGTCTCGGTTGCGTGTTGATGCAGCGCGGGAAGGTTATTGCTTATGCTTCTCGTCAACTCAAAGTTCATGAGAAGAACTACATTACTCATGACTTGGAACTGGGTGCGGTAGTCTTTGCGTTGAAAATCTGGAGACCTTACTTGTACGGTACCAAGTGTGAAGTATATACCGATCACAAGAGTCTTCAGCATATTTTCGACCAGAAGGTGTTGAACATGCGGCAGCGTCGCTGGGTTGAACTCCTGAACGATTATGACTGTGCCATCAAATACCATCCTGGCAAGGCGAACGTTGTGGCAGACGCCTTGAGCAGGAAGGAGTCTGCGAACCCTCGTCGTGTTCGAGCCTTACAGCTCACCATTCATTCGTCATTGCCTGACCGAATCCGTTCTGCACAGTTGGAAGCTTTGAAGGAGGAAAACCTTAAGGCTGAAACTATGCACAGTGCCGACAAGCATCTTGAGCTCAGGACCGATGGCTTACACTATTTTGCGGAACGTGTTTGGGTCCCATTGTTCGGGGGATTGCGCGAGCTTGTTTTGGATGAAGCTCACAAATCCCGGTATTCTATTCACCCTGGCTCCGATAAGATGTATCAGGATTTGAAGATACTTTATTGGTGGCCAAACATGAAAGCTGATATAGCTTCTTACGTCAGCAAATGTTTGACTTGTGCTAAAGTCAAAGTGGAGTATCAGAGGCCGTCTGGTCTCCTGCAACAACCAGAGGTTCCGGAATGGAAGTGGGAGCGAATCACGATGGATTTTGTCACCAAGCTACCAAGATCACCTAGTGGTTATGATATGATTTGGGTGATTGTTGACCGGCTGACAAAATCGGCACGTTTTATACCTATTAAGGAAACCGATGGACTCGAGCGGTTGGCTCGACTTTACCTTAAGGAGGTGGTTGCTCGGCACGGGGTGCCTTTTTCTATTATCTCTGATCGTGATTCTCGTTTCGCTTCACGTTTCCGGAAGGCTCTGCACAAGGCTTTGGGTACTCAGTTGGATATGAGTACGGCTTATCATCCGCAAACTGATGGACAGAGTGAGCGGACGATTCAAACCTTGGAAGACATGCTTCGGGCATGTGTTATCGATTTTGGCAAAAGTTGGGAGATCCACCTGCCGTTAGTGGAGTTCTCCTACAACAACAGCTATCACTCTAGCATCAAGGCAACTCCGTTCGAGGCTCTTTACGGACGGAAATGTCGATCACCACTTTGTTGGGCCGAGGTGGGTGAGATCCAGCTCACTGGTCCGGAACTCGTGTACGAAACTTTGGAGAAAATCGTACAGATCCGTCAACGTTTGGCTGCTGCACGGGATCGTCAGAAGAGCTATGCCGATCGCCGTCGAAAACCTTTAGAGTTCCAGGTTGGGGACAGGGTACTTCTGAAAGTTTCACCATGGAAGGGTGTCATACGCTTCGGAAAGCGTGGCAAGCTTAACCCTCGTTATGTCGGACCATTCGCAATCCTGGATCGGATTGGACCGGTGGCATACAGACTTGACTTACCGGCGGAGCTCGGTAGTGTGCACAACGTCTTCCATGTGTCTAACTTGAAGAAGTGCTTGGCTGATGAATCTCTCATTGTACCACTGGAAGAGATCAAGGTTGATGATCGTCTTCGCATTGTGGAGGAACCTGTCGAGATTCTCGACTACAAGATTCGTAGCCTTCGTCGGAGTAAAATCCGCATCGTTAAAGTCCGTTGGAACTCGAACCGTGGACCGGAGTTCACATGGGAACGGGAGGATCAGATGAAAGCTAAGTATCCTCATCTTTTTCCGAAGCGCGCGTTTGAATCGAGGCATGTTACTGCTGAAGCGGAATGAATCTCGGGTCGAGATTCCTTTCAACGTGGGGATGATGTGACATCCGGTAATTTTCTTTTCGTTCTGTTCTTTTTGTTTCCTTCTTTTGGGGCTTTGCGCAATTTTCGGGACGAAAATTCTTTCAACGTGGGGATGATGTGACACCCAGCATGTTTGGTTTAAACATATTAGTAACATCTAAGTCTACCTTAGCGATAAACGTTTATAAACGAACTTAACTGGGTTAGTTGAGTCGGGTCAAGTTAGGATTGTCCAGGGTACAATGATCTGGAGGATCATTGGGAGTCGTTTTGGTAATACACTAGTACCGGGTTCCGTTGTTGGTGACATTAAATGAACTAATTAAGTATATGTATAGATTATGGGTCGTGTGGTGGATTATATACATAGATGTGTTTAAATGATGTGTAAATGATTATCTATGCTTAAATATGTCAAATATAGATTAAGGATGCATGCTTATGTGTTATGAGGTGTTAGAATGCGTTAAACACGACAAACTGGAAAACTGATTAAAAAGGAGTTCTGGTTCGACCACTTCGAGTGGACAATCGGGGACTAGATAACCTTATGGTTATTAGTCGGAACACTTATGTGAACATTTTGATAGATCTCCGGTAGAGGGATTATCAAGGGCTAAACATCTTTACTTGTAATTGAAGAACGCTATCTAAGGTGAGTTCACGGCCCCACTTTTACTGCTTTAACTTTTGGGGGAGAAAACATGCGCTAAACTGTTTTGGTAACATATGTCATACTATGGTTTTAACTTTGTATTGCTATACGATCTTTGGAAGTCCCGGGGGAAACCATGAATGTGCGGGGATGCACAACGGGGGAAATGTGGATAGATCTATTGGGCGTGACCAGCCCCACTCGTCGGCTTGGAGGGCCGGGCGGGTGCATATTGTCTCGAACAGGAACATTGGTATCATGCTGAACATACTGGCTGCTTAAACATGCTAAACATTGCTAAACGTGTCCAATAATGGTTTCCAATCGTAGTAGTAATAAAACATACGCCTAGCTAGCGTACTTGGTAACATTGATATAGTATAGACATGGTAACGTTTTGGTAACATATTGAACAAACCTGTGAACTCACCAGCATTATATGTTGACATCTTTTTGGCATGTTTTTCTCAGGTCGCTAAGGTAGCAATGAATGGAACTAGGCGCACGGGTCTGCATTGGCGTCTAGGCATAGTTGCACGTTTTGTAATAAAAAGTGTTTTGAATAACTTTGGATCATAGCATAGCTGTTTAAATACTTCTTAACTGCTTCCGCTTATAAAATCGTTGTTTATGGATTTACGCTTTTCATATAGAGTTGTTTATTGTGATCGTTGACTTGGATCCTGGTTTGTCATGCGCCTCGCGGTAAAACCCCGCAAGTGGTAATTTGAGGGTGTGACACAATTGAGCCTTGGGCCCAATATACCTTGAGTCGTGTGGTTTCCAGATTGTGAATTAGGAGCCTGGGCCAATGGATAAGGACATGGTGGGACTTGAGTCCATGGAAACCAATTATTATTGGATGGTTGTGGGCCATTCCAGTAGGGATAAGACCAAGGGGGAATGTTTGAATTATTATTACTGTATCTTCCTCGATTAACGGCGGGATGAAGAGGGTGGGTCGACATGGTTGTTATGAAGAGAAGGAGTGACTGTTTAGATTTAAGGAGAAAATTGAATAAGAAAGAAAGAATCGGCAGAAGGGAATGCCAAGAGGATTGGAAGACAGAAGTTGGAAAAGAAAGCTAGGGTTACTTAAACTCTTGATACCATGAAGAATATGAATCAATTGCTTGCCCTCTTTTGATTGATCTCATTATAATATATACAAATCCCTAAATTTGGTGAGAAACGAATTAGCAAAAATGATTACAAAATAATCTACCTAATTTACATTAGGAATATTCTAGAGCTATTCTATTAGAAAGATTATAATCGAAATATTTGTATTCATATATATTCGAGTATTGTGTGTAATCTTCCAGAGTCATATCAATAAAATATATTTTTACATCTATATATATATATATATATATATATATATATATATATATATATATATATATTGCAAAGAGATTAATCCTACATGTCATACTCTTATGCAATCTCCCCTTTGAGAGATGCCACATATGATGTGATGTGGCAACTCTAGACCAATTAAAAAAATGAATAAATATGGTTTAAATATGGTTTAACCCAATCTATTAAATATCTAATTTAATAAATGTAAATATTAAACTTTTATTATTTTCTCTCTCATGTTTTCTCTCATAACTTTTAAACGTTAATATCTTTTATATACGAGATTTTTTAAAGAAGAAAAAATACACCAAATTAACGAGCGTTTTATTATCTTTCCAACGAGTACCATAGTGCTATATAAAAAACGGAGAAAAAAACAACTATTTTTTGTAATCCGACATGTATTGTGTCAGGTTTAGGATTAATTTAAAAAAATTGTGGGTTTGGGTCGGGCCTGGGATTAGGTGAGACCCATCAATATTTTAAAATAATAATATGATAACTTATGACAGAGATTTGTTTAAAATAAATAATAATAATAATAATAATAATAATAATAATAATAATAATAATTAATCATATATTGGTAAGCCATTAATTATGTTGTCTTATTAGATATTATATTATGTCATATTAGATATTTTAACCCGGGACGCTCTCGGGATAAAAACTAGTTTCTTGTGTATTAAGGTGTTTAACCGGTATTTCTTCGTCTACAAATTTTAATTTTTATTTAGAAATTAGATGGCGAGGCTAGGTGGGGGTTGTTTATTAAAGAGAAAAACCAAGGGTTTGAGCCCTCCCCCACTAGGTGAATAAAGAGAGATTAAATAGGAGAGTGTAGTAATTAGCCGATAAAAAAAGGAAATTACCAAAAAGGATGAACAAAAAAGAAATCTGGCGTGGAGTAAACGTAAATACGTAATCAGATAAGGTGGTGTTTTGTTTCGTCCAGACTGACATGTCATATCTGAGACTTGAGAGAGATTATCAAAGTACACTAATATTCTATTTTCTACTTGAGCAATACATCAAAAAAATAACGCAATTCAATTTATGAATTTATTTATAGTATTAAAGGAACAAATATATTTAAATGTTAAAAACATATAAACTTTATACTAGATTCCCACTCGTGGCCTAGTCGTAAGAAGGCCCGGGTTCTACATTGGAGAACCAAGTTCAATCTCTCACTTGTGTCACTTTTGATGGATTATTGCAATTAATGATTTAAGCTAAGCCTTGTGAGGTTGCCACTTCGAATCCCTACAGTGGCGAAGCTTGAGAATTTGGCCCGGGGGGTCGGAAGTCAGCGGTCACGGGACGGGATCTAATTTTTTTTCTGTAGCTATAGTTCTGGTGATATGTCCGTGTCGGTGATTCGATTCGGGTCGGGTCGAATCGAATCAAACATTAAATACAATAAATATAAAAGTTTTAAGCATTCTTTAACAAACAATTGAACAAAGACACTAAAACATTAAAAATGAGACAAAGGGTTGGTACATGGATGAAGAATTACAGTTCATCCCGTCGACCTTTAAGATTTTTGAATTATTCAATTATGGATTGGGGTGCAAACGAGCCGAGGTAAGCCCGAGCTCGATCAGGCTCGAGCTCAAAAGACTTATGAGAGCTCGAGCTCACCTCGTTTACTATCTATTAGTTAATATTTTAAATAAAAGTAACATAAATAATTGGTTCGGAGCTTGATAAATGAAGTTCGGCTCGGGCTCGTTTAGTAAACAAGCTTAAATGAGTGGGTAAATATTATTAAATATTAATAAACCTAATATTACACTAAGGTTTGATGAGCCCGACGAACTTCACATGCTAGGCTGAGCTCGGGCTCGATTAGTAAACGAGTTTTGTTTTAAACTCAAGCTCGGGTTCGATAAGGCTCTGCTCGTTTCGAGATTTTTACCCAGCCAAGCTCGAGTAGCTAAGAGATAACAACTCAATCGCTTGCTTATTGAATCTACTATCCCGCTCATGTAGTTGTTGTTCTTAGTACTTTATGATTTGAACTTTACATTTACTTTGTTTTGGGTTAAAGTTTTGGTTTATATAACTATTTTTTTAAACGGGGGGTCGAAACTATATATACCAAAAAATTCCATACGAAAACTATATACTCGAAACTTCTGAGCGAAAATTCGGGGGGGTCGGCCGCCCCTCCCCGCCCCTTTAATGCTCCGCCCCTGAATCCCTAGCCCATCTGGGTTTCGCCTCACCGTGTCTTACGCTAGAGAGTTATGTTTTTGTTGCGGCACAACAAGTGTTAAGTGGTAGCCGACGGTATGGTTTCCCAGGGGAACGTCAAAGCCACACTTTGAAAACAGCATGGACCCGATTAAAACAAAATAGTCTTGCCAAAATGGGGCAACGGGGTTCACTAATTTAAGGAGTGCAACGACCATACACAAAGAAAGTGTCGTCAAATTTGGTTATAATGATCTTTTAATTTTTTGTATGGAGAAAATTTTAAAAATTGACAAACTCTTCTTTTCTTTTTTATGTTTATAAGATAATTTTGCTAAGCTGAATTTAAACTAAAGTCCTAGAAATTGTTAATTAGAGCATTTCCGGAGCCTTTGATAGTCGACATGGATCTTAGGAAGAGGAAGAATACGTCGAGTAGAGAGGGAGGAAAGATAGGTACTTGTGCGCGGATCCCCTTGACGAAGTTAGTGATAGAAAGACCGGGGGGGGGGGGGGGGGGGGGGGGGGGGGGCGTGTTCGTGAGATACCTTCAGGTAGTGTGACAAGTTAGCGGAAACACAAACACACACACGCAATCAATAGACAAAAAGTAAAACACACGAGATATAACGTGGTTCGGTGAAAAGTGACCTTCAGTCCACGAGTTTAATAAAAAATAATATTAATAAAGAGACGAGAACCTCTTCAACATTTGATTTCTATTCCAAATAAATTAGCAAACTGATAGGATAATATTTCGATCGTGGGCAAACCACAAGCAAAGACAACAACCCCTAGGACTTAGCATAACATGAATTTGATTATAGACTTTCTCCTTAATCTCTATATATAATATGAAAGTAATTATGTGACAACTCTAAACACAGATCGTTGCTTTCTTTTTTTTTTTTTTTTTATATAGAGTATTATCCCTATTTTCTAGTAACACACAGTATATCTTCGAGATTTTGTTTCTTGTAATCAAGCTTAATGAAAAGATATAACTATAGAGTGAAATATGAGACTTACCAAGATCCATAGTTATAATACTTTGTTTTAGATCTTTCACATTGTGTTATGTTTGCCAGATCACACAAATACACGTCAACAGCTGGCTAGAAGTCTTCATTTGCGTTGATTTTCTCGTCTTGAAGTTTAAGTCTATAATCTATATAAGGTCAATAGAACAAATACTTGGTAAGTAGTGGTGAAGCTAAAAAAAAAAACAGTGGTGTGTCGATAAATGAATATGCTAACTCAGAAAATTTTTAACTTCTAAACAACTTTAAGTGATTAACATATGATGCACACACATGTTTTTAACTTTTAAGAGGTAATTAACTACTCCATTTTACATTCACCATAGAACTAATTACATGATTAATCCCTGTGGTATACATCTATATTACAACTTTGATACATATTTATTAGAAGCTACACCACTAATCAAAAAAGGTAACATGGTTGATTCTTACGGTAACATACTAACATGGTTGGCCTGTGACATAGTTTACTCCTGCGAATTTTATTAGAGTTCAATTAGTTTGCTTCTTAAAGCACCTTTCTTTGCAAAACTCTTTTGGAAAGTTTGATAAAATGCCTCTTTAAGGGGAATTGGAATTTGGAATAATCGATGGATGATTTAATGATAAACTCGCCAAGGATCTTAAAACATGCATGAAACATGGAAGACCAACTTATTTCAGTGATAAAAGTTCTTGAAACAAGAAGATACATGAAAACTTGGGGCCTAAAAAGATCCTAACAAACTTATGTTGTTATCTGGTGTGTATGAAATAATTTTTGGATCTCTCACCGTGCGAAGATTCGAAACCTCTCTTGGGCCGATTGGGCCAATTTCGATGTAGCTAGCTTCGTGTAATCTCTCCTTTGGTGTTGTTTGGGTGTTTTGTTTTTTCCAGCTTCTGGCTGGCTCTTTATATTCAGCTATAAAGTGGTTGCCGTTCAAAAAAAAAAAAGTCACCTCTAAGAAAGTTATAGGCATATATGATGCATCATTATATTATGAAAAAAATCAAAATAACTTTACGGTATGCAAGTTATTTTTTCATATATAATTTTTTCGTATATAAAGTAAGCAACTGCCTCGCATTAATATTTATATTTTTTTTAACATTAACTACAAAATATATGCGAATAAATTCCAAAATAATTAAAGAGTGCAAGATAGCCTTTTGTGTTTTCCTATTTTTTTAACAGAAAAAAATAGACTAAAGAAAAGACATAAGCATGCATGGATAATTTTGTTCCCTCATTGGATGCCTGTAATCTCTTTATCAAAATCACCTTTTTCCACTTGAGAGGATGAATGAAGGGTCTATACTAGTATACTATCGTTCTAATTATATATAATAAAGCCAACACCTCCCTCATCATGTATGTTTTTTTCTAAAAAAATGTTACAACTTCTGGTTTTGTTTACTATTATATTTTTATAAAATAAAATTTTAAGGTCAACTTCATTAAAAACAGTAAATCAGCCCCAAACGGGGACGGCACAACCATAAACACGTACTTAAATAATTACAAGTTTAAACTAATTTTCCTAAAAAAACAAACTTTAACTAGACCTACTTTTTAACCAAATGTACCCCCATCAACTTCACCTCACTTGTAATGCCTTTATTCTAGCCGGCTTGCTATTAAACTTGAACCCGTTTCTCGCCCTCCACAAACACAAGTATCGAATCCTTATAATCCCCTAAAAAGCTTATTTTGCCCACCCTTTCAACCCAATGTTATTGTGGGTCTCTATTAGGTATTTTAAAGAAAATGCAAAGATGTTTTTATGCTACACCATGCACTAACAAGCGACCATAAGACCAAAGCAGTGAAGCATCTAATCAAAACATTCTCCATCATCTCATTTCCAAAATTGCACATTGGACAAGTTGTGTTATCAATACATATATTCCTTTCTTTAAGGCAACAACAGGGGGATTTTTTTTCCATCTCAACCCATCAAACAAAAACGTTACGTTTTATAGCTAACCATTTGCACCACTAAGAAACAAACAAGTCGCTGCGAGCCTGCCCTTTGTTCAAAAGCCTTTTAACAACCCCCACACTAAACCCACCATCGGCCTATCCTATCCTCCTATCCACTTCCACCCATCTATTCTGGCAACCAAAGACACAAAGATCAGTATGTTGCACAATTCTAACAACTCCCTAGCATCCAATACCGATGTAGGCGAGCTCTTCCGGTTCCAGCCGCCACCCGAACTGCAGACCTTGCCACTTTTGTCCTTTAGAGGCCCATTAATAATCCAAGGATCCAACCAAAAGGATGTCCATTCTCCATTCATGACAAGCCCTTTGAAAAAGCATCTCAATGTAATACCGTCAATTACCGTTCTAGATAGAGATTTGGCAATGATGCACCACACCAACCTATTGATTTTCGAGTCGGGATGAAATCCCAACAATACCTAGTCGTGTGAATAGCTTTAATAACTCTTATCCATAGATTGCTAGTTTCCACTTTGAATCTCCACCCCCATTTAGCTAAGAGAGCAACATTTATATTTTTTTAACTTGCTATGTCCAAGACCCCCCTTCAACTTAGGCGTTGTAACATTGGCTCACGCCACCTAATGGAGTTTTTTTTTGCTTTCGCTGGTTCCACCCCAAAGGAGATTTACGTCGAATGGCAACAAGCTCCTCCATTACAACAGATTAGTTTTACTAACCTGCTGCGTGACGTGGCCAATGTAAATGTTGGTGCACCCTTCGGGTCTCAGCATGATGCGGAACCAATCCAAGTGCTACCGGTAACGTCCAAAACGATGAGGTAGATTCCCCTATGACGGACGAAGAAACCGTGGCGGTACCTCAATATATTGCCAGTAACGACCTGAACGACGGCTTCTATGACTTCGGAAGCGGGGGCTCTAAAGATACGGAAGACAGTCATCATGAAGCACCCATATCAGATGACAGTTCCTCTAAAGACGAGGCCGTAGCTAGTCAGGGGCCCTTGGTGACCAAACCAACTGACGGATTAACTCTCCAGTTACGTCCACATCAACACAACGATCCTGAAGATGGTGTGGAGGTAACTGATTCCGTGGTTCCAGATTACGAAGATGACGACTTTGTGTTATGGAGCCCAAATATGAAAGATATCCGTGTTGGTATGTATTTCAAATCCAAAGTTGAGGTTGACCATGCAGTTAGACAGTGGAATGTTCATCGTGGTCGAGAGATGTTTGTAAGGGAAAGCAAAAGAAAATTTATACAAGGTCATATGTTACACTAGAAGACCAAAATTTGTAAATCCTTTCGTTCGTGTTCGAAAGTGTGAGTGGCGTTGCACCACAACCAAAAAGTCTAATGCACACTATTGGCGAATTATTGTGTGGGGTGTCGAACACACATGCTATTCAACGGTGGTACGTAACAACAACAAAAGTTTATGATTGAATGTTATTGCTGCACACATCCTCCCACAAATTCGTGCAGACGTTAAGTTTAATGTAAAGTAGATTCAAACGTATGTCAAGCAACATTTGAATGTTGATGTTACGTATTCTAAATCGTGGCGAGCACGAATAAAGTCAATATAACTTATCTATGGTGACTGGGACAACAATTTTAAGGCGACAGACACAACGGTATAATTATGCAATGGAAAAGCTTCCATGCTGGATGGAACCCAACGCGTACCATCGTTATTGTCTTCGTCACATTAGAAGCAATTTCAGCGGGAGGTTCGAGAATAAACAACTACATAAACTCTGTTGGAATATTGGTAGCAGATCTCAGTGAAGAAAGTATCGGTGGGGTGTTCGCGAAATAAGGCTGCAAAATCAAGAGGCTTGGGACTACCTTAACAACATTGATAAGAGTAAGTGGACAGTCAAGTATGATAAAGAACATCGTTGTTAGGGTAACCTAACGACCAACATTTCCGAGTCCATGAACAATGTATTGCGTGAAGCCCGACTACTGCCAATCACAACTCTGGTTGACTATACCTTTCGTAGAGACGTCGAGCAGTATGTTAAGCACACTAAGATTTCTCACAGTTGCAACTCCCCTCTACCATATCGCATTTAGAGCAAGTTTGAGAAACTATACTCAGTAGCCATGCAACATGAGGTGACGTGCTTTGATCGGATTGATGGAAGGTTCAATATACTTTCAAGATTTGAGACAAATGACCGTGGCGGAAATGACTACACCGTTGAGTACAAAAGAAGGGTATGCACGTGTGGGAAATGGCAAATGTCCAGATTTTCATGTTCCCATGCAATTGTCGTTTGCAATTGGATGGGTAAACACCCTCACAATATAACTAATTGGATATACCACACGAACACATGCATGGAGCAGTACAACGGTCATTTCTACATGTTAGGACCTAGGTCTGAATGGCCTCGGGCGGAGTGGAGAATTAATGGGGATCCGTCGATGATTACAACACATCGAGGCAGAGTGCGTTCGAGAAGAATACACAATGAGATGGATGTGAACTATGGCGATCAACCGAGGACTCGTACATGTAGCATCTGTGGATAGACCGGCCATAAAAAGAAGACGTGTAACAATGCAATTCGTCTTGGGACTCACTGAATGATCCTACAGGGTTCTACCAGTCGTATCAACAATGTCATTCTTCTATGCAAGTTTAGTTTATCGTAATCGTATTTTCTTATTTTTTACTATCTATGTAATGATATCATTGATTGTTTGTTTTATACCTATGTTGTCTTTTTGGATTCGTATGGTCAATCTTATTATCGTAGTATTACTTATGGATGTGTTCGTTTTATGCTAATGTTGTCTTTTGGATTCATAATGACAATCTAAACAAAGTACCTAAAATGACGTTCGGGGCTTTTTGTAGTGTGCCGGATAGGGTCACGGGCAGTCTCATGACGTCTGAATTTCCGACAGGGCAGTTATATCATCCGAGGACGACACGTTCGAGGGTCTGGTGACCGTAGAGACCAGCCCGGGAGACGGATACAGGGGGCCGAAAAGGGCTCCCTGGGCCACTTTCAACACTGTGATGTTCAATACCTTCATCCGGATTTTTTAACATTTACTTATTGAAAATCTAAGCAAAGTACCTAAAATGACGTTCGGGGCTTTTTGAGACGTGTCGAATCGGGCACGAGCAGTCTCACAACACCCAAATTTCCAGTCGGGTAGCTATAACACCCGAGGACGACATGTTCGAGGGTCCGGTGACCATAGAGACCGGCCCGGGAGACGGATACAGGGGGCCGAAAAGGGCTCCCTAGGCCACTTTCAACACTGTGATGTTTAATAACTTCATCCAGATTTTTAGCATTTACTTATTGCAAATTTAAACAAAGTACCTAAAATGACGTTCATGGCTTTTTGTGACGTGCTGGATCGGTTCACAGGCAGTCTCAAAGACGCCCGAATTTTCAACCGGGCAGTTATATCACTCGAGGATAAAATGTTCTAGGGTCCGGTGACCGTAGAGACCGGCCCGGGAGACGGATATAAGGGCTAAAAAGGACTCCTTTGGCCACTTTCAACACTGTGATGTTCAATACCTTCATCCGGATTTTTTAACACTTATTTATTGCAAATCTAAACAAAGTACCTAAAATGACGTTCGGGGATTTTTGTGACATGTCGGATCGGGTCATGGGCAGTCTCATGACGCCCGAATTTCCCACCGGGCAGTTATACCACCCGAGGACGACACGTTCGAGGGTCCGGTGACCGTAGAGAGCGGCCCGGGAGACGGATACAAGGGGGCCGAAAAGGGCTCCCTAGGCCACCATCCACACTGTTTAACATGATTCGATACGTGACAAAATGTTAGAAAAGGCAAATTTACCAACTATATTATGAAAGTAGTCAAACTACACAATCTACCGAGTTGAAAATCTATATTGAAAGTTACAAAACAATCTATATCAGAGAACACCAACTCCAACTTTATAAGGGTAACCCTAACTATGGTGCTGTTAGCATTTTCCAATTCCAATTCCAATGGTCATGGGAGGGCCTTGGAAGTTACCCTATCAAATACAATAAGGGCATCATCTACCATGATCTCTAGCCTACATTAATTAACTCTCCATGACATTGATCCCGTAGACACATTACCTATCCAGTATCATTAACTCTCCATGCAGATGTAACATCGATCCAATGAAGCTTTTTCCGAGAACACCAATTCCAACTTTATAAGGGAAACACCGTCGCAAATCTAAGGAGATGTTGATGAGATGTTGAAGCCGCAATGCTCAAAACAAAATATATTTTTGGACTCCAATATCCACCAGCAACTGTATCATTAACTTTCCATGCAGATGTAACATCGATATAATGAAGCTTTTTCCGAGAACACCAATTCCAACTTTATAAGGGAAACACCAGCGAAATTTTAAGGAGAGGTTGATGAGATGTTGGAGCCGCAATGCATATATATATATATATATATATATATATATATATATATATATATTTGGACTCCAACATCCACCAGAAACTGTAAAATATCAACGAAGAATCCACGCTCTACACGATATGACAGAAGAAACACGACCCCCTTGCAATTTGTCTTATCAAAAAAATATACGGCATCCTCAACCTTGATCTCCGTCAACAAAATCTAGCTGCATGACCCTAGATTGATAATGTCGACCTCTTCGCCAGGCGTAGGTGTCAGCCCCACTTTAACACCCCAACCGATGGCGGAAACATCGAGATGTCACGTATTGATGATTGTTCAGTAGCTCATGGTAAATAATAAGTTCCAATAATCAATTAAATGAATTATATACAATTGTTCTAAAAAGAATTTGTACATCAAATGAGAAACACTAAATATAAATCTTCAAGCATGAACTCTAATCTTCAAGCAACACTATTACATGAAACATGTTAAGTTGGAAAATATTTTGGGTCAACAAAAGTTGGTGAGAATTACATAGGTTTGGTAATTGTATCATGAGTAAAAAACTTGTGCAATTCTAGTGTCATGGAAAATCTAGTCCATATGTGAAAACAAACTACTAGGTAAAGCGTTTGCATAATCAACCCTTGTGACATGTTTATTGTGGTCCATCCCATATGCATATGGTTCACTCGTTTGTGTTATGTGATCGATAATAACCACCCACGCTACCCATATCCGGGGGCACACGTATCTGGGTGGGGTTGTCAATCCAATACATCTATCATTGTGTATCATCGACTTGTACAGAGTTAATGACTACGCGAGTCTAATTGTGTTTACCAAATTATTGATTAAGACATAATGCAACATAGAAATCACACAAGACACGTAATAGAATTGTATATGTTGAGTATAAGTGTTTAACATGTTTCACCCCAAAAAAGCATTGAAAAACTGTAAAAGAGTGGGGATATGTAAACTCACCTTAGTAAAAGAAGTATTGAATCCTTTGAAATAGTCTAGATGTGGCTAAAATGTTTTCAAGTATCACCGTATGTTTAAGACAATAAAATAAGTGTTTGGAAAACTTAAAAGTCTAAGTTTTCTAATCTATAGGTATTCTAGGGTTCCTAATTTGGGGATTGACGATCGTTTATTAATTGATTTAGAATAATTGTTAGTTAAATAATAAATAAAGAAATTAAGAAAATAAATAAATAAAAAGAATTTTTGTAAGATCATGTTCAAAAGTGGTTGTACTAAAATATTATAGTGTGAAAATAATTTTTATAAAATTATTTTAACAATTAAGTGTAAATAATATAATATAACTTATTAATCAAAACATGTTAAAAATATTTAAAAATATAAAACTTCATAAATTTCTGGTTATAAAATTATATTTCTGATCTAAATTAATAAAAATAATTTATGTGAAAATTTGGCGCAAAAACGATGGAAAATGAATTTATTATGAATTTATTATGATAAAATAGAATAAATCTGTTAAAAATAATTAATAAGTCTTTTTTTTTTTTTGAAAATAAAATTTACTTTTATGAACTTTATAAGTCTAAAATAATTTTTGTGGAATTTTATAAAATTGTTTAGTTATATTTTTAGAATTTTTGATTTATTTATGAATAAACTTGTAATATATATTATGTATATTAAATAAATGATTTTTGTGAAAATAAAAATTGTATAATAAATTTTATTATTTATATATAACAAAATAATTTTTTTAGAATTTATAAGTCATTTTAGGTATTTTAAATATATTATAGCATTATTAATCAAAATATATAAAGAAAACATGAAAATTGATAACTAAAAAAATTTATGTTTTTGGGGAGGATCGAACCCGGGTCTGTGACCGGGTCAAGCTTTATCACAAGCCCAGCCACCAACTGGGCTGGACCCTGAGAACAAGTTTGAATCAGATTAAGATGGTTATAAGGGTTGTTTGTGCGATAATGTGAATGCTTACAAAAAATAAACGCTGGGAACAAGATTCGAAACCAAGACCATTTGATTTAACAACAGTCTGCAACACCATTTGATCTAGATCAAATGTTGGTTTAAATTTGCTTCTGATATGTTTTTAAACTGACAATAACTAGTATCATCTTCCCCAAAATATAAACTAAGAACCCTAAAATTCTTAATTAATACGATTCACAAACGATAGCCCCTGAATTCATGGGGCTATTGTTTGGCCCGAATCAACAAACAAAACGACCAGAATAATTGATACTTACAGAATGATTAAGGCTCGATTAGTTGGTCAACAGAAAAGTAAAAAAAAAAAAAAAAAAAAAGCTCGCTTGAAGGTATTATTGCGAAGATCAGTAAGAATTGATTTAAAATACAAATGCAATAAATCGGTTAAAAATAATTAATAAGTCTTTTTTTTTTAAATAAAATTTAGTTTTATAAAGTTTATAAGTATATAAGTCTAAAACAGTTTTTGTGGAGTTTTATAAAATTGTTTAGTTATATTTTTAGACTTTTTGATTTATTTATAAATAAACTTGTAATATATATTATATATAATAAATAAATGATTTTTCTGATAATAAAAATTGTATAATAAAGTTTATTATTTACATATCACAGTCATTTTAGGTATGTTAAATACATTATAGCATCTATCTATATAATAAATGAAAACACTAGGGTTGAATCCTAGATTTTGAGAGGGTCTTCAAGGATTCAAATCCTAAATGGAGCTCCATGAAAAAGTATTATATAAACCTCTTTTTTTTTTTTTTTTGTCAACATCCATTTGTATGTTATAACATCTTCCTCCTTCCTATCCTAATAATTCCTTTCTCTATCCTCATTCCTCTCTCATTGTTCTTTTTGCAAGGTATGTTGTTCATCAATCTTACATCAATCCTCTATGAAATACAATTGGTTATTTGATATTGAAGAAAACGTTTTAGGATAAACATAACTCTCGAAATGTTTATGATAATTTTTCTGCATTTTGATTAGATTGATACATAATGCTTGCAATCATCTTACATAAAAGATAAACACAATCGGTTTCTATCATTATTTTTCTACAAAGATAAATCACAATCTTATAGCTATCAACCTTCTACAAAATACAATCTTTTTTGTTGTAATTATCAACACGTTTTCTTATTAAAATAACTATCTAATCTGTTTTCGATTATGTTTCTGATTTGTATGAGATCCATACATAGCGGTTTACTATCATATTAAACCAACCAGAAATACAATCGTTTTATTTCGGATTTATTTGTAATGATCAGAATCTTTTTTTATTAACACCATTTGATAATCTGTTTAGGATCAAGTCCCTGCTTTGGATGAAATCGACACACAAGTAATTCTGATCAGGTTTAATCATTGATGATATGATTGTCTTAGTTAATAACAGATTGCAACTGAAATCAGTTTCGAGTATGTGTGAATATAAAAAAAGATTATAAAAAAAACAAAATACAGGATTTCATAAAAAAAGATAATTGAAATCAGTTTTGAGTATTAGTGACTTTATGGATACTTTAACAAAAGTTTGTTTTGCAAACGAAGAACAGGATTTCATTAGGACAAATAACTTCATTATGGCTTATCACAAGGGTGACAAATTCTTCAAGGTTATTCATGACCCTTCCGCACGAGTTTTGGTATGACGTTTCTAATTTTTTTTAAGTAAAAAAAGTTTATTCGTTATTATAATGTTGTTTTTTACGTGTTTGTCCAGACATTGCCGAAATCCATGAACAGGTTTTTGTTATCTAAAAACTTACGAAACAACAACATTAAAGTTTCAACATACCATGGTCAATCTTGGTTTGTTTTGTTAGAATTTATAGATGATGAATTTGGTATGTTGTAATTGTAAGAATGTGTACACGTTAATCAGTGGTGGCAAGACGCGATTATTTAGGAATACATAATGTATATGAATTTACTCACAGCATTCATAAGGAATTGATACATGTTAAGGCGAAATTTATGGTTTCCTTCTACAATAACAAATTGACTTTGAATACGAATTTACGGGTCCAATTTTCAAGCATGTTAAGGCGAAATTGATGGTCTCCTTCTACTCCATTGTTGAATGTATAAGGAAAGTAATATGTTTACTGACCTTGACTTTGAATACGAATTTACAAAATTGTAAATATACATTCAATCAATACATAATGTTATAACAATAATAACAATGCTAATTCGGATGCTAATTACCCTCCACTCTTTCATCAATTTCTTATTATTGAATTGATTGAATACCTATATAATGCTTGACATAACATATAAAGAACATTTAGTTAAATAACATTGAATAGATCAAAAAAAAATCACAACTAACTATAATGCTTGACATTCGGCATTTATGGTTTGAATGCTTGACTTTGACTAAATTCAATCAATACATAATGTTATAACAATAATAACAATGCTAATTCGGATGCTAATTACCCTCCACTCTTTCATCCATTTCTTATTATTGAATTGATTGAATACCTATATAATGCTTGACATACGCCAGTTAATCAAGGAATGCTTGACGTTGACTAAATTCAATCAATACATAATGTTATAACAATAATAACAATGCTAATTCGAATGCTAATTAACCTCCACTATTTCATCCATTTCTTATTATTGAATTGATTGAATAACTATATAAACAAGTTTTGACTAACAATTTGTTAGAATATCGTATTGACATGCGGCAGTTATGGTTTGAATGCTTGACTTTGACTAAATTCAATCAATACATAATGTTATAACAATAATAACAATGCTAATTCGGATGCTAATTACCCTCCACTCTTTCATCCATTTCTTATTATTGAATTGATTGAATACCTATATAATGCTTGACATACGCAAGTTAATCAAGGAATGCTTGACGTTGACTAAATTCAATCAATACATAATGTTATAACAATAATAACAATGCTAATTCGAATGCTAATTAACCTCCACTATTTCATCCATTTCTTATTATTGAATTGATTGAATAACTATATAAACAAGTCAAACCAATTCACATACGATTGTAATAAGACACGTTGAATGCACTTTGAGTAATCGCAAAGATATATTATTAGGTTAATTTCTGTTTCTCATCTTTAAATACATAAACATTATTTATTTTGATTTTGATTTGTTATTGTTATTAACCAATCGACTATGCTGATGTTTTGCATACATTCTGGAGTGATCAATCCAGACATTTATGCTACAATACATTTGAAACTTATTAGCTAACTATAATATAAGTTTCAATATTTTTATGTTGTCTACAATTTGTGTTATTGAAGTCATCTATTGGTTTTTACATTATTTTTTTCCAGTTAACAAGATCAATGGCTGCTGTAGATGCAAATGAGTTTACCATGGTTAACCAAATTCATGTAAACCGAAACGGTGTGGCGTTAAAGCTAAAGATTATTCGGGTTTGGCGTCTACCCGATCGTCGCAATCCTAATGATGTGTACTCAATTGAAATGATCCTATGTGATGAAAATGTAAAACTCAACAACACGTTTTTTTTATATCCTATTATTTTTAAATTTCATAACTTTTTTTTAGTTGTGATGTTTTTAATTTTAATGTATATGAATTTTCTTATTTTCGTACGTTAAAATACATCAATTACGTAGATACATATTTATAGTGTTTTCATATTTTTTTTTTTATAATTAACAGGGTGACAGGATTCAAGCGAATGTATTTAAACGGTTGTTTTTTAGATTTGAGAGGTTTCTGACTAAAAATTCTTCTCTTATTATAAGAAATCCAGGAGTTGGGGTCAATTCCTCTAAATACAAGTATGCTCCAAACCCAAACAAACTCTGCTTGAATATGAATACTCAAGTTTCCGAATATGATGGTTTCCAAGGTCCAGATTTTGGTTTCTCTTTTGTGCCCTTTCAAAGAATTCTGGATAGGGAGGTTGATGAATATGTTACAATTGGTATATTTCGTTCTAATAGTCTTTTTTTCATCACAACCAAACCATAATAATAGTTTTATAAGTTATGTTTCATTAATGTTTATTTTATACTTGATCTTAGATGTTATAGGACATGTTAACAAGTTCTTCAGCAATGATGATAAAGATAAAAAGGTTGTCGCTGATAAAAAGAGGTTAACACTGGAAATTCAAGATATCGAGTATGTATTCTTTATTTATTTATTTTTTTGTTTGCATTTTATATACAAAAACAATTACGTAGCTTTATAAATTGTTTATTTATTTTTTACTAAAATAATTTGTACTTTTTTGAAGGGGCTTGCGCATCTATTTAACGTTGTGGGATAGTTATGCCATGGAGATGTCTAAATATGTTGCAACTCATCAAACGGAGAAAGAATTTATAATAATAATGCAGTTTGGCCGTTTGAAGTTTTATAATGGTTGTATAATGTTAATAAATATATATGTAGTTATATTTATATTTATAGCTACATTATATTTTGCATTATAAATTAAGTTCTAACTTCTAAATTTTCTTATTATTAAATATTTCAAAAAAAAATTCCTAATGTTTTTTTTTATATAGGAAAACCGTATGTTTCTAACTCTTTTGGAGATCGAGTTAGTCGACTGTTCATCAATGGAGATATTGAAGATATAAACCTGTACAAAAAAGGGTATGTACTATTACGTTTTTCAATACGAATTACAAAACCTTTATAAAAAGTATTAATAAATATGTAATGTGTAAATCAAATTATTTTTATCAGGTTGGGTAAGAAAATCGCTGATAATCCTTCCTCTTCTCATCGACCATATGGAACTTCTATGTTCTGTTCTGATAAAGATGAATTTGTCCATAACACTCCTTTTAGTAACATTGGTGACATTTGTGAGATTCAAGAGGTAAGTATAATGTTGATACTTAAATACAATATTTATAATTAAATATAAAAAATTGTAATGTTATTAAAAAATTATTTTTATTTAATATTAATACCCATTGTATACCATATACTATCTTATTTCGGTAACAAATTATAATATTTATACAGGAGCAGGCTCTGGTATTATTGGGTAATATTAAAGACCTGTTTACCGAAATTGGCTGGTACTACATGGGATGCCCCAAATGCACCAGAAAATGTAGTATTGATTATATAATCAAACAGGTTGGTGAAGGAAGTTCAGATTTTGAGGAAGAAAAGGTTTACGAGTGTTTGAATGTTAGTTGTAGTGCCAAACAAGTTGAGTCTACACCAAGGTCGGATATATTTGTAACATCAATTTTAATATACACAAATATAGTTTGATTTCAACCCAACTTAGTTATAATTTTTTGTTCTATTTTTTAATTTTTTTTCTAGGTTTAAAATTCAGGTTCGTGTGCAAGACGTTAATGGTGTTGTATCTCTTACGTTGTTTCATCGTGACGTTGCACAACTTATTAGTAAAAGTGCTTCTGAATTGCTTGATTTGAATACGGTATTCCATATTTCTAACTAAATTTTAAATACAAAATTATTTTTAATAATTCCTTAATTATAGTTTTGTAATATTTATGTATTTGGTTATTCCTTTTAAATAGGTTGGTGATACAGTTGAATATCCTGAAGAGATTAAGACTTTGTTAGACAGAGAGTTTGCTTTTAAGATCTTTGTGTCTGGCTTCAATTTAAACAACAAATATGATGTTTATGGTGTAACTAAGATAAGTGATGATCCAACAATTATCTCGCATCTTAAGAAAAAGTTGTACGTAGGACAGGTACATAATCGAATTCCATTTGCTATAACTTAGCAAATTTTATTTAAGTAAGACTTTATTACATTACAAATTTTTTTCATATTTTTTTTTTAAAAACAGCCTGCTGAATCAGAATCACTTCACACGTCTCTCCTAGCAATGCCGTCTAATGTTATTTCTGTTTCCAAGGTACCATTTTCACAAACACTTAATTTCATATTAATACATTTTACTCATTTTTTCTTTCAAACACAATCACTGATGAATTTGCAACATATGTTTGTAACTATTTTTTCTTTAGGAATCAGACACAGGCGATAATGATACGCCAATTTCCATTGCTGATAACTTTGTTGATAAGAAAGTTTATGCTGAAGGAGAACAATGTTCTATCAGTTCCAAGTATCAAATGGTTAAGCGTAAACTGATTGGCGCGATTTTCTGATGATGAAAGCACACCAATTCCTTCAACTAAGATTGGAAGTGGTGGTAGTATGGAGTAACTTAAAATTCCGTTGAGCCTCCCGTCTTCCTAAACCCAAAATGAAGAGGATTTGTTTGCTATGCTTATGGTCAACCAGTTTCATTGCTTTATGTTTTGTTTTTTTTAATAAATTTGAATAATTTCTACTTTGTTATTTTCTCTTTATACCATGATATGGTTTACTGTTTTTATTAAGTTTCATAACGATGATAATATTTAATAAATGCGTTTGCTTGATTGATAAGTATGTTTTCATCCATTTGATATTATGTTTAGTATATATAGATACAACTAGATTGGTGGATGTAGTCATCAAACATAATAGTGAGTTTTAATTTTGTATGATTAGTATCTAATTATAACAAAAAAATTGTAACATAAATGTTGTCTATCATCTTAAATTTTTACCCAAATATGTTGTTATAATACAATCAACAATGGATCGGCCCACTAACTTACCAACACCAGTCCATATAAATTACAAAGCGTACATACTTAGATTACTTAATGGGTTGAATGTTTTTATTAAACAAAGGCCCGATTATTTAATAGTTCAATTTTCTTTCAGCCCAACATCAATTTTTTCATTATATACATACCCCACATTGTTTCACTTTTTTCAGATTTCTTGGGTCTTCAAAAAAGCTACTTTACCAAAAGGTAAGTAACTGTTCATCTTCTTCACTATTATGAAGATCTCGATAATATCAAACACTATCAGACATCATGTTAATAGTCGTGTATTTGTTAGGAATCGATGTATTTTGTTATTATCACTATGATTTTTTGATGATGCATGTGCTATCAATTCTCTCATTAACTGTATTAATCGTGTATCTTGATATGTAATTTGACTTATATGTATTGAGTAACAATCATTGTTTGATCTTTAATGTTAAGTAGATAAACAATCAAGAAAGATTGTTTTGAATGTTGCTTCGAGTGGTATCGCTTCTTTGCTATTGGCCGGTGGTAGGACAGCACATTCCAGGTTTCGTATTCCTATAAACCTAACTGAAGATTCTATGTGTTACATACCACCTAATAGTGATGTTGCACAGCTGGTTAAACAAACTGACTTGATTATATGGGATGAAGCACCCATGACTCATAAACATGCTTTTGAAGCACTAGATCGAAGTTTAAAAGATGTATTTGGTGTACATGCTGATGAGTCGTCTGATTTGTTATTTGGTGGAAAGGTTGTTGTGTTTGGGGTGACTTTAGGCAAATTCTACCAGTTGTACCAAATGGAACTAGGCATGACATTGTTAATGCCTATTTAAGTTCATCATACATTTGGCAAAAATTCACTGTTTTAGAGTTAACAAAAAATATGAGGTTGCTTTCAGGAAGCTGCAGTTCTGATATTGAGGAAACTAAAAAGTTTGCATCTTGGCTTCTGGACATAGGAGAAGGAAAGGTTGATACAATAAGCGATGATCAGGATGTTATTTTGATACCTGATGACTTACTTATTTCTCAATCTTCGGATCCTGTTTCTGATTTGATAGCCTTTGTTTATCCGTCACTTTTGGATAACATCCACATTCCGACTTATTTTCAAGATCGAGCTATATTGGCACCGAAGAATGAAGTTGTTCATGAAATTAATGATATATTACTTTCAATGTTTCCCGGTGACGAAGTTGAGTATCTAAGTTCGGATAGTGTTTGCCAGTCCGAAGATGTTAACAAACAGGTTGATGAAAGATTAGTTTCTCCTGATGTCCTGAATGGTCTTAAGTTAACCATCATTTGGTTTTGAAAGTTGGCGTTCCCGTAATGTTACTCAGAAACATTGATCAGAAAAGCGGTTTGTGCAATGGGACAAGGTTACAAGTTGTTAAAATGAGAAAACGTGTCATTGAAGCGAAAATCATATCAGAAAGTAACATTGGAATGCGAACTTTTATTCCAAGAATTACTTTATCCCCATCGGATAAGAAAATTCCTTTTAAATTTAACAGAAGGCAATTTCCACTTGCTGTTTCTTTCGCAATGACAATAAACAAAAGTCAAGGACAATCCTTATCCAGAGTTGGGTTGTCTTTGAAGGATCCAGTTTTTTCACACGGGCAGTTGTATGTTGCGCTTTCAAGAGTCAGAAGTCGAGATGGACTGAAGATAGTTATAGTAGATGAAAATGGTGAATTGACGAACAAAACATCAAACGTTGTGTACAAAGAAGTCTATCAGGATTTATGAATAATGTGAGTAATTTTGATGCAATTTTTGTATATACAACTTCAATAATAAAGTATTATTTTAAACTTTTTTTTGTGCTTTGAACAGTGCGTTGCCATTTGTCAATAAAACAAGTTATGTACTAATTAAAATTACATTAAAAAAAATATGATAAAAAGTAATTTACAAAAACACAATGTATTCATACCTTTTGTTATTTTTTGTTAAAGTTTATACTTTGGTTGAGTACTGATCATAATAGGTAATCGGTTTTCATTACGAACATTACTTATAGCTTACAAAAAATATCCACTTTGACATGAAAACCATAGTTATATACTAATATATTAGTTTTAATTTTAATACCCATTTCATATCAACGCAACATTGAAACATGACGTTTATATAAGAAAAAAAATATCAGGCTAAGCGTTATTCTTAACACTTTACGTTGTAGCCACTAAACTTGAATAATACAACTCTTAGTTTAATATATTTTTTTTATTTACAATGGTTTGCACCGTGGGTCCCCACGGGTCTCAAACCTAGTTATTAATCAAAATATATAAGGAAAACATGAAAATTGATAACTAAAAAAATTTATGCTGTTGGGGAGGATCGAACCCGGGTCTGTGACCGGGTCAAGCTTTATCACAAGCCCAACCACCAACTGGGCTAGACCCTGAGAACAAGTTTGAATCAGATTAAGATGGTTAGAAGGGTTGTTTGTGTGATAATGTAAATGCTTGCCAAAAATAACGTTGGGAACAAGATTCGAACCCAAGACCATTTGATTTAACAACAGACTACAACATCATCTGATCTAGATCATATGTTGGTTTAAATTTGTTCTGATATGTTTTTAAACTGACAAGAACTAGTATCATCTTCCCCAAAATATAAACTAAGAACCCTAAAATTCTTAATTGATACGATTAACAAACGATAGCCCCTAAATTCATGGGGCTATTGTTCGGCCCGAATCAACAAACAAAACGACCAGAATAATTGATACTTACAGAAAGATTAAGGCTCGATTAGGAGGTCAACAGAAAAGTAAAAAAAAAAAACTTGCTTGAAGGTATTATTGCGATGATCAGTAAGAATTGAAGGTGGAGATGTGTTTTTCGGCACCCTTAGGTTGTCAAAGAGGGTTCAATTTATAGTATAACATTCAAAATTGATAATTGGAAATTTGACTAAGCATTTAACTCGTGATGCGTCTAAAGCACAAGAAAGGAATGATTTTATGCAATTGATAGCTGTAATTGTCGAGGATTACTTCTTTGTTCGTTAATCTATCAAAATCATTGCTAAATTTGGCTAAAACACACGTGAATTTGAAGTAATTTACTGGATCTGGGTGTTGACTTGGAGGTTTGACCAAGGATTTCTAAGAAGGGTTTAAGTATGATTTGTTTTAAATATGATCATAAAACACCACGATGGTCTAGTGGTTTGTGTTTGTTGTGTAAGTCTTGAACCAGTCTCAGGCGTGGGTTCGAGTCCCGGCCTGAGCAATTATTCTTTTTGGCAATTTTTATATAAAGACAATATTATTTTATATATAAAGAATATAATATGATAAATAATGTTACGAAAATTTTTAAAATACGCTAAAACGTCAAGATTTATGGGATTTTATTAGATAATGATTATGGCGAACTAAATAAAATACGAAACGTTACAGTGTCCTCTACTTTTAGGAACTTCATCCCGAAGTTGGAGTTGGAGAGTCTGCTGGGAAGAGGTGCGGGTATTTGGTACAAGCTAAGGTGTCCGTGGTAAAAGTTTAAGAGCACTAAACTGTAAGTTTCAAGAATGCACAAGATGACCATCAAGGCTAAATGGACTGTTAAATAACTAGGGTTTGTTAATGATCCGTCCCCTAGTCCCATTTTCGTTGTATCATCAGTGTTTATATATAGGGTGTACCGCAGCTAACACACCACACCTCTGATACTTCGAAAACGTACTAGGTTGTTACCAAAACCCTAATAGAATTTCACACCACCCTAACGTACCTGTAAATTCATGATTACGTTCCGGACCGCAATCACCAATTTACCTTACATTAGGGTTTTGTATCCTTCTATGACTCTCAACCAAATACACATGTATAATAATGCTCAACAACCTTGTTACTAAGTTTTTCTGTATCAATGAGTATAATGAATCAAATTGCATGTTTAATGAATAAAAAAAGTCAACTGTTGAGCAGCAAGAAGACTTCTACCAGTCGGTAAGTAGGAACCTCTACCAATTGTTGAGCAGATGCAATAGCCTCTACTAGTCGTTGAGTAGGTTTTTAAAACCTCTTCCGACTGTTGAGCAGGCATGATGACCTCTACCAATCGGTGAGTTGATTTTTAGAAAATTTACCAACTGTTGAGCAGGTACTTCTTCCTTTACCAGTTGTTGATTAATTGTAACAATTGTTTCACACATAATTTTGTAAATTGATAATATGTATATGTAAGCAAGTTTATAGGTGCAACAAGTATAGTATGTGAGTTGTAATTGTATAGGTCTAGGTGTCAATATAGCAATTAGTTCATATTAAACTAGGCATGTATTCGAGTGTCATGAATAATCATACTTTCAAATATATTAGACAACTGAATTCTCATACAAGAGGCAACAGTTTTTTTTAATACTAAGATTTATTACTTGAATCAAAATGCGTCATTACATAAAATTTAAAGGTAAATAACATTCTATTAGTGGAGCTTGTCGTTAAGCAGCTGGAGGGTTTTAGTCTCTGTTTAGGGTAGGGCATTGGTTACGGAAATAATTGGGGTCACCACACTCGTAACATTGTCCTCGTGTTGGCCTACCAGGTTGGGTATTAGGTGCCTGGGCATTATGAGCAGCAACAGGAGCATTAGGGGCAGTAGGGGATCGACAAACATTTGCGAAATGCCCATACTTCTGGCAGTTGGTACATAGACGATAGGGCACATGAGTTAGGTGGTGATTCTTGCGAGTGTTACACATAGGATGGTTCCCGGTATACTGTTTCTTGTTGGGCGGGGCAGTGGCAACCATTGCGAAGTTTCTGGCCTTGCGTCTTCCGTTGGTTGAGGGCTCAGATTTAACCTCGATAGTAGGTTGGGGAGTATCTTTCATAACAGTTTTCTTTTCCCCTTTTCGAGTCAGGGTTCCTACCTTCACGTGATTATCGGTTAGGATGGCTGCCAAACGCTTTGCTTCCGCGAGAGTAGCAGGGTTTATTCCCCACACTGTGTCCTGAATCTGCATGGGTAAGACACCAATGTACTTTTTGATTGCAACAAGCAAGGGGGTGACCTTATGTGGTAGCAGTAGGCTAAGCTCGTGGAAACGAGTGTTGTAGGCCAGGCTCTCCCCACTGTCTTGGACAAGAGCGTGAAACTCATCTTCCAACTTCTTGATTTCATTATGAGGGCATAATTTCGCCTTCACAATGTCTTTAGCTTGCTCCCAAGTCAATGCCAGCGCGACTTCAGCTCCGCGAGTCCGTTTTTCTTCGTTCCACCATGTGAGTGCCCGCTTGTGGAGGACACTCATAGCATAGCGAACTTTGAGGTTGTCAGGGCACTCACTATTGATGAAGGTATTTTCGATACCTTCGAACCAATGAAGAAGACCAGTGGCTCCTTCATCCCCGCTGAACTTGGGAGGGTTGCAAGTGTTGAAGTGCTTGAGGGTGCAAACAGGGTGAGCATTCCCGTTCCCGTTGCCATTCCCATTGTGGTTACGATTCCCGTTGCCATTTCCATTGCCATTTCCATTCACTTGAGCGATTTGGGCCACTAAATTAGGGATTATTGTCGCTATTTGTTGAGCCATTCATTGGGTAATGATCGCGACGAGTTGGACATTTCTAGGGTTACCATTGTCCTGGTTGTTGTTGTTGTTGTTGTCGTTATCGTGGTTATTGTTGTCATTGTCAATGTTTTTGCTGTTGCGAGTGCTGCGACGAGGAGGCATTTTCTGAAAGAGACACAATGAAGGTTTCAATGAGACATAGGATAGACAAGGGTAATGAGATATAATAAGGAGTGTAATCATTTATTCATTAATTAAAACGAATAAACGAAAACGTTGACTTATCAAAGCTTCTAGATTCTAATAATATAGTGAAGACATGCTTTAGCCTATAAGTGAACACACATCCTGAGAATTCCCAGGTAGGCATCCAGGTTCCTCGTCTGATTGGGATATATGCACAATGCCAGTTCTAGACCGAAAACTCAGAATACAGACGTTCACCCTTCCAGATTGCACGTGTTCGTTATTAGAATATAGAGCTTTGACGAGATTTATCAAGGCAGTTCAGGTTAGGACCTGAGAATTTTGTCCTATTAGTCTAAGGGTAGACCCAGTGATGGAGAGTAATCATCTTGTAGGGGCTAAAGTAGGGAATAGAAGTTGGATGGAGATAGAGAATAGAGTTGCAAGTAAGAGGAGCAAGTACAGGTTAAAATCCTAAGGTTATAGACTAGATTATTTCTCTAATAACCTAATTCCGTATAACCAAGGCTCTGATATCAATCTGTAACACCCCAACCGATGGCGGAAACATCGGGATGTCACGTATTGATGATTGTCCAGTAGCTCATGGTAAATAATAAGTTCCAATAATCAATTAAATAAATTATATACAATTGTTCTAAAAAGAATTTGTACATCAAATGAGAAACACTAAATATAAATATTCAAGCATGAACTCTAATCTTCAAGCAATACTATAACCTGAAACATGTTAAGTTGGAAAATATTTTGGGTTAACAAAAGTTGGTGACAATTACATAGGTTTGGATATTGTATCATGAGTATAAAAACTTGTGGAATTCTAGTGTCATGGAAAATCTAGTCCATATGTGAAAACAAACTACTAGGTAAAGCGTTTGCATAATCAACCCTTGTGACATGTTTATTGTGGTCCATCCCATACGCATATGGTTCACTCGTTTGTGTTATGTGATCGATAACAATCACCCATGCTACCCATATCACGGGGCACACGTATTCGGGTGGGGTTGTCAATCTAATACATCTATCATTGTGTATCGTCGGCTTGTACGGAGTTAATGACTACACGAGTCTAATTGTTTTTACCAAATTATTGTTTAAGACATAATGCAACATAGAAATCACACAAGACACGTAATAGAATTGTATATGTTGAGTATAAGTGTTTAACATGTTTCACCCCAAAAAGCATTGAAAAACTGAAAAAGAGTGGGGATATGTAAACTCACCTTAGTAAAATAAGTATTGAATCCTTTGAAATAGTCTAGACGTGGCTCAAATGTTTTCAAGTATCACCCTATGTTTAAGACAATAAAATAACTGTTGAAAAAACTTAAAAGTCTAACTTTTCTAATCTATAGGTATTCTAGGGTTCCTTATTTGGGGATTGACGATCGTTTATTAATTGATTTAGACTAATTGTTAGTTAAATAATAAATAAAGAAATTAAGAAAATAAATAAATAAAAAGAATTTTTGTAAGATCATATTCAAGGGTGGTTGTACTAAAATATTATAGTGTGAAAATAATTTTCATAAAATTATTTTCATAATTAAGTGTAAATAATATAATATAACTTATTAATCAAAACATATTAAAAATATTTAAAAATATAAAATTTCATAACGTTCAGGTTATAAAATTATATTTCTTATCGAAATTAATAAAAATAATTAATGTGAAATTTTGATGCAAAAACGATGGAAAATGAATTTATTATGATTAAAATACAATAAATCGGTTTAAAATAATTAATTAGTCTTTTTTTAAATAAAATTTAGTTTTATAAAGTTTATAAGTTTATAAGTCTAAAACAATTTTTGGAGTTTTATAAAATTGTTTAGTTATATTTTTAGAATTTTTGATTTATTTATGAATAAACTTGTAATATATATTATATATATTAAATAAATGATTTTTGTGAAAATAAAAATTATATAATAAAGTTTATTATTTATATATCACAGTCATTTTAGGTATTTTAAATACATTATAGCATTATTAATCAAAATATATAAAGAAAACATGAAAATTGATAACTAAAAAAATTTATGCTGTTGGGGAGGATCGAACCCGGGTCTGTGACCGGGTCAAGCTTTATCACAAGCCCAACCATCAACTGGGCTAGACCCTGAGAACAAGTTTGAATCAGATGAAGATGTTTAGAAGGGTTGTTTGTGTGATAATGTAAATGCTTGCCAAAAATAACGTTGGGAACAAGATTCGAACCCAAGACCATTTGATTTAACAACAGACTACAACATCATCTGATCTCGATCATATGTTGGTTTAAATTTGTTCTGATATGTTTTTAAACAGACAAGAACTAGTATCATCTTCCCCAAAATATAAACTAAGAACCCTAAAATTCTTAATTGATACGATTAACAAACGATAGCCCCTAAATTCATGGGGCTATTGTTCGGCCCGAATCAACAAACAAAACGACCAGAATAATTGATACTTACAGAAAGATTAAGGCTCGATTAGGAGGTCAACAGAAAAGAAAAAAAAAACTCGCTTGAAGGTATTATTGCGATGATCGGTAAGAATTGAAGGTGGAGATGTGTTTTTCGGCACCCTTAGGTTGTCAAAGAGGGTTCAATTTATAGTATAACATACAAAATTGATAATAGGAAATTTGACTAAGCATTTAACTCGTGATGCGTCTAAAGCACAAGAAAGGAATGATTTTATGCAATTGATAGCTGTAATTGTCGAGGATTACTTCTTTGTTCGTTAATCTATCAAAATCATTGCTAAATTTGGCTAAAACACACGTGAATTTGAAGTAATTTACTGGATCTGGGTGTTGACTTGGAAGTTTGACCAAGGATTTCTAAGAAGGGTTTAAGTATGATTTGTTTTAAATATGATCACAAAACACCACAATGGTCTAGTGGTTTGTGTTTGTTGTGTAAGTCTTGAACGGGTCTCAAGCGCGGGTTCGAGTCCCGGCTTGAGCAATTATTTTTTCGGCAATTTTTATATAAAGACAATATTATTTAATGTATAATATGAATATAATATGATAAATAATGTTACGAAAAAATTTAAAATACGCTAAAACCTCAAGATTTATGGGATTTTATTAGGTAATGATTATGACGAACTAAATAAAGTACGAAATATTACACCCACCCATGTCAATTACCATTCTTCAAGAAAACTTAAGATTGAAGGGGTCAAACATGAATGAGGTTGATCACCTAAGCAAACCACCACTTCCACATTATAAACTATCGTACCAAGGTTGCATTCTAAGGGAAACTCCGGCGCAATTCTAAGGAGAGGTTGATGAGATGTTGGAGCCGCAATGCTAAAAAAAATATATTTTTGGACTCCAACATCCACCGGCAACTGTAAAAGATCAACAAAGAATCCGCGCTCTCCACAATATGATAGAAAAAACACGACGCCCTTACAATTTTTCCTGTCAACAAAATAAAGGACATCCTCAACCATGATCTCCGTCAACAAAATCTAGCCGCATGCCCCTAGATTGATAACATCGACCTCTTCGCCAGGCATAGGTGCCAGCCCCACCCATGTCAATTACCATTCTTCAACAAAACTTAAGATTGAAGGGGCCAAACATGAATGAGGTTGATCACCTAAGCAAACCACCACTTCCATATTATAAACTACCATACCAAGGTTGCATTCTAAGGGAAACACCAACGCAATTCTAAGGAGAGGTTGATGAGATGTTGGAGCCGCAATGCTAAAAAAATATATTTTTGGACTCCAACATCCACCAGTAATTGTAAAGGATCAACGAAGAATCCGCTTTCTCCACGATATGACAGAAGAAACACGACGCCCTTGCAATTTGTCCTATCAATAAAATAAAGGGCATCCTCAACCATGATCTCTGTCAACAAACTCTAGCTGCATGCCCCTAGATTGATAACGTCGACCTCTTCGCCAGGCGTAGGTACCAGCCCCACCCATATCAATTACCATTCTTCAACAAAACATAAGATTGAAGGGGCCAAACATGAATAAGTTTTATCACCTAAGCAAACCACCACTTCCATATTATAAATTACCATATATCAAGGTTGCATTGTACACGTGTTACTCCACGTGCAGATGTAACATCGATCTAAGTAGTTTCATGCAGATGTAACATCGATCCAAAAATAAGAGGAACCCAACCCACAATCTTTTCATTGTTAGCGAAGTTGTAGGATCATGCATACTCCCTGAATAAATAAGCACAAAGGCGGGTCTTGGATCCATGGCATGACAAAAATTGATAAAAAAATCCCCTTGACATGCCATGCTGGAAAACCACCCCAACCACCACTATCGAATAAGTAGTTAGGGTTTAAAAGAAGTAGTTGGATGCATTCTTCTACAACCTTTGGATCCTCCAGTATTAATATATTTCAAATCACATGACCAGACTGCCATTTAACACGTGTTATACCACGTGCGGATGTAACATCGATCCAAGTGATTTCATGCAGATGTAACATCGATCCAACAACACTAAAGAAACAATACCCTCCAACACGACTTTCATTTCAAACTTATGAAATGCCACGATTTTTTGCTTCATATACACCCGTATAATATCAAAACCACGTATTTGTAACACTTCTAACTTGTGAACACTTGGGTTTTCTACCATACAAGGCTTACATTGAATGGAAAATAAAGAGGTTGCATGGAAAAGGGTTGGGGGCAAATTTTTTGGTGTGAACGGCAACATTCATCGGACATTTGCCATAAATACACACGACCAACATGAATTCAAGGAAGGTCCCTACTCCATTCAGCGACCTTCTTTGTACATCTCAGACTTAATCAGCGGAACATAAAAGAAAAAGAAGAAACTAATTTATCATTTTTTGTTCCATCACTGAATAGAATGCAAAGGGAAATAAAGGTTGATTATTCCCCTTCTATAAAGATCCAAATTTTGATGCCCAATACCCCATAGATTGTTCGAACTGTATAGGAACAATTAATAATCAATTTTAGCTCGAATGGTTTGTAGTGGAACCTTACCCTCTCTGATCCATTCAACATGCGCAATTTCTTTTCCGTAGATACGTCCTGCAATTTGCACTTGAATTCCTTTTGTATCTGCTTGTTCAGTTAATGTGAGATCTTGAATGAAAGTCGTGCATTGGATCTGAGACCTTGAACATTCTTTTGTGAAGGTCGCTTATTGGAAGTGAGACCTACCTACTTTCATAATTTTTTTCATGCCACACCTAAAAACACTCTTTCATCTTGATTTTTATTTACTTATGCAAAAAATTCCCAATGATAATATTAGTGTTATATTATGATAACTCAGATCAAAGATTGAGACTCTATGATATAGTTATGATCTTGGATATAGTTATGAACATGGAATCAATTGCGATCAAAGATTGAGAACATGGATAACCAAGTCAATACTTATATAATTACATTTCTGAGATTCGGAAAATATGATTTTGCTAAAATCCATTTTTGGTCTTAAAAAAACCTATACAGATCTTAGCAATTAGAGCATTCTCATCAGCTCTGTCAAATTCCCTCTATCAAATTACACTAAAAATCACCATTTCATCACAAAATTTTCTCTCTCCTTCTTAAACAAATAATAATTTTTTCATACTTTTAATCTTTTATCATTACATTTTTCTCTCCTCACCCACAACCACAGAACCACCAACAAAAATATTAAAAGATTTATAGGGGTGAACAATACCCCCCCCCCCCCCCCTCCAAATATAGTGCGTTCACAAATATTTTCTCTCTGTTTCACTCACAACCACTTACACGCACCCTATATAATTTAAGTGACACACTCACGTACATTTAATCATGGACCAAATGTGAATGTTCTAGAATTGTAATGTTATATGCAGGAACTTTGAGCCAAGCACCCCCTATATTTGACTTGGTAGAACCTAATAAATCAAACACTACGATATGTGAATTATTTTACAGTATACGGGTGTATAATAAAATAACAACAAAAAAAATCCCAAATCCTTGTGCAAAGAAGGCTATCAAATAGTCATCGAAGTATGGAACCTGTCATTTAGTGTTTGGAACTTTTAGTATTGCGCTATGTAATTCTACATCATGAACAATAATTTTACCCACATTTCTAGGTTATATATGAACAATAATTTATAGGTTATATAATTTGTTCCCAGATTTCTAAGCATGATGAAAACACCACCCATAATTAAAAATAAGGTCAAACTAGTTAGGAAATTATTTTTGTTTAATATCATGAAACAGTACAAATGAAGACACTTTCATGAGTAATGCAGTAGAAAAGATATTAGAGTAAAAGGTGAATAATTACAAGACACCTTGAACCGCCTAACAACTGGTCATTCTGAGATAGAAAGTGGCAGGTCATATCAAGTGTATGAGACTAACTCTCAGAGTTAACTAAGTAAACTGTGTGAGAGCGGATTCGAACCATACCTTATTGGAACAACTCCCCTAGCCTAACCAACTGAGTTGCATTATGATTTAGTATGTGTGAAAAGGTTATTATTTACTTTCAAGTCGCTTAATAGTTCTTATTGAATCTGTTCATATATGTACATGCATGTGTGCGCACACAAATAAATATAAAAGTAAGAATCTACTAAGTAATTAAGAGCCATTTTAAACTTTAAAACCACTTGATCAATGATCACGGTCATAGTTGCTTGGTAAAACGGTGTACACGATGGCATTTTCGTAGTTAAAATAAAAGCATGTATATTGTAATGTTTCACTGAGTGTACTATATGTTTACCTATACGTATTTAGTTTTTAATAATTTCAAAAGTGTGTGTGTATGTTTTTGTTCATGAATTTGTAGCATTCAATTAATGGATTCAAGGGTGAAAACAACACATTTTAAATCTATATATATATATATTGCAAAGAGATTAATTCTACATGTCATACTCTTATGCAACCTCTCCTTTGAGAGATGCTACATAAGATGTGATGTGGCAACTCTAAACCAATTAAAAAAAAGAAATAAATATGATATAACCTAATCTATTATAATCTTTAACTAATCTATTAAATACCTAATCTACTAAATCTAAATATTAAGGGGCTGTTTGGTAGCCTCTGAATGATCATTAAGAGGCTACATCTGAATGGTTCATAGTCTCTTAATGGTTAAGATATAACCTTAAGTATGGATGGTAAGATGTAACATCTTAATGGTTGCCTCTTAACCATTCAGACTTAAGGTTACCTCTTAATCATTCAGAGGTTATGAACCATTAAGAGGTAGCCTCTGAATGGTTATTTCCTCCCATAACTTTTAAACGTTAATATCTTTTATATACGAGATTTTTTTTTAAAAAAAATTACACCAAATTAACGAGCGTTTTATTATCTTTCCAACGAGTACCATAGTGATATATAAAAACGGAGAAAAAAATGACTATTTTTTGTAACCCGACAGGTATTGTGTCGGGTTTGGGATTAGTTTTAAAAAATTGTGGGTTTGGGTCAGGTCTGGATTAGGTGATACCCGACCCGATTACCCGAAACAACATACCCAAATACCCGAACTACATACCCGATCATATACCCATAAAATTTTTAACGCATCACATAACCCTTACACTAATGCTTTCGATATTTCAATCATTAACTTTTTTTTTCTTATTTCATGTTAGTTCTTTTTAGAATGATCGATTACAAACTTCCGAATTCATTTGTAATGACACTAGATTTATACCCCGGCTCGGAGATTCGTTTTTTTTTTTTATTTGAATTTGATAACTTATGGCAGAGATTTGTTTAAAATAATAATAATAATATATTTTATTTTGTTATATTAGATATTTCAACCCGGGACGCTCCCGGGATAAAAACTAGTTTAGTTATATAATAATTGTCATTGGGTTCAAATAGTATATTTCTTGTCGAATATAGTATGTTTTTTACGAAAGTTATCCCATGCGATTTTTTTTATTAACTATATCTTGCTGCCTAAAAATGTTTCTTGTTTTATAAAATGTTTTGTTAAATCCACACAGAGTATATTGTGGTAAATCATGCATTCATCCATTATGGAGCTTGTACCAACAAATCCATTATTGACCTATCTAGTTATTTGATTTATTTTTGTGGAGTGTAATTTACGCTCTTGTTTAGTTTTCCTTTTTCTTCAATAATGATGTTATAGTACTTTTGGTTGAATACTTGAATATATGCCCATGTACTTTTTCAATAAACAAAATAGAAATTACTTAATTAATATTACATCTTTATAATTGAATTCATAAATTTATCAACAACAATTTTTTATCCGGTTTTAATCAAGTTACATTTATATGACAGTGACCCAATTAACGCTTACATTGACAAATATTTTTTCATTTCTATTTAAAATAATTTAAACTTACTAAATTCTATAAATTAAAATTGACGAGAAGTCGATAAAACTAATTTTGCTTTCCGAAGGTAATATATAATTATGTTTCCTCTTTAAATTTACAATTTATGACATGTGCATATGACCAATCTATTGGGATAATGGTGCTAATTGTAATATAGTCTATATGTCATATTCTTATTTGGTGTATGCAGTTGTGATAAGGTGTTTTTGTTTTGGTTTAATGCCTGTGGGTGGTTTTGGTATATAATTTCTTTAGCTTTTTGCTAGTGACCCTTTTGGTTTTTAATAAAAGTTGTTTGCCGTTTCAAGTCATAAAAAAGATACTCAGAAATTGATAAATAACATAAAAAAATTCACATACTTTCTTGTTTTTCTGATAAAAGTCTCTCAATAAAATTTTGCACATAAAAAACCAAATACTTTCTTTCATCTCATAAAAGTCCTCAACAATTTTTTAAACATTAAAGTCCTTTAAAATATTAAAGTTGAACATTATTATGACAAATAAAAAGTAAATAAACAACTTGTAACCGTTAGAGGTGTCCGTCAGTTTAAAATTGTTGGGTTAAACCAAAAATCGAACCAAACCAAACAAAATTTAAGTACTTCAAAACTGAATCACAAACCCTAAAAACACCCAAACAAAATCGGTCCTAACTATAACGTACTTAAGTTTAAATCCAACAAATCCTAATTTAAATAATCAATTAAAAACCAATCAAAATAGTTAAACAATGCTTGTACTAATCCCTGTAGATGCATTTTGTGTTTTTCGCTTTCAGATTCACATGACAATATAGAAGATTACAAGATTTTGGTAGATTAAAGTTTCATTCGAACTATCGAAGGGTCGAATGAAGTTCTGGATGGTCGAATGAAGATTTGATATGTTTATTTTATTGGTTCGTGATCTCGAAGGGTCGAACCAGTTGGTTCAAACCTCTGCAGGGTCGAACGAAGATGTTTATATATAGGTCTGATGTGTTTTGCAATGTAACAGTTGGTATTTGTCTAGGTGTTTGTGTGTGTGTTTAGGAAGGTTCTGGAAAGAGTCTGTTTTTGTTAATATTGAACTGTAACCGTTATATCTTTGATTATTATTAAAGAAAACGTTTTGGAACTGAAATCTAACTTGTCTTGATTACGGTTTATATCATTTTGCATGTGAATTAGGGTTTCCGCACCTGATTCATTTTTACTCGTGTGATATCTTGTGTTCTTTGTGAAAATACGATCCTACAAAGTGGTATCAGAGCTTGTGCTCAATCAAATGACTGCGAATTGATACAAATTGTTTAGATTTCATGTCAAAATCATCAAAACCCTAGCTGTTTTGCATAAACATTGATAATCACCTTCAAATCATTCAAATCTAGGTGTTTTTTACGTATAGTATCAAAAATTCTTTCACAACAGTCGTTCTCCTTTGAATCCAAATCAAATCCTTCACATTTACAATCAAATTCAACAAATTTTTGAAAAATCAAATCAATATTGTGTGTTTTTGAAGAAAAATTTATTATGAGAATGGGTCAGGTCGAATGTGTTTTAGGTATGGGTCGAATGAGTTTCTAGGTCTTCATTCGTGGTGATTTAGAGGTCGAATCAAACCTAGATTCATTCATTCGGGTCTTTTCAGTTTTCATTCGGGTTACACAATTTCACTCGAGTTCTCAACTAGGTCGAATCAGTCTGATACTTGTTCATTCGTGCTGATATTTGGGCCGAACCAATTTATTCTTGTTCTTTAGACCTCACGATAGTTCGAACCAAGTTCTCTATGGATAATATTTAGGGATGTCCGATGAACACACGAACCGTTATGGCACAACCACAACAAACACCGATGAGTCCATGGGTTGTAGCAGCTGAATGGGGAAATACACAACGACAACCAATGCTAAATTACTGGGCTGTATCGGGACCAACTCAACCCGCTGTTAGACCTTCTACACAACCAATTCCAGATTATTGGGGTGTCGCAGCAGCTGCATGTAACACCCCAACCGATTGCGAAAACATCGCGATGCCACGTAATGACGATTGCTCAATAGCTCATAGTTACTAATAAATGTTTCAATAGATTAATTAATAGATTACAAACATTTACATACAACTCAAATATGTTCAAACAACAATCACAAGATTAATTAAATTGAATCTAAGGATTCAGCTCCTATATGATCCAGAATCAAAAGCTAAAACTTCCAATCAACTGAATACCTGAAACATGTTAAGTTTTGGAAAATATAGGGGGTCAACTATAAATAGTTGGTGAGAATACATAAGTTTTAAATAAAATAGTGATAAGAATTCATGTAGCAATTACTGTGACAAAGAATTAAACAAAGATAGTGTGTGTGAACATGATCTACTAGTAGCTCAAGTCATTGTTTTGTACAATCAACCCTTATGTCAACTGAGACCTAACTCGCATGTTAGTAAATGTTGTTACTGTTTCGATCATCCCTGAATTTATGCGGGGGATGGGCTTGTCAGACCTATAGCGCTACAATCTACACAGGCGGCTTGATCAAAGTTAATGAATGTACTGAGACGGACTATATACCACAGCCTGTTCACAAGTATATGATGCGAAAATGTAATTGCACAAGTTTTAAGCATGTTTCACCCCAAATATATTGAAAATAGTAAAAAGTGGGGATATGTAAACTCACCTTAGCAAGCAGTCAAGCAAAATCCAAAGTATGCAATAGCAGGTAAAAAATCCCAAATGTATCAACCTAGATTTGGCATTATAAAGTCTAAGTGTCACAAGTCTAATAAGTATAAGATTTCTAGGTCGATCGATTATAGTTTCCTAGCTTTGGGGAAAAACGCTTCAATGTTAATGGCTTAGTTAAAATATAATAATAATATTTAAAATATTATTATTATTACATAGACTGAGAGACGTAACTCTTGAAAGTATGAAAATAATATTTTCTATAAATTATTTTATATTTATTTTGTATTTAAAACAATTTATTTATAACAGTTTAAGTGAATCAATGAGTTTAAAAGAAAAGGTAATACTTTTAATGAAGTTAAATCATATTTTTTTAAATTAAAAGATAGAATAAATTTTTAGAAAAATTTTGGCTTTTGAATCATGCGAAACCGATTCTCTATGAATTAGTTATGTATTAAACATGATAAATATTATTAGAATAATATATTAAATAATAATTCAGATTTAATAAAAAAACCTGATATTAATACTATTTTATAAATTTTCAAAAATAATTCTAGGTATGTACATATATACACACATAAGATTTTAGATTTAAGGAGTTTTTAAAAAATTAATAAAAATACAAAAAAATCGGTGCCCAAGGGATTTGAACACGGGTCACAGCAGTATAAGTGCAGAGACACAACCCCCTGATCTGTGTTTAACCTTGGTTATCAATTAAGAAAAATAAGTTTAAATTTAATTCAACATTAACATCATCTTCCCCAAACTTAAGAACCTATAAACCCTAACCGAAACACTATCAATTTACGAAGATACAGACTTCGATTATCCAATAAAGCTTAGGGCTTTTGTTACATGATTCAAGTCGACCAACTAAGAGGAATTAATTTAAACAAAAACTTACATTTGTCTCGGTTTGTATTGCAAAACGTGAATCAGAAAAAGACGTCGATTAGGTGCGAAGAACACGAACAAAAACAACAATCAATTGGGGTTTTTAGGAGGCGACATGGGTCTAAACATAAGGAGGTTCAATTTTTATAGATCTAAGGCTGAATTATATGGTTTTGAATTTGGGATAAATAGGTTTTTGATGGATTAATGGATAATCATAAAGTTAACTGACCTACACACGATTAACACGCAAAATCTATAGCAGATAAACGCGTTTTAGGTAGTTGATTAGGATTCTAGTATTGATTTGCATTATCCTTTCCTTATGTCCTCGAATTTGAACTCGGTTTATCAATATACAATGGGTCGGGTTAATAAAGATAGTTTGATATGATATATTTCTATAACTAATAATATGTTTTTAATTATAAACCTCTAAAATAAATTTTATAATCTTAATTTTATAAATTCAAATATGTATTTACTATATAAAAAAACACAATAACAAATCATAATAAATATGAATAATAAGGAATAAATACGATTTTAGTAAATAAATTGGGAATTATGTCAAATGAAAAAAAAAACGATTGAAAAATACGTAAGGTTACACTGCAGCAGTGCAAAGTCAAACAACAAATGCCATAACTACTTTGGTGAATGACCTTTCGATTGGAAATGGAAATAGACCACCGAAGATGTTGGATATGATTGAGTATCATTCATGGCAGAAGCGCTTTAGGATCCATCTTGAGGGATTAGATGGTGGTGAAGCATGACAAATGATTCAGAAAGGTTATGTGCAGCCTATGATTGAGAACTCCAACACACCGGTTGCACTTGATGATCTAAAAGATGATGAAAAGAAGTATGCGGCTGAAAATAAGTCATATTCACAGTTGTCTCAAGCCTTGACAACTGATCTACTTCATCAGTTTGGTCCTGGTACTACATCAAAGCAGCTTTGGGAAGCTTTAAAGAGTAGGAATGATGGAAATAAAAAGACAAGGAAGCTTAGAATTGATGAGTTGAAAAAGGAATCCGAGAACTTCAGCTTTGTGGGAAATGAGAGTTTGAAAGAACTCACTCCTATATTTTTTTCATTTGTTATCTGAATTGTCTAACTATGAGATTATTTACCCTATGTCTGAGGTCATTGAAAAGTTTGCAGATTGGTTGCCTACTTATTGGAGTCAACATATAGAGGTGCTAAGAGAGAAAGATTCATTTCCATTCTGGACAATCAATGAGTTCATCCAGAAGCTAGAGAACAAGAAAATGGAAGAAAGAATGAAGGCGAAGATATCCCAGATTCCTCAGAATCCGGAGTAATACTATGCTAGTTCATCATCTTCGACCGTTCTAACTGGAGGTGTGAGTATAGTACCACAAACTGCATTTGTTTCAAGTGTTGAACCAAGCAGTGCTGCATGTTATTATGGTGTATCTTCTACATCATCTTATATACCCACTCAACCTCCAATGCAAGCTGCTAGTTACTATGGTGATCCATCGATGATTGTGACTCAGCAATCTACATCGAATGCTGGATTTCAGCAAGCATCACCGAATATGAATCTAGCTCCATCAAGCTCGAGTTCCATCGTGTTAGAAACTTCTAACATTGATTATGTCACAGTCGAAGTAGCCCAAAAGCACATTGCTTTAGTCTCTGCTATGGTTGCTTCGTAGAATTGACTCGTGGAAAGTCAAATTGGAAACAATAATTTGACTGATGAAGATTATGCACAGATTGACAAAGAAGAGATAGAGTTAATAGATATTCAGTGGGCGTTTGCTAGTGTTGTTAGAAGAGCATCCGAATTCATGGAAAGAACGGGAAGAACCGATCTTGCTACATCACCAAACACCACATATGGTATCAACAAGGCAAAGGTGACATGCTTCAATTGTGGAACAAAAGGTCACTTTGCTCGGGAATGCACCAACCCTAAGCAACAAGGAAATCGTAATCCTTTTAACTCAAATTATTAAAACCGACACAACCAAAACAACTATCAAAACTGACAAATTACCTCACAAAATACCAACCAAAGACAAACATCCACACCTAACCAAACTCAATCTACACCTAACCGTAAAAGAACCATAGTTCCAATTACCACTTTAACAAAACAAAACCAAAATGAGAACCAAGCTTTGGTGATTCAGCAAGATGAGAGATTTAATTGGAATGATATGCAACTTGGTGTTGAAGAGATTATTGGGGGAAACGTTGCATGCTTTGCTCAAGAGGTGGTGAAAGAGGAATCGGTAGAAGTTGAGGAATTGGTGAAAGAAGAGGTTGTTGATGAAGTTGTTACTAAGAAGGTAGATGAACCGATAGTTGAAGAGACCGTGTCTGAGACGGTTGTTGATTCAGTTTGTGATGTTTCTGATGTCCAAGAGTCTAACTATTCTAATTCGGAGAGTGAGACAGATTCTGAAGCAAGTGTTAACTCACTTGATGATGATGTGGAACAACTACTCGCAAAAGCTAACTTCCTAATTAGTATGAAGTCATGTATGGTTGATGATGCTTTTACAAAAGTGGATTACTCCAAATTCTTCTCGGGAAAGGAAGCTCATTTCGCTCTCATGGCTATGACAGACTCGACAAATCTGGTAAGTTCTAACTCACTTCCTAAATGCAATGATTGTGTTACTTTGCTTGGAAAGCGTGATAGACTTGAAAATGAGGTTTTAAGTTTGAGGTATGATCTTGATAGTGCTAAAACCGCTATTGAAACTTTTCGGAAGAGTAAGAAAATGTTAAACAAAACTTTGGAAAATTATAAGAAAGATGTTTCAAAATTAACCAGAACACTTTCAAATAAACAAATTGCCATCAACAATTACATCAATGAGATAGAAGAAACAAAGTTAGAAATGTCAAAGACTAAATGTTTTTTCTGAAAAAGTGAACAAGAAACTTGAGAGTTATCTCAATGTGGCCTATGTTTTGGACCACATTGTAGAGAAACCAAGCAAAGAAAACATTCATTCAAATGTCAATTACAAGTCTGTTCCATCCCCGGTGTTATTTGGAAATCACAATCTTAATGCTGTGACAACGGAGAGTTCAGATAAATCGGATTCCTCATCAGAAAGCGAATCAAACTCCTCTAGTGTGGGCGATTCGAATTTTGATGTGAGACCGATTTTGGGAATGAATGATGAGAATGTCATTGTTGAATCCGATGATGATTCTGATTCTGAAGAAGTTGAACCTAAAAAGAATGATGGTATTCCTTCGAAAAATCACATTGAGTGCGATCCAGCACCTACGGTTCAACTTCCTACCAAGGCTGAAAACAAGCCGACATCATCAGAAAAGAAAGTTGATCAGGAAGAATCAGATGAAAAACTGGTCAAATTATTTTATCGGATGCAAGGATCTGATCAAATATTTGCTGATTCTGAGTACCCGATACAGTTTGTCAATTACTCAAAAATTGCCAAAATCTGGCAGGAAAGTACTATCTGGTTTCCCAAATCAGAAAGAACTAATGACTTTCCACCAGAGTTAATTAGATAACTATACTGTCATGAAGCTAAAAAGGACAATGTTCATGTTACTCAGTTTGTGAAACCTGTGAACAAGGTAAATGCATTTGTTGAACCGGCTTACTTATTGGAGCCCGCTCCAAAGAGTTTAAGACGAAAATGTATTGATGATCAATACCCAGTCAACTCATTTACTAAGTTTCATGAGGTCCATACTTTTGAGGAGTATCGTGCCTGTTTCAAATGTGGGGAGAAAGGGCATTTACTTGCTCACTACCCATATATGAGACATAAGAGGCATGAGGTTGAGTTTAGGCAAAACTAGAGGAATTCGAATGTTGGTTATCCTCAACGACAGTTTTATCCTCAACAAAATTTTTATTAACAAAGAGGTAACCAACTGATTGTCTATGATAATCGAAATCGAATTGCCATGGAAAAGAAGTTGAAGAGACCTATGGTGAACTCGGTGAATGATAAGCATAAGGTTTATCAAAAAAAATGCCTGCTAAGTCATCCACTGGATCTTCGTCTGTTAAATCAGACAAGGTAACTAAGAATGTTCCATCAAAGGTTGTTTCAAAGAAAGCTGAGGGGGTAAAAGCAAAATCTCAACCTCAAATCAGAATATTGAAACGATCGTAACAATCTTGGTCGCCTAAGGGTTCTTCAGGAAGTTCAAGCTCAACTTCAAAAGAATCGGTGAAATCAGTTCCTAAAATGATAGTTTTGGAGAAACTGATTGATGATAAGAAGGGTGTTTTAAAAGTTTCTGATAAGAATGTTTTCTTTGAATGTACCAAATGCTGATACTCAAAGACCCAAGAGCACAAAGGCTTGGGTCCCTCGTAAGAACTAATCATTTGTTGATTGGTGCAGGGAGTTCCAGCTGGCCATGTTAGCAGTCTTTGGATTGTTGACAGTGGAGCGTCTGGGCACATGACTGGATACATGTCGCTCCTAATTGACATCAAGAATATTAATGGAGGATATGTTGCATTTGCTGGAAACAAAGGAGGTTATATTACGATGGAAGGGAGTGTGAGTAATGGGATTTGTTAGTTTTGAGAAGATTTTGTATGTGAAGTAGATAGACTATAATTTGTTAGGTGTTTCTCAGATATGTGATAAGAAGTTCTCAGTGCATTTTGATTACAAATCGTGTTACATCCTTAAGCATGGTTTTAAAATACCAAAAGAGTGGATAATGTTGAAGGCTCCGAGAGTGAACAACTTGTACATTCTTGACATGAGCAAAGCCACTACAACACAGGGCCAAGTGACGTGTTTTCTATCGAAGGCTACTAAAATAGAATCTATCATGTGGCATAGAAGAATGGGGCATATTCATTTGAGAAAAATGAATAACTTGGTAAAGAATGGGCTAGTGGAAGGTGTGAATGTGAAACATTTCCACTTGAATGATAAATGTGTTTCTTGTAAGAAAGGAAAACAGCACAAACATTCCCACAAACCCAAGAAAGTTAACTATGTTAGCATTCCGCTTGAACGCCTACATATGGACCTCTTTGGACCTGTGAAGCGCAAAAGCATCAACGGAGATTTATACTCTCTTGTGGTGACCGATGACTATTCTAGAATTTCGTGGGTGATGTGCATGCAACACAAGGGCGAAACGTTCAATAATTTGAAGCTTCTGTTTGCCCGTTTGGAGAACATTTATGGATTGAAGATCAAGAGGATCTGAAGTAACAACGGGACGAAGTTTAAGAATTCGATGATGGATGCATTGTGTGAATAAAAAGGGATTCGTCATGAATACATTGCACCATACACTCCACAACAGAATGGTATTGTAGAAAGGAAAAACAGGACTCTAATTGAAGTGGCTAGAACAATGCTTGCATATTCTAATCTTCCAATTATTTTTTGGAATGAAGCTATTCATGCAGCTTGCTATACTTTGAAGCGTGTGTTGACTGTGAAAATTTTTGCAAAGACTTCTTATGAGCTCCTCAACAGACGCAAGCCGAACTTGGAGTTTCTAGAACCATTCGGGGCGCCGTGTACGATGCTTAATCCGACATAGAAGTTTGGAGCTAAAGATGAAGAAGGTTATTTTGTTGGATACGTGGCACCACTTAAACGTGTTTTCAACAAAAGGAATAGAAATGTTGAAGACTGGGCTAACGTGGATGTTCAACATTACGCTCAAAATGCTCCCGGTTTTGGACCTGATTGGATGTTTGACTACAAAGAACTCCTTGAGACATTTAATCTAGAAATCTTGGTTGAAGAAGCTGTTTTACGACTTTATTACGAGTGTGAGAATGCAATCACTTCACCGTTAGTGCGTCTGATCACCGTGACTCCTCCGGCAATAGTTTCTAATGATACCAGTGCTCCTATGACTAATTCTAATGAAGAGGAAGTATTTCAAGATGTTTCTAATACATTTGATTCTTCTGAGTCGGAAGACGATGAAGAAATAACCAGTGAAGCAGTCTTGAATGAGCCTACAGTTTCACCTCTAGTGAACCCGAATTCGTCTGTATCAACAGATATTCCTTCTACATCAAATGCGGGTAATGATCTGGATATAGCAGAGAATTTGAATGTTCAAACGGTGATTCCTGTTCCAGTACAACCAGAATCTCGGATTCACAAGGTTCATTTGTTAGAACAGATTATTGGTGATCCTGGTAGCAGCGTGACGACATGTGGACAGTTGAGGCGTGTATCATTGAACGAGAACATTGGAGCCCTTGCCCTATATTCTAAAATTCAAAAATCAGGTGAACAAAATGATTGGTCGTTTGCTTGTTATTTTTCGCAGGTTAAGCCTAGGACTTACAAGGAAGCACTGAACGACGAATCATGGGTGGATGCGATGCAACAAGAACTTCAACAATTTCAGAAGTCAGGAGTTTGGACTTTGACTGGTCTACCAGCAGATAAGAAGAAGATTGGTACAAAGTGGGTTTTTAAGTGTATGAAAGATGACAAAGGAGTGATTGTATGGAACAAAGGTCGATTGGTCATGTAAGGTTTTCGTCAAACTGAAGGAATAGACTATAACGAAGTTTGTGCACCAGTCACACGCATAGAAGCAATCCGAATGTTTCTTGCGTACGCATCTTACATGAAATTTAAGGTGTATAAGATGGATGTTAAAAGTACTTTTCTTTATGGTGTGGTTAAGGAAGAAGTATATGTCGGGTAACCACCGGGGTTTGAGGATCCTATCCACCGGGATAAGGTCTACAAACTGAACAAGGCGTTGTACGGTTTATACCAAGCCCCTACACAGTGGTTTGAAGAGCTCAGCACATACTTACTTTCCCGAGGTTTCAAGCGAGGACAAATTGGCTGTACCCTGTTAACGAAAAGAACAGAGGGTATTTGCTTCTGGTATAGATATATGTTGATGATATTATATTTGGTTCAACTAACAAAAGTTTATGCAAGGAATTCGTAAAGGTCATGCAAGAAAAGTTTGAGATGAGCTCTTTGGGAGAAATGCAGTTCTTTCTTGGATTGCAAGTGGACCAATTGCCTTCGGGGATCTTTATCCACCAGACGAAGTATGTTTCCTAAGTCTTGAGCCGATTCTAGATGGAGCATTCTACACCGATTGCCACTCCCATACAACCTAATAACGGGATTGGAGTTGATGCTAAGGGGGAGCTTATTGACCTGTACACGTATCAAGCCATCGTTGGATCATTGATGTATCTGACCACTTCCCAACCAAATATAATGTTTGCTACTTGTCTTTGTGCCCGATTTCAATCGAAGCTGATACAAAGTCACCTTACTGCAGTTAAACGAATCCTACGTTATTTGAAAAGTTGTCCATCATGAGGTTTATGGTATTCTAATGACGATAACTTTGACCTCATTGCTTCTAGTGATGCAGATTTCGGAGGCTGTGATATTGACGCAAAATCGAAACCGGCTGGATGTCAATTTCTGGGGAGCAGGCTAATCACCTGGAAATGCAAGAAGCAGACGTCAGTTGCACTACCAACGTGTGAATCTGAATATGTGGCAGCCTCGAGTTGCTATTCATAAGTGCTTTGGATTCAACAACAAATGCGCGACTACGGTTTGCGATTTCTTAAAACCCCCCATTCATTGTGATAATGAAGCAGCCATTGCACTCACAAAAGACACCGTTCATCATTCTAAGGCTAAGCATATCCGAATACGGTATAACTTTATTCACTACTACAAAACTAACCAACTGCTACCAAAATTTGCTACCGAAAAACACGGTAGCAAATTTTGTAAACTTAAGGTAGCAAAGTGGTAGCAAATTGGTAAAAACAACATATTAAAAATAATACAAGTAAAATTTTTGCCCTAAATCTAATCTATAACTCTTATCATCACCCTAAATATACTCGTATCACCATAATCCATCACTGTAACTATTTGAAGTCTGTACGAAAACCTTCATCACCGACCTAAAGCCTCTGTAAGAAACGATCGAAGCTCTCCATCACCGACCAAAATCCTCCAATCTCCATCACAGAATCACTTACCAAATGTCTGTACGAAACGACCAATTCACTGATTCATCATAACTATTTGAAGTCCTATGAAACGATTCACTGAATCACGTACCAAACGTCTCTGAAGTCTTCAATCGTCTCTATAAATAATCTATGTTCATCACCGATTGACTGAGTTAACCAGGTAACTTGTTAGCTAGTTTGTTCAGTTTGTTTAGGTAACTTGTTAGCTAGTTTGTTCATCACCGATTGATTGATTTGTTGCAGTTTAGCCTTGTAGGTGATTTGTGGATGAAGTTGTTAGCTAGTAGTTCAGTTGGCTGTTAGTTGGTGTATTTCGATTGATTTTTTGCGTTTTCATGTGATTTGTTGATGAAGCTGTTAGTTAGTTAGTTAGTTAGTTTAAGTGGTTGTTATTTGGTGTGTATCGATTGATTCGTTGAAGTTTTAGCCTTTTAGGTGATTTGTTGATGAACTTGTTAGGTAGCTAGTTCAATTAGTTGTTCCGTGTATGTCGATTGATTTGTTGTGTTTTCAGGTGATGAACTTGTTAGGTAGAAGATATTAATAAAACTGATGTAGCGTGTGAGTTCGGGATTGCATCAGGTTTATAGTTGCAGTGTTAGTTTCTACTTCTATATTCTGCGGAATTTTGTAGTCATATTAAAAAGATATGAAATATGTTATTCTAATTTTTTTTGCGCATGTGTGATCATTGTTCTTCTGATAAATGTATAGGTATTGCACATGGTTAGGAATGATTACTATGGAGGTTACTGAACCTAAACCAGCTATAACATACAGTTGAATGATTTATTTAAACTATTATTGTTTGGCGAATGACTCGTTAGACACTAATATTTTGTTCTGTATAGCTCTGGAAGTGATTCAAGGGTGGCGATACACCTTATTCCTGAAGAAATGGGTGCATAAATAGGCAGTTTGTATGTAAAAACAACCAATGGGATGTGAAATTCAAATGATAGAGACTCAATTTCTGGTTGTAAATAAAACTTATATGTTTGTACATAGGTGTGCACCTCAGCTATGTGTTGCGTCCGCCTCGTGCCTAAGCTTTCGGGACCTAAACACCTCTGAGTGTGTTGCACTATTTTAAACCAAGATTATGATATAACATTTTTAATTAAGTTATCACTGGTGTAACTTTTGCAGCTAATGTATATCATAGAGATTTGAAGCCGAAAAACATTCTTGCTAATGCTGACTGTAAATTGAAGATTTGTGACTTTGTCCTTGCTCAGGTATCATTTAACGATGCACCCACAGCCATATTCTGGACGGTACGTGTCTTTTGCGCTCTTTCCTATTTATAATCTTTTGAAAAGTAATGTGTTAGTTACATTCTATTTGTTGGATCAATGTAGGATTATGTTGCAACCCGATGGTATCGTGCTCCAGAACTCTGTGGCTCCTTTTTCTCTAAAGTAAGGTGCTCCCAATCTAACATCTTTGTACTGTAATCTGTGTATCAGTGTTAGATGTGGTAATTTCGACCCTTTTACCGATGAGTCGGTCTGTTTGGGCTGTGTTTTTTTTTTTGTCAAACGGGTCAAATGATATGGTAAACGAGTCTATTTGGGCAGGTAATTTCCACCCTTTTATCAATGAATATGTCTGTTTTGGCTGTGTGTTTTTTGTCAAATGATATGGTTTAGATAAAAAGAAAACGGTGTAAATGGGTTGGAGGGGTCATATAGATTGAAAGTTGTGCAAAGTCTATTTATATTGCACACAACCATCTAAATCATCTAATTAAAGAGATAAGGAAACTATGTATGGAATGTTTATTACAAACCAAAATTTCAATTACTAAGATGCCTTGTTTTTTGCAGTATACCCCGGCCATTGATATTTGGAGCATTGAGTGCATATTTGTTGAAATGCTTTATGGGTAAACCGTTGTTTCCCGGAAAGAATGTGGTACATCATAAGAATTTCAATGATATTCAAGAACAAGGTAAAAAATCGAATCGAAATCAGCTGGATCTCATGACTGATTTGCTGGGCACCCTCCTCCTGAAACTATTGCAAGGGTTAGCTCCTTTTTTTTCTTATTCGCCCTGGTCAATTATGACAAGTTCTAGAAAACGTTGGGTTCAGGTTGAGTTGGATTGACTCTTTTTCAGTTGCTTGTGATTTTTATTATGAAACTATAATTACATAAATGATTTAGAAGGTTTAATGCACTACAAATGGCTCGACTCGCTACCCCTAGCCAATATTCTCCAAGTAAATCAAATTTAATCAGAATACGAGCCAAAAAATGGAGCATAAATACATTTTAAGGAGCAGATATATAAGTTTGGCCGCTTCGTTATGCATTTCATTTACTTTGGTATTCTACAGATACTTTCATGGAGTCCCGAATGCTGCAATAGAAACCGAGCAACGTGGTGGATGTTCATGCTAAGTTTAACACTCATCTCTTTCTATGCCTATTCTTTTCCTGTTAAACTGCACCAGGCACAACTGCTGCATGTATGCGACCCGTATTTCTCTATTTGCCGAGACTACAGGCGTAAGCATCTTTGTACTGCCACAGTTTTCGTTACTCACACTTTTGATTGTTGTTGAATCTTGTACTTGTATTTTTATTTAAATTCTAAAGATAGTCATGTTTACGCGATGATTTCTTGTTTTACTGAATCATAATCCTGAATTTCAATTTGACCCATCATAACATCATTTGTTTAGAAGGCCAAACTAATTGCTAGTTTACACTTAATCTCAATTCCAAAATGCTCAATATTTGTGATAGGTGAAAGAGTTGTGGTATGCTTGGTGATGAATCTTGTTTTGGTATGATGTTTTGGTTTAGATGTGTGATGATCACGACCCGTGAGTGTGTTAGCGACTTATGCTTTTCCCGTCACGACTGTCTGCTGCTTTTTTACCAGTTTACTGAATGAAGTCTTTACATTTGCAGGAAGCTAAATTTCCTGCAGGAAGCAGGAGTAAAAGAAATGGGAATTTAGTTGCAGGTGATTCAAGCAGGAAAAGGTACAAATCTTCAGTAGGTTGACATGAAAACCCTTATGTCTTTACATACTGAAATTGTACTGTTTAACACGAAATTAAAGATGAACATAATCTAATATTTTGTGGATTTTTTTTATGTTGCAGGTGGCAAGGGAACACAAAAGCTATTGTGCCTGTTTTGGAAACAAGCAGATCTGATGATATTAATAAAGATTCACCTCCCATAGAGCACGTAATAACTAATAAACATAATAGTAAGCAGCTGTTTCAGCACTCTAAATTGTGACTTAACTAATTCACAGTAACTTTGATTTGTCATTGTCGTTAAACCCAGAGGATGGCAAGAGCCATCGGAAAAGAAACAGAGGAAGACAACCAAATTTAGCGGTTAAAGAACCAATTGATTTACTAGAAGGTATATATTAGATTTCTGACTGGTAGCAAACAAATTAGCATTAGCGGATTTTTTATGTTTTGCAGCCTATAGTAATAACTTAAAGTGATCCGTTTACACATAACCGAGTTGAGTTTGTCACGTTCAGTTAAATTACCTGTTAAAATACTTAATTATGCATTGTTTTTCTAGATGGGCATGAATACAGTGATGTTGATGAGGCACCTTTGTCTGTCCGGATTAAAGGACTGTGTCCGCTCTCAGTTCTAAAGAGTAAGATACTTTTACCAACGTAACATGTTTTCAGATTTCATATTGTTTATTCCCTTAAATAATATAGTGCGATTGTTCTTTTTAGCTGAAAGCCTAAGATTGTCTAAGTTCCCTTCTCATTTTAATTAGTAAATTTGGAGAAATTCAATTGAATATTGAATTTGTTCGTGTTAGATTCATAATTATGTTTTTCAGTTGTGTATAATTTTAGCCGTTTCAAAAGAAATTAGAGGCTTTACAAGAATTTTGTGTTTGTTGAATACAAATCGTAATGTTTCAAACAGGTCAAATGAGTGAAAGTTGCCTAAAATCAACTTATAGTGTAGATTGGGTCAAATGGATCGATTAGTGCATAGTCTTTTCTATGATTTGGTTTGATTATTAGCGGCTTTTGATCCATGGGGTTTGTGGGTCTGTTGGAGCTTTAGGCTTGCGTTCAAGTGTATAATATTTTTTTATAAGTTTTGTTATATCGATAAGGCTTATAGATTGGTATTTTTTGTAGATTCAGAAGTTAAACGAGAAAAAGGAAGAAGATAAAGAAAGGTTCAATGGAGTTATTACAGAGTTGAGGGCTTTGTTAACAACATAGACTACGTGTAAACACTTTTAGTTTGAATGTTTGGATTTTGATGTTTTAGTTTTGATTTTTTGTTGTATTGATTTGGATGTTTGTTATGATTTAAAATTTTCATAAATGGAATTATTTTGCAAAGAAATGGAATGGTAGCAGGTAGATAAAAGAAATGGAATGGTAATATGGTAGAAAAAATATGGCAAAAATGGTAGCAAAACAGTAGCAAATATATGGTAAAAAACGTAACAAAGTGGTGACAAAAAGTGATAGCAAAACCGTGGCAAAAAGCGGTAGCAAAACGGTGACAAACTAGCGGTTGCAAAACGGTGGCAAATTAGCGGTAGCAAAACGGTGGCAAATTAGCGGTGGCAAAACGGTGGCAAACTACCGGTGGCAAAACGGTGGCAAACTAGCGGTAGCAAAACGGTCTCAAAACAAAAAACGGTAGCAAATCGGTTGCAATAGGGCAATTGCCATGTGTGATTTTACGACCGAGTTTTTTGGTAGCAAAATGGTGGCAAAATGGCAATTGCCATCGTTTTGCTACCGAAAATGCGGTAACAAAAGCCCTTTTATCTAGTAGTGATTCTTGATTGCTATGCTCAAGGTTTGATTGATATGGTTAAAATCCACACTGACTATCAAAGAACCGATCTTTTTACCAGAGCTTTTGACAAATCACGATTTGAATTTTTATTAAAAGCTAATGGTATTAAAGAAAAGCAAGATTAGACTCCTCATCGGTTTATCAAATTTTCTTTTCTTTTTATCTTTTCAAAAAAAATTAAAAATCCAAAAAAAAATATGTTTTTAATTTTAGGGGGAGTTTTCTTTCAGAAAAACCAAAAACATTAAAAAAATTGAAAAACCATAAAAATCAGAAAAATCCAAAATGATTTTTCCTAGAGAAAAAAATGGAAATGATAGTACATCAGGAAGGATCTTTCACATGCTAAAGAATTAAAAAGTCAAATACTTGACATGTGATGACTTTGTGTGATGTGTTGGTATGCTTCGTAGACCTATTAATGTGTGCCTTAGTGATACAAACATAACGAACTGCTTTCTATGTGGATGAACACCTCATGGGCATATGGTCTTGGTACCGTAATTTCGTTTGATATGGTTGCCAAAATCGAAGGTTTCGGGTCGTTATGTTGATTGTTATCTAGGGATGGCCTGACTGATCTTTTGTCGTATTGATTTACGGACCTAGATTCAGTCAGGGTATCTTAAAAGAGCTTAAATGCCAAAAACCAAAGTCACAGAATGGGGAACTTAAAATGTATGACGCTGATCAAAGATTATCTAATGCATCGTATCATATCTATGGTGAAAATCATGATTGATATAGGCCTCACCCAAGTAGAGTGCACATGTTACTCTGTAGCATTGATTTGCTGACCTATACACCTTTGTGCCTCATACCTTGTAACATACGGATAACAATAGCATAATCACGCGTTACAATGAATCTTTGTGCAAATTCCTTGATACGGGAGTATGTCGTATGTGTGGGAACCATAGGTGAGTTAGTTATTAATACACCTTAAACATATCATTTTAAAGCACTGCATAACGGTCTGCATGTGAGCTTAAGTGGACAACAATATCAGCAGTTGCCGAGTCACACAGTCAGTAAAAGTTTAAATGTAACATAACAATGGTGTGATAAGATTTCTCATAAACTGATATGATCTTCTTACCGGAAAATCACAAAAGGTTATTGCTTTATGTTTGATTTTCGCTATATATGCAAAACTCAAAAAGATTTATGGTGTGTTTTAACATAAATTTCAGAAAATCCAAAAGATTTTTCATTTCTGCTTTATTTTCGATAACCGATGTTGGAAGACAATCATTTTCTGGAAGCTTGACAAACCAATCTGAGTTTTGTATCTTTGAAATCAGAATTTTTGGAAGATTGAAAGTGTAAAGGTTTGAAGTTGCCAAAACGTGGATCGAATTGGACATTTTGGTAAAAATCAGTTTTACGAAATTTCCATTCGCCCTTTCGTTATGTCGGATGAAAATTTTGAAGTTGATTCGTGGCTTTTGTAAGGTCGAATGAACTTGGGATTGTTAAATTTTTTATTCAAACCCAGGGAATTTTGATTCGTGCTTTCAGTAGCCCCAAACCAAAATTTTTATTTTCATTCGACCTCATGAGGGTTCGTACCAACTTATCTATATATAGCCAAACAGTCCCTTCGACCCTCACTTTTTCATTCGCCTGTACTGTTACAAACTATTAATTCTCTCTACTCAGAGTTTTTAATCTTGCATTTTAAACTTTATAAACTTGTTCTTGGTATCATAACGTATATGAATCTTGATTTTTGCAGGTTTTTATCAACAAATAAATTCATAATTTGGGAATTTGAGATCAAAACCCTAACTTGTTGATTGGACCATTTGGACTGTGAATTAATTTGATTTTAAGATTTCTAAACACTAATCGACTATTTTAGGGGGGGATATAATAGCAAAAACTAGGATTAATTCCAACAGTTTGATGTTGTTGATTTCTGAAACCCTAGTTTTTATTGAAAACAGTCGATTAGGTGTTTATAATTGAAATTGATGATAATTTAGGCTAAATTGTTCATATTAGAAGGCAACATAATCAAAATCATGGATTAAAATGGTTAAAATTAAAAGATTGAAAATTTGAATTGAAACTAGTTTAATCCGAACCTTTCGTTAGGTCGAATGAAGTTTTGTTGGGTCGAATGAACATTTTTTGTTTCATTCAGGATTAATAAAACTGGTTCCGACCTTCGATAGGTCGAACCAATTGATAAATGGAAAACAAATTATTTTTGACGATTTTTGAATCTGAACTTATGTGTTTGTGTTTTTGTGTATGAACAAAAAAAAATGGTAGAACAAAAAAGAACCAAAAGAGCTTAGATTTGAAAGAAACATAATTGTTGTGCGTACATAGGAGATGTGGATGAAAAGTACGACGAATTCAGAGGGATCGTTGATTATTTGAGGAGATCCAGTATACTTTATGATATTGCCCAACCACACACTATCTACAAAGACCACAAAGAGGAATTATGGAAGAATGCTGCTTTAGATTTCTGGGAAGGAAAGATGGTGGTACATAGCAAGATTTAGGGAATGGATATACTTGTTGGAGAAGTAGATTTCAGGAGAGTTTTGAGGTTAACAGACAAAAAGAAAGACCCAATCAAGTTGCCATGGTCGGTGCAAAAGGGTTGCTTTCTTAGGATGAAATATTTTGCTCCTATCACAGAATGTCAACTTAAAAAAGCCAATGTTTCCCCACCGTTCAAATATCTATTGCATGTGTTAATTCATGTGTTTACACCTATCAGATGAGGTTTTGATGTTCTGAGAGATACTATCAGTTCATTACCAATTGCCTTGATTTTGAACAAAGACTACAACGTATCAGGAATGCTTTTTAATCACATGAAGGAAGTTTTTGATGGTACAAAGACTGATAAGTTCCTGATGTATATGAGGTTTCTACAAATGATCTTTGATGATAAGTATCCTAATTTGGAGAAAGATCCCACGATGATTGTGAATCAAGAGCATATGAATGAGATGACTCTGAATCGAATGAGGACATACAAGGGAAAAGCAGAGAAACCACCAACAAGGAGATTGTTTGGACACTTGATTGCACCAGGTTACATTGCTCCTGATAAAGATCAAGTGAGGCATGATAATAGTGATTCTGATTCAGACTCTCCATTAGTACCTTTGAAGAAGAGAGAGAAAGCTAAAAGGCAAGTCATCAACAAAGAGGGAAAACTCAAAGAAAAAGTGTAAAGAGATTGATGATGTTTCTAAGGTAAAGAAGAAAGGTAAAGCTAAGACATTATTGATTGATGAAGAAACTGAAACCGAGGAGGAATGGGATTCTGGTGAGGAGATTGTAAAGGAGACGAATCCCAAGGCCACTGGTGATTCAGCTACTCTTGATCCAATGGATGAACGTGTTGCAGAATAGCTGAGCAGAGAATATGTTGTGGAGAATGAACAATTGATAATTAATGACGATGTTGATTTTGCAGGTTCTCCACTTGCACCAATATCGAACAAACATGGACGTATAAAGACAATGTCTAAAAGGGAGTCTTCTAAGACAAAATGACAAAAGGACATTGATCTATTGCTGAAAGGAAAGAAAGTTCCTCAAGCTTCATGTACACAGGCTTCATCTCCAGCAGCAAAGAAGCAAAAAGTTGTGAAGCAAACAGAAGCACAACAAAATCCAGATTTTGTTTCCAACTCATTGAAAAATATCTTATTTAGTTTAAACAAGTCACCTGCTACTAAACCTCTAAAAGACTCAAGTTCACAACCATATGTTACTGTTTCAGAGGATGTGATGAACTTGGTTAACCAACAGATTTCTAAGATGATTAAATTTTTCACGAAACATGAGAACAAGATCAAGAAGATGAAAGAGAATGAGAAAGACATGCTTGAGGTTGTGATAAAGTCTAAGTGTAACATTTGCGCGTTTTCATAACTTTATCATATTTGCATTTTAAACCCTGTGTTCGTCTTTTGACGTTTGTAATAAAATTTGCCTTTCATTGGTCGTTACACCTTCATTATCTATGTGTTATTGGTAACTTGTTAATGAACGTGTCGAGGGACGTTGGAAAACGTCTAGGTTTTACGAGGAAAAAGGATTTAAACTTAGTAATATTGTGTGAAATTCATAAAAAAATGAAAAATATATAGTTTTAGAGTTTGGATGAGTTTTAGTTAGAAAAACTTAACTTTGGTTAAGTTTTGTAATGAAACAAGTGCAAAAAAATTAACAAAATAACTGAGGGACCAAACTCGCCAATGTTCCAAAGCTGAAAAAAAAAATATACATAACAGATTTCCGGCCGCTTTTCCGGCGACCGGAAAATCTGCTCCGGCGAGCTGTTTTGGACCCCATTTTGGACGTTTTAACACGAATTCAATGCGGGTAAATGTTTAGTCACTTAAAACCATCGTTTCCCCTCATTAATATGGTCTTATAACGTATCAAAGTGGTCGATTGAAACTTATAATCATGGGTAACCGATCGGAAATTGAAAACCCATTAAGATGGGCGTTTTTGATCAACCAATATATAAATTGATGTTACCATTTCATTTCTGCATCACAACCCAACATAAACCCACAAGAAAACTACCCTAAGTCGCGTGTTTTAATATCAAATCGGCCAAGCTCCTGTTCGGATTTTAAACCTTCGTTCACGTTGTAAGTGTGATATTATCATGCCATTTTGTTTAGTTTTGATTCCTGAATAAAACGCCCATTAATCGCAGCTCATATACCCATTGTATTGGGGTCGATTGGTCTTGAAGCTAGGGTTAGGGTTCTTGCTAGTTATTTGGGGAAGATGATGTAATGGGAAGTATGTTTATATAAATTGATTTCTAATTAAAATCAACATAAGGATGATTTGGTCTAGTGGTGTATATCACGTTTGGGATGTGAGAGGTCCCGAGTTCGAACCCCTGGGCACTGATTCTTTCCAACATTTTTTTTTTCCTTTTTCTTCCCTTTTGTCTTGTTATTTATTATATACACATATAACACATATAAACTTAGGATATTCATATGAAATTCATTTTTGACCCAAAAATTATGAAAATTTAGGTGTAACATCTTGACACTCTAAAGGAAATTATCACATTTTTATTTTCTGAAAAATACTTTATTTTTGTATTTTTCTTGAATTAAATTGTTTTAATCATAAATAAATGATTAAAAATTCATTTTAAGTGATTTTAACCTTAAATTTTCTGGAGATTTATTTTTATGACTGATAAACTGAAATAAAATATAATTTCTCAGAAAATGATTATTTTTGTTATCTTTTCTATTTTTAATCATCAAAACACTATTTAAATTTATTAAATATGTTTTAAATGCAAATAAATTAAAAGAAACTATGGAAATGTTATTTTTAGCATTTCACACCATAAAATATTTATTTCTCATAATAATATCATTTTGGGATCATATCTCGTATTATTTATTCTATTTATATTTAAATTAGATGTAATAAATTGTTTAATTAAATATAAATCATAAAATCTATTTCGTGGTTATTTTTCTATAAAATATAAAATATTTCTAAATGTGGAATACATAAGTGTTTTAGTCACTTATTAAATTAATCGTGATATATTTATTTCAAAACTGTCGTTCAAATTATTATTAACAATTTCATCTTCCCTATACGAGTCTAGCAAGCCCTAATGTCTTAGATGTTGGTTGTCTTAGACTTTTAAGTCATTTTCCTCATTTAGTATTTTATATATAGGTTGAGTTCTTCGGAATTCTTAAGCCTTTATGACGAACTTTCTTGGAATTTATACTTAGCGAGACTGTGAGTATATATTTCCCCCTTTTCATGTTTTACTATTTTGGGGCTACTCATGTACTCTATTATCAAATGTTATTCTTATACTTAATGCAATTCTCATGTGTGTTTGCCTTATGTGATTTGGTGTGTATTTATGCTTGTCAAAATCATTAACCGCTGGGCGGCCTAGCATTTCAATGAATAGTACTATGGTATACCCCCTTGAGGCTCTGTTGAGAGAATCTTGGTCATTGTCTTGTTAATTCATTATTCAAATTGTTAGTCATGTGTTAGTTGACTGATACTACTTATTACATATTTGCAAACGGTATACAACACATGAATTGCGAAACGTTTTTATACTATATATATCAAACGGATGTACTCACCAATACATTATATGTGTTGACAAATTACTTTGTACATGTTTCAGGTGACGTTTGATCTTACATGCTTTCACGCTTAGGCTGGACCTAGTGCTTAAATAAAAGATTGAATATTTATTTATCTATGTTTTAGATTTTCCATTAAGACTTTTGTGTAATGAATGGTTGTTTGCTATTAATATTTACAATTTAGTCCATGTGCTATTGAACAATCGTCACTACGTGACACCTCGATGTTTCCGCCATCGGTTGGGGTGTTACAGATTGGTATCAGAGCCATGGTTATAGGGAATTAGGTTATTAGTAAATGCTTTTGACCTAGACTATAACTAAGTTACCCTTTATATGCTTTCTTTTATCCTCTTATTACTTTAGATAGATTTTCTCCTTTTACTTTTCATTATACTCTAGAAGATCATATCCCACAAATGAAACGAAAACACCAAGTTAGGAGTGATATCCATATCTTGGTGAATAGTTTCACTCCTTACATGTTTTATTTATTTATCTTGGAATACTTTCCTTTTGAGATAGGAGACGTCCGAATCTCAAGGAATCTATCCCTCTAAAAGAAACTTAAATCACTAAGCTAGGAGTGATATCCTTATCTTAGTGACCAGTTTCACTCCATCGTATTTTTTTTTTTTTGAAAGTATATCTTTGAGTTAGGAGTGAAATCCACATCTCAAGGATATATATTTCCACATCTCAAGATCCGCTAGAGTTTTGGAATTTATTTGTGACGGGGGACGTGCAATCTGGAAGGGTGAGCGCCTGTATTTTGAGTTTTCTGTCTAGGCCTGGCATTTCGCATAAATCCCAATCAGACGAGGGACCCGTATGCTGACCTGGGAACTCTCGGGATGAGCATTCACTTATAGGCTAAAGTACGCCCCCACAAGTCACAAACAATATGTCAATTACTTTAGTTAGTCAACAGTTTCCTTGGAAACACTCTTATACCTCGTTTTATACTTGGTATTGCTTTTCACTTGAAGTTTATCATGGTTTTCTTTATGATATTCATTTATAATTACTATATTTCATGTTATGAGTTACTTGTCTTGATATAAACTATGACATTTCCAAGTTTTTGGAATCAAATCTCATAATTTCTGTTTCAATTTTGTAGATGTCTGATTGTGAATCTCGTAAGAGAGCCTCGAAGCATCAGGCTAAGCTAAAATCTAATCGTCGTATTGCGTCCATGCTTAATGATAAGTTGGAAACACTTGTTCCCAACATCATTAATGCTATTATTCCAAACCTTAACCCGAACGGTAGCTCGAATGGGAACTCTAACGGGAATGCGGGTGGAAATGGTGGAGCTAGTGAGAATAAGTGCACTTTCAAGCACTTCAACTCTTGCCATCCCAACAAGTTTAATGGCACTGAGGGAGCCACTGGCTTACTTGAATGGTTCGAAAGTATGGAGAATACGTTCATTAATAGCGACTGTCCAGACAACCTACGTGTTCGTCATGCCACGGGTGTTCTTCAAAAAAGAGCGCTCACTTGGTGGAATGGTGAAAAACATGCTCGAGGGACGGAAGCTACTTTAGCTATGTCTTGGGATGATTTCAAAATTTCCATGACTCCCGAGTTCTGTCCTCGTAGTGAGATGAAGAAATTGGAGGATGAGTTCTATCACCTCAAACAGGATAGTGGAAACAACGTTCCCTACAACAATCGTTATCATGAGTTGAGCCTACTGATTCCTCGTATGGTGACCCCATTACCCTTAGCCATTGAGAAGTATATTGAGGGACTGCCACCTCAGATCCATGATACAGTTATGGGGAGTAAACCTGCTACTGTGGAGGATGCCATTCGTCTTGCAGCATCTCTTACCGACAAGCATGTCAAGGATGGTACTTTAACTCGTAAGGGTACTAAACGGTCTACTGAAACCTCTTCAACCCCTGCTACCACTGAACCTCCTAAAGCTACCGCTGCCTCTACCTCTACCTCTGGATCCAACAAGAAACGTAAAGGTAGGAGTCAAAATTATGCTGTTGTTGCACCTAATAATCAAGTTCCTGTTGCTAACCCACCTGCCGTACCCCAAGCCCAATCAGCCCCAAAACCTTATACTGGCATTTTTCCTAAATGTAATAAATGCAACTGGCACCACCCTACGGACCGACCTTGCTGGAAGTGTGACTCTTGTGGTCGACTGGGTCATACTGCCTCTCGCTGTCGTAACACCAACAGTGCTCAAAACCAGAGGACTGGTCAACCCAGAACTTGCTATGCTTGTGGTGATCCTAACCACAGGCAAGATAGGTGTCCTCATCTGGCTGCTTTTATCCAGTCTCGCCAACAAACTCCAGCAGCCCCAGCAGTTCCAGCAATCCAAGCAGCTCTAGCTCGTGGCCGTGCTTTCAACATTAATGCTAATCAAGCTCAAGCTGCCAATGATGTGGTCAATGGTACATTTCTTATTAATAACTTATATGCTTCAAATTTGTTTGATACCGGTGTGGATAGGATCTTTGTCTCGTTAGAATTCGAACCTATGCTTGCTCGTGCTCGTTCTCATCTTACACATCCTTTTACTGTGGAGGTCGCTGATGGCAATCCCATTGTTATAAAATCTGTGATCCGCAATTGCACGTTGAATCTAAATAATTATGATTTCTCTATTGATGTTGTACCCATGAGACTGGGTAGCTTCGATGTCATAGTAGGCATGGATTGGCTTTCTAAACACCATGCCGAGGTTGTTTGCTTTGAAAAGTTTATTCGAATTCCACTTTCATATGGTGAATTTTTACGTGTTTATGGGGAAACAACATCGAAGGGTTTGAAACTCATGTCTTGCACTCAAGCTCAAAAATATCTTCGTAAGAAGTATATATCTTTCTTGGCTCATGTTGTGGAAAAGAAGGATAAGGGTCAGAGTATCCAAGATGTTCCAGTTGTGTGTGATTTCCTAGAGGTTTTTCCTGAGGATTTATCTGGGTAACCTCCTATTCGCTCTGTTGATTTTCGTATTGATCTTGTTCCTTGTGCTACTCCAGTCACTAAAGCTCCATATCGTCTTGCACCTTCGGAAATGCAAGAACTTGCCAGCCAACTTCAAGAATTGACTGACAAAGGTTTCATTCGTCCGAGTTCCTCGCCTTGGGGAGCTCCAGTGTTGTTCGTTAAGAAGAAAGATGGGACTTTTCACATGTGCATCGACTATCGTGAACTTAATAAGCTTACGATAAAGAATCGATACCCTCTACCTCGCATCGATGATCTTTTTTATCAACTTCAAGGTGCCGTTTGTTTTTCGAAGATCGACCTTCATTCAGGATATCATCAACTTCGAGTTCATGAGGATGACATCCCCAAGACTGCTTTTTGTACTCGTTATGGACACTACGAGTTCATGGTGATGCCTTTTTGTTTAACCAATGCACCCGCGGTTTTTATGGATCTTATGAATCGAGTTTGCAAACCTTTCTTTGACAAATTCGTAATTGTATTCATCGACGATATCCTCATTTACTCCAAATCCAGGACCACCCATGAACAGCATCTTCTCCAAGTTTTAAGCCAATTGTATGCCAAGTTCTCCAAATGTGAATTTTGGCTTAAGGAAGTTCAATTCCTTGGTCACGTAATAAACGACAAAGGAATACACGTAGACCCTACTAAGATTGAAGCCATAAAAAGCTGGATTGTACCCAAAACTCCCACTGAGGTTCGTTCGTTTCTTGGTCCTGCTGGTTACTACCGTCGTTTCATTGCCAATTTTTCGAAGATCGCGGTCCCACTTACCTCTTTGACTCACAAAGATAAACCTTTCATATGGGGATCCAGTCAGGAAGAAGCTTTTCAAACTTTGAAACAAAAGCTTTGCGACGCTCCTATTCTCTCTCTTCCTGATGGTGTTGAAGATTTTGTGGTGTACTGTGATGCATCTAACTTAGGTCTTGGTTGTGTTCTCATGCAACGAGGCAAGGTCATCGCTTATGCATCGCGACAATTGAAAACGTCTGAGAAAAACTACACCACCCATGATCTTGAACTTGGAGCCGTTGTGTTCGCATTGAAAATTTGGAGACACTACCTTTATGATACTAAATGTGTGGTTTTCACTAATCACAAAAGTCTTCAACATATTTTCAACCAGAAAGATCTAAATATGCGTCAACGTCGATGGGTTGAATTTCTAAACGATTATGATTGTGAGATTCGCTATCATCCTGGAAAAGCGAATGTCGTGGCTGACGCTCTTAGTCGCAAGGCGTATACTCAACTTAACTGCATTCAAACCCATGACCTCAAACTTCGAATCTATGAAGCCCAACATGTTTCGGTTACTGAAGGCAACATGTACAATGAAATGTCATGTGGAGCTGAAAATCTTTTGGAGACGAAACATGGACTACTCTATCTCTCCAATCGTCTTTGGATTCCTGATCGTGATAACCTTCGAGTCTTTATCATGGACGAGGCTCATAAGACTCGTTACTCCATTCACCCTGGTGCTGATAAGATGTACTAGGATCTGCGTCCTATGTATTGGTAGCTAGGTATGAAAAAGGATATAGCTCACTACGTGGCTAAATGCCTCACTTGTGCCAAGGTCAAAGCTGAACATCAACGTCCATCGGGTTTTGCTTGTGCAACCAGAGATTCCTGTATGGAAATGGGAGAACATTGCTATGGACTTCATTACTAAATTACCCCGTACTGCACGAGGTCATGATAGTATTTGGGTCATTGTGGATCGCTTAACCAAATCCGCCCACTTTTTACCCATTCGTGAGACTTATTCGGCTGAGAAACTGGCTAATCTTTATATCGCCGAGATCATTAGTCGTCATGGAACCCCTTTGAGCATCATTTCTAATCGTGATAGCAAGTTCACTTCTCGTTTCTGGAAAACTCTTCATGACGCGTTAGGAACTGTAACACCCCGAGGTGTTACGGGTCTCTTAAACGGGTCGGATCGTACCCAACCACCCGATTATTTAATAAATTATTTAAGTTCGAATCTCGCGATCAAACGTTTTTATCGATTTTTATAAATAATAATTATTGGATTTTTATTATCTCGATAAAACGCTCCTTATCTACTATTTAATCGTTACCAAACGTTTCTTATTTTATTACTATACTCGTTACCAAACACCCGAGTTCCAGCAATTATCCCTGTAGCCAAACACCCCTTATTATAATTATCTTTATAAACTCTCCTCTCTCTCTCTCTCTCTCTCTCTTGGGCGGAACAGACAAACCACACACACATGTGTGTGTGTTTCAGAGAGCAGCCATCACCACCGCCGCGCCGCCACCGGTCGTCGTCTTCCATCTCCGGCGAAACCTTAACCACCCCTTCAACTCGTCTCTCTCTCTGTTCCTGTTCTGAACACAAACCCGGTACCCAACCCGATAACCAAACTCAACCCGATTAACCTTCGCTCATCTTCTTCCTCCTCCCCGGTAAATCTCCACCTTCCCGAGCCCTGTTTCTGTCGTGAACCCGGTAACCCTCTGGTAAACCCAACCCGTAAACCCATCTTATGAACCACCCTGTTCGTCTCTCTCTGTCCCTGATTAAACGAAGCTGGACAGTCACCGGCTATGGTGACTGTCAGCGGCTCTTGTAACCCACTTCCGGTCAATCTGTTAGCCGAACCTTTAACCCGATAATAATCCATCCCGGTAACCAATAACCCACCTCGTCACTGTTACCACCAAACACCCCCGCCATATTCCTTTTCTGTTCCGATAACAACCCGATAAAGCCCCTGTTCATCCCTCTATTCCAGTAATCGTATACCCGAAGATTGGAGACATATGATGGGTTATGGTGTGCCTGATCAAGTATTCGAGTGATGTATTGTCACTGATTGGGTTTCTCGTTATAAACTGATAGTGGTTGGTTATTGACAATTATCAATTGATTATTGGTATTGTCCGATATGGGTGTGTTATTACTCTTTATAATCTTGAGGATTATACTCCGATGATAATCCGGCTAGTGAGCGGTTATAGTCCAATAATACTCCAATCTCTATTCAGAAAGCCGAGCCGTACCCGATTTTATGTAGCTTCCGGTCACTCTCCGGTGAGAGTCCGGTTGGATATAACTCCCGGTTAATCCCTGATTATGTTCCGATTACATTCCGATGAGATCCGATCATATCCCCGGTAAATACATCTCTAATCGTTCTATTGGTTATCAAATATTATGTTATAATCTGTTATTAACTAAAGATTATAATTGTTATTTGTTATGAGGTACCGATAAACGAATTGGAGGATACAAGTCGATACCGAGTCGACTCAGTGACTCGGTCAACACCCGGAATAGAACCCAGTCCATTGACTAGACGAGGATTATTAGAATTATACGATTATATATATATAATACGAGTACGGACTTGATAATAATAATAATAATAAGAGAATAATAATCATATATAAAATATATACGTTTATACATATAAGATTCGATATATAAAATGATATACTAGACTCGTGTTAATGATAATATGCTCAGCCGAACCAGCATCCGGGTAAGTACGTGTCTAGAGTTCTATAGGTTCGTGTGCCAAGCTGTAATGGCCAGCTTTATTAGCTACGAGTGCTAAGCTGTAATAGCCAGCTAGATTCTAGGATGTTCGTGTCGTGTCAATAATAAACCCCGAGTTTAGGACTATCTAATATATACCGAATTCTATATATATAAATTGTATATACGATATATATCCTAAATAATACAATCTAACAAGTCTCACGCGTAAAACGTATCAATATATATATTTGACATATAATTGTAATAAAAGAGACTATAGAAGATTATACGCAAACCCGTGAGTATCGTGAACTCCCCTCTTTTATTGTTTTATTAAACGTTTTAGGGGAAATACATGTCATTTATTAGAAAACCTAGAAATGCTTTACATAATAGATTTTATAAAAGAAATATAATAGAAAGGGGATAATAGAAACGACAAGGACAGTACTGACCGGTATATAGCCATTTCCTTTATTGTCCAACTAGAGGATAATAACCAGTCTTACCCGAGTAGAGGGTAGGAATAATTAAGATTTACCACAAACAGAGTGGTACCATCGATAGGAATGGCAACTAATAGAATATAATAGATTAACATATAATCGGTATAATTTAATCGAATTGGTATAATAGAATATATAATTTCCCCCTCCAGAATTAGAATTGTAAAGCATGTTATAAAAGAATATTATAAAAGAATACAAATAAACGAACTGGCCATTCACTTTATAAAATACACGACCTCACCAACTTTATGTTGACAGAAACTATTTTTGGCATGTGTTCAGGTAACCCGACAGATATGATGACGTGGATCCTGGAAGAGTCAAGACTGTCAATATCCTGAAGTCCGCTGCGTAGCTCCGATAACCCGACCCGACGACCCGGCACCGACTGCTGGGTCGTTACAGGAACTAAACTAAATCTTAGCACAGCATACCATCCTCAGACAGATGGTCAGACGGAGCGTACTATTCAAACACTAAAAGATATGCTTCGGGCATGTGTCATAGATTTTGGTGGTAATTGGGATTCACACTTGCCTTTGGTTGAGTTTTCGTATAACAATAGCTATCATGCCAGTATCCGTATGGCACCTTCCGAGGCCCTTTATGGTCGCAAATGTCGTTCTCCTGTGTGCTGGAGCGAGGTCGGTGATACTCTCATTACCGGTCCTGAACTTGTCCAGGAAACAACAGACAAAATTGTGGTTATTCGTGGATCCTTACTGGCAGCTCAGAGTAGACAGAAGAGTTACGCTGATCAAAGGCGTAAACCCTTGGAATTTCAAGTTGGTGACATGGTCCTTCTTAAGGTATCACCTTGGAAAGGCGTGTTTCGGTTCGGGAAGAAGGGAAAGCTTGCTCCAAGATATGTAGGCCCATTTAAGATTTTGGAAACAGTTGGAAAAGTGGCTTACAAGCTAGACCTTCCCGAAGAACTCAACAACGTTCACCCTACGTTCCATGTATCGAATTTGAAAAAGTGTCTGGCGGATGAAAATTTACATGTTCCACTGGAGGATATTCAAGTTGACGAATCGATGCGTTTCACGGAGAAACCTGTGGAAATTATGGATCGTGAAGCCAAGACTCTTAAGCATAGCCGTATTCCTATTGTCAAAGTTCGTTGGGAGTCTAAACGTGGCCCAGAATTTACTTGGGAACGTGAAGATCAAATGAAGACGAAGTACCCTCATCTCTTTACAGAAACCTCCACTTGAAATAATTTCGGGATGAAATTTTCTAAAGTAGGGGAGACTGTAACATTGGCGCGTTTTCATAACTTTATCATATTTGCATTTTAAACCCTGTGTTCGTCTTTTGACGTTTGTAATAAAATTTGCCTTGCATTGGTTGTTACACCTTCATTATCTATGTGTTATTGGTAACTTGTTAATGAACGTGTCGAGGGACGTTGGAAAACGTCTAGGTTTTACGAGGAAAAAGGATTTAAACTTAGTAATATTGTGTGAAATTCATAAAAAAAATGAAAAATATATAGTTTTAGAGTTTGGATGAGTTTTAGTTAGAAAAACTTAACTTTGGTTAAGTTTTGTAATGAAACAAGTGCAAAAAAATTAACAAAATAACTGAGGGACCAAACTCGCCAATGTTCCAAAGCTGAAAAAAATATATATATACATAACAGATTTCCGGCCGCTTTTCCGGCGACCGGAAAATCTGCTCCGGCGAGCTGTTTTGGACCCCATTTTGGACGTTTTAACACGAATTCAATGCGGGTAAATGTTTAGTCACTTAAAACCATCGTTTCCCCTCATTAATATGGTCCTATAACGCATCAAAGTGGTCGATTGAAACATATAATCATGGGTAACCGATCGGAAATTGAAAACCCATTAAGATGGGCATTTTTAATCAACCAATATATAAATTGATGTTACCATTTCATTTGTGCATCACAACCCAACATAAACCCACAAGAAAACTACCCCAAGTCGCGTGTTTTAATATCAAATCGGCCAAGCTCCTGTTCGGATTTTAAACCTTCGTTCACGAACTTGATACGCGTTGTAAGTGTGATATTATAATGCCATTTTGTTTAGTTTTGATTCCTGAATAAAACGCCCTTAATCGCAGCTCATATACCCATTGTATTGGGGCCGATTGGTCTTGAAGCTAGGGTTAGGGTTCTTGCTAGTTAATTGGGGAAGATGATGTAATATGAAGTATGTTTATATAAATTGATTTCTAATTAAAATCATAATAAAGATGATTTGGTCTAGTGGTGTGTATCACGTTTGGGATGTGAGAGGTCCCGAGTTCGAACCCCTGGGCACTGATTCTTTCCAACATTTTTTTTCCTTTTTCTTTCCTTTTATCTTGTTATTTATTATATACACATATAACACATATAAACTTAGGATATTCATATGAAATTTATTTTTGACCCAAAAATTATGAAAATTTAGGTGTAACATCTTGACACTCTAAAGGAAATTATCAAATTTTTATTATCTGAAAAATACTTTATTTTTGTATTTTTCTTGAATTAAATTGTTTTAATCATAAATAAATGATTAAAATTTCATTTTAAGTGATTTTAACCTTAAATTTTCTGGAGATTTATTTTTATGAATGATAAACTGAAATAAAATATAATTTCTCAGAAAATGATTATTTTTGTTATCTTTACTATTTTTAATCATTAAAACACTATTTAAATTTATTAAATATGTTTTAAATGCAAATAAATTAAAAGAAACTATGGAAATATTATTTTTAGCATTTCACACCATAAAATAATTATTTCTCATAATAATATCATTTTGGGATCATATCTCGTATTATTTATTCTATTTATATTTAAATTAGATATAATAAATTGTTTAATTAAATATAAATCATAAAATCTATTTCGTGGTTATTTTTCTATAAAATAGAAAATATTTCTAAATGTGGAATACATAAGTGTTTTAGTCACTTATTAAATTAATGGTGATATATTTATTTCAAAACTGTCGTTCAAATTATTATTAACAATTTCCTCTTCCCTATACGAGTCTAGCAAGCCCTAATGCCTTAGATGTTGGTTGTCTTAGACTTTTAAGTCATTTTCCTCATTTAGTATTTTATATATAGGTTGAGTTCTTCGGAATTCTTAAGCCTTTACGACGAACTTTCTCGGAATTTATACTTAGCGAGACTGTGAGTATATCTTTCCCCCTTTTTATGTTTTACTATTTTGGGGCTACTCATGTACTCTATTATCAAATGTTATTCTTATACTTAATGCAATTCTCATGTGTGTTTGCCTTATGTGATTTGGTGTGTATTTATGCTTGTCAAAATCATTAACCGCTGGGCGGCCTAGCATTTCAATGAATAGTACTATGGTATACCTCCTTGAGGCTCTGTTGAGAGAATCTTGGTCATTGTCTTGTTAATTCATTATTCAAATTGTTAGTCATGTGTTAGTCATTATTCATAGGCTTGGTTTTGACTGATACTACTTATTACATATTTGCAAACGGTATACAACACATGAATTGCGAAACATTTTTATACTATATATATCAAACGGATGTACTCACCAATACATTATATGTGTTGACAAATTACTTTGTACATGTTTCAGGTGACGTTTGATCTTACATGCTTTCACGCTTAGGATGGACCTAGTGCTTAAATAAAAGATTGAATATTTATTTATCTATGTTTGAGATTTTCCATTAAGACTTTTGTTTTTTTGTTGTATTGATTTGGATGTTTGTTATGATTTAAAATTTTCATAACTGAAATTATTTTGCAAAGAAATGGAATGGCAGCAGGTAGATAAAAGAAATGGAATGGTAATATGGTAGAAAAAATACGGCAAAAATGGTAGCAAAACAGTAGCAAAAATATGGTAAAAAACGTAACAAAGTGGTGACAAAAAGTGATAGCAAAACCGTGGCAAAAAGCGGTAGCAAAACGGTGACAAACTAGCGGTTGCAAAACGGTGGCAAATTAGCGGTGGCAAAACGGTGGCAAATTAGCGGTGGCAAAACGGTGGCAAACTAGCGGTAGCAAAACGGTCTCAAAACATAAAACGGTAGCAAATCGGTTGCAATAGGGCAATTGCCATGTGTGATTTTACTACCGAATTTTTTGGTAGCAAAGTGGTGGCAAAATGGCAATTGCCATCGTTTTGCTACCAAAAATGCGGTAACAAAAGCCCTTTTATCTAGTAGTGATTCTTGATTGCTATGCTCAAGGTTTGATTGATATGGTTAAAATCCACACTGACTATCAAAGAACCGATCTTTTTACCAGAGCTTTTGACAAATCACGATTTGAATTTTTATTAAAAGCTAATGGTATTAAAGAAAAGCAAGATTAGACTCCTCATCGGTTTATCAAATTTTCTTTTCTTTTTATCTTTTCAAAAAAAAATTAAAAATCCAAAAAAAATATGTTTTTAATTTTAGGGGGAGTTTTCTTTCAGAAAAACCAAAAACATTAAAAAAATTGAAAAACCATAAAAATCAGAAAAATCCAAAATGATTTTTCCTAGAGAAAAAAATGGAAATGATAGTACATCAGGGAGGATCTTTCACATGCTAAAGAATTAAAAAGTCAAATACTTGACATGTGATGACTTTGTGTGATGTGTTGGTAGGCTTCGTAGACCTATTAATGTGTGCCTTAGTGATACAAACATAACGAACTGCTTTCTATGTGGATGAACACCTCATGGGCATATGGTCTTGGTACCGTAATTTTGTTTGATATGGTTGCCAAAATCGAAGGTTTCGGGTCGTTATGTTGATTGTTATCTGGGGATGGCCTGACTGATCTTTTGTCGTATTGATTTACGGACCTAGATTCAGTCAGGGTATCTAAAAAGAGCTTAAATGCCAAAAACCAAAGTCACAGAATGGGGAACTTAAAATGTATGACGCTGATCAAAGATTATCTAATGCATCGTATCATATCTATGGTGAAAATCATGATTGATATAGGCCTCACCCAGGTAGAGTGCACATGTTACTCTGTAGCATTGATTTGCTTACCTATACACCTTTGTGCCTCATACCTTGTAACATACGGATAACAATAGCATAATCACGCGTTACAATGAATCTTTGTGCAAATTCCTTGATACGGGAGTATGTCGTATGTGTGGGAACCATAGGTGAGTTAGTTATTAATACACCTTAAACATATCATTTTAAAGCACTGCATAACGGTCTGCATGTGAGCTTAAGTGGACAACAATATCAGCAGTTGCCGAGTCACACAGTCAGTAAAAGTTTAAATGTAACATAACAATGGTGTGATAAGATTTCTCATAAACTGATATGATCCTCTTACCGGAAAATCACAAAAGGTTATTGCTTTATGTTTGATTTTCGCTATATATGCAAAACTCAAAAAGATTTATGGTGTGTTTTAACATAAATTTCAGAAAATCCAAAAGATTTTTCATTTCTGCTTTATTTTTGATAACCGATGTTGGAAGACAATCATTTTCTGGAAGCTTGACAAACCAATCTGAGTTTTGTATCTTTGAAATCAGAATTTTTGGAAGATTGAAAGTGTAAAGGTTTGAAGTTGCCAAAACGTGGATCGAATTGGACATTTTGGTAAAAATCAGTTTTACGAAATTTCCATTCGCCCTTTCGTTATGTCGGATGAAAATTTTAAATTGATTCGTGGCTTTTGTAAGGTCGAATGAACTTGGGATTGTTAAATTTTTTATTCAAACCCAGGGAATTTTGATTCGTGCTTTCAGTAGCCCCAAACCAAAATTTTTATTTTCATTCGACCCCATGAGGGTTCGAACCAACTTATCTATATATAGCCAAACAGTCCCTTCGACCCTCACTTTTTCATTCGCCTGTACTGTTACAAACTATTAATTCTCTCTACTCAGAGTTTTTAATCTTGCATTTTAAACTTTATAAACTTGTTCTTGGTATCATAACGCATATGAATCTTGATTTTTGCAGGTTTTTATCAACAAATAAATTCATAATTTGGGAATTTGAGATCAAAACCCTAACTTGTTGATTGGACCATTTGGACTGTGAATTAATTTGATTTTAAGATTTCTAAACACTAATCGACTATTTTAGGGGGGGGGGATATAATAGCAAAAACTAGGATTAATTCCAACAGTTTGATGTTGTTGATTTCTGAAACCCTAGTTTTTATTGAAAACAGTCGATTAGGTGTTTATAATTGAAATTGATGATAATTTAGGCTAAATTGTTCATATTAGAAGGCAACATAATCAAAATCATGGATTAAAATGGTTAAAATTAAAAGATTGAAAATTTGAATTGAAACTAGTTTAATCCGAACCTTACGTTAGGTCGAATGAAGTTTTGTTGGGTCGAATGAACATTTTTTGTTTCATTCAGGATTAATAAAACTGGTTCCGACCTTCGATAGGTCGAACCAATTGATAAATGGAAAACAAATTATTTTTGACGATTTTTGAATCTGAACTTATGTGTTTGTGTTTTTGTGTATGAACAAAAAAAAATGGTAGAACAAAAAAGAACCAAAAGAGCTTAGATTTGAAAGAAACATAATTGTTGTGCGTACATAGGAGATGTGCACTACTAGAAAATAGGCCTAATGCAACTTTTTAGAAGCAACCTTTTACAAATAAGTTGCATTTGCCTCTAATGCAACTTTAGTGAAGATAAAGGTTGCATTATTATATCTAATGCAACTTTTTTAATAAAAAAGTTGCATAGTTACATTGAAATTTGCAACTTTTGAAAGAAAGGTTGCATTTTGAAAGTTTAAATGCAACACTTAATTTAAAAGGTTACATTGTTAAATGTTAATACAACTCTTATTTTAAAAGGTTGCATTTTAATGGTTAAATGCAACTATTATTTTAAGACTAAGCGGAGTGGGGCGGGAGAGGGGGCGGGAAGGGGGGGGGGGGAATACCGCCGCAGAGGGGCGTGGAAGTGGCGTGAAGGGGGGAGGCGGGAGATGGTTCACTGGCGTGGGGCTTGGGTGGGGGTGAGGTGGCAGCTTCTTATTGGTCAGGTTTTTTTTTTTTTTTTTTTTTTTAACTTTAACACAATATAATATTATTTCCTTCCCCCCCTCTTCCCCTCCTTCCACTCCACACAATTATTTTCCCCCCCACAAGGGTCCCACAAATGCCACATGGCGCTTCATCCCCCTCTTTCCCGCCCCCCCCACTCCTTATAGTCTAAAAGTTTTACATGGCTTTGTGTCATGAAGTAATTACCTATTTACCCACAAATTTTTACAATAAAAAGATTTAGATTGAGACATTTAATAAATCGACAAAAAAGTATAGAAAATATTGATATGTAAATAGTCTAGTGATATTTGATACATAAATAATCATTATCCTATATATTGATTTATGGGTGCTGATAAATAGTATTTTTTTTTCTCTTTGTTGGTTTTAATGGTATGTATATTTTGTGTTTTGGATATAAATATATAATAACAGAAATGTTTCTAGACCATTTGGTTAATTTTTATTAAAAATAAATTCCTAAAAGTATTCTTCTTTTACTACTTTACTCTCACTTTATATAAGACGTTTTTCTTTCTTCTAAATAATAGGGTAAGTTAATCATGGTGACGGTGAAGTTCTAAATTTTGGTGGGAATTTGGTAAAAATTTAGAATATTTAGGAGGGAAGTGAACATTGGAGGGGAATTAAAAGGGGGATACTAGTTTTGGAGGGAATAGATATTTTTTATTTTTAACGTAAATTAAAAGGGAGATAGTAGTCGTAGTGTTTTGGAAATAGATACATTTTTATTTTTAGTGTGCTATTATATATGATAGTATTAATAGTATTTACATAACCTAGTTAAGGGGACGAGACGCCACCCGTGTTGGCTATGGGCACCGAGTACCCACACGGTAACACTGTCGCTGTAAGTACTGGTAGGGGTCACGTAAACTAATTTGCTGGTTCTATCCAATACGCGTGGAACAATTTGTAATGGTTGAATTTTAAATGCAACGATCATAATAGTTACCAATTTAGGGTAACATGAATTTTAATTTGACCGTTTAGATATTTAAAAAAAAATTCCACCCCATATAAAGACCATTTACTTTATTTCACACAGCCACATCAAACTTATACAATTTATACCATTACATACGTTTTATCAAGTGCGTGGTGATAATTTGTTTCCACTTATATATCGTCGTTGACATCCTGTGCAAACTGTCAACCCATAAACGACCCACCGACTACAAACCCATCGACAGCAAACCCTCCGACTTTAAACCCACCGACTACCAACCCATCGACGTCAAACCCTCCAACATTTGAAATTTGAGTCAGAACTTCCTCGAGATTCGCCGACAGAATAATTGCAATACGTATATGATTACACAATTGCTCTACTATAACTAAGAGCGATACGGATTGAAGACGTTGTTACAGTGTCAGTGCGTAACACTCCTACAGTGCAAAACCCACCGGCTACAGTCACAACTATTCCAAGTTGGACGGGAGGTTACGAAACTGATCTCGGGGTGGAATACGTAATGTATTCGGATGAGGAAATATTTTGTCTGACACTTGAAAGTGAGGGATATCGATACGAGAGGTTGGACGGAATCAATGGTGCGGTCATTTGTACCGTCTAGCCGGTTGAATTCCACCAACACGTTGCACCAAAACGAATTCATCCCTAAACGGCAATGATGGTCGTTTCTGGCATCTTTGTACGCCGTCGGTTGAATTCCACCAACACGTTAGGCAGCAGTAATGTTACCGTTAGGAGAAATTAAATTTATTAATTTTATTAAATTTAATGAAAATAAACAAAAAGAATCACTAATTTTATAAAATAAAAAATAATAATTTAAAACCTTTTATATTTATATTAGGTTTTTTTTTTATCGGCGAACAACTGTGTGGCAACCGCCCTTAATATTTATATTAGGTTAAACAAAAAAAATTAAAACCTTTTATATTTAATATTTATAACTTAAATATAAGATTACGTATTAAAAATTTTAATTTAGTCTCTTAATATTCAAAAATTTTGATTCCCACATCCCATACCCCAATCCCCAGATCTTATCAAACTGCTCACATACTCCCTCTACCAAGATCGGTTTCCAAATCTTTGAACGACCACCGCACCACCACGCTACTTTTATTAAGAATGCCCTTCATCTCGTTCAATAGCCCCTACAAGATTCAGGTTCAAGCGGATTCAGTGTTATAAATTGGCCTTCTTAATTATTTGGTGCCCTAATCCTTAAAATTTCACTTTTTATGTAGTTTAGAAGGCATTTAAAAGCACCATCACCAGAATTTCAGAATCGCATGGGATCTCCTAAGGTATGTATCTTACCATTCTTAATGTAAGAGTATTGGAAGAAGCGATTTCGTTTAACGCACTAATTCGACCTTGCGATGTCCAATTGCCCTGTCGTCTGCTGCATCCGATTGCACACCCACCACCAAAATATAGTTGTTTGACACGGAGCTATTGTAGGTGCCATCAAAAATCATAACAGTCGCTACCTGTTTGCTTCTTGAGAGTCCCACACACCCATGTGTTTCTGATTAAAATATAATAAGATAAGTTTTTTTTTTTTAATTCTTATAAGTGATTTTGGTACACATGTTCTGCCGTCCTGAATTGGTTTAAAAAACATAAAACCATGAGTTCTTTAGTTTTTTATTTGCAAGTTAATATGTGTAATAGAAATTGACCTGGTTTTCTTTGGTTAATTTATATTATGGGCTGCTATACCTTGTTTAGTTTCTTAAGCTAACTTGAATGAACTCATTATTTAGCGAACAACTCAAGTAATAAGTATTGTGTTTTTATTCATGTTTGAAGTTTAATCTATCTGTAGCTTTTTATTATTTAGCCAAATACTTTTGGTTACCAATTTTTAGGAATTAGTATGTACAGCCTTTCATTAAAGATTCCTTGCGTGTTATGAACATGTATTTGAGGGTAAAACTGTTTAAATGATTTTTGTGGTTCACTAATGTTTGCTCTTAGAAAAATATTACTTGTATTGGTGGTGTTGTGTTTGTAGGTTGAATCTGAGTCAGAAGAGGTGTCCGCTCAAATAACTTTGATGCCTGAACCTAATATGAGCTTACCTAACGATGAATCCATTTGGCATTTCTTTAGTTAGCATTTGATAATAATTAATTTTACCATGAGACTTTACAACAATATGAAGAAAATGTTGTTAAGAAGGAACAACGCCACATGCACAAATTAGGTCTCAGGTGCACTCTTTTTGCAAGACTTTTACTGCTTCTAATTGCAGTACTCATGGCGGTTTTTCTGTTTTGTGATGCCATACTGAGGAATGAAGGGAATGATTCAAAGCAAGACTTGAAGTTGAAAAACACAGTTGCAATAGAAATTGAAGAGGACCATCAAAAGAAAAAAAGTTAAGCTAGAAGCTATACAAAATGATTTTGATATCCAAGGAGCAAATTTAGAGCTACGCTGCAAAATATTATGCAAGAGCTATACCTAGGATCATAGAGACGAGCAGAAGGTTCCGCTACTTTTGTCATTGTGATTGACTACATATTGATTACATTGTTTGTTATTTTGAGTTTAGACACATGTTAAATAACAATTTAAGATTATTTATTATATCTATGTTATTATTGTGTTTTTGTAACTCAAATACTATTGCATATTGATATAAAATTTTAGTACTTTGAAAAAATGATGTATAGGGTTGCATTTGTATAATAAAAGGTTGCATTTATGTAACTAAATCTTTAAAAAAGTGTTGCATTTGATGTAAAAAAAGGTTGCTTTTTTCGATTAAAAATATAATAATTGTTGCATTTGAATGTAGCAAAGGTTGCATTTGAGGGATAAAAAACGTTGCAATTGTATAATAAAAGGTTGCATTTGAGGGTTAAAAAAGTTGCATTAGCATCTTAAAAAGGTTGCATCTAATAAAGTTGCATTTGAAATGTCAATGCAACCCTTTAAAAAAAGGTTGCATTATCTAAAAAAAGAGTTGCATTAGGTCTAATGCAACTTCACCTAATGCAGCTTTTGATAAAAGGTTGCCTTAGGCCTATTGTAACCTTTTCAAGGCCTAATGCAACATTTTATTGGGGTTGCATTAGCTTCATTTTGTTGTAGTGGTGGATGAAAAGTACGACGAATTCAGAGGGCTCGTTGATTATTTGAGGAGATCCAGTATACTTTATGCTATTGCCCAACCACACACTATCTACAAAGACCACAAAGAGGAATTATGGAAGAATGCTGCTTTAGATTTCTGGGAAGGAAAGATGGTGGTACATAGCAAGATTTAGGGAATGGATATACTTGTTGGAGAAGTAGATTTCAGGAGAGTTTTGAGGTTAACAGACAAAAAGAAAGACCCAATCAAGTTGCCATGGTCGGTGCAAAAGGGTTGCTTTCTTAGGATGAAATATTTTGCTCCTATCACAGAATGTCAACTTAAAAAAGCCAATGTTTCCCCACCGTTCAAATATCTATTGCATGTGTTGATTCATGTGTTTACACCTATCAGATGAGGTTTTGTGTTCTGAGAGATACTATCAGTTCATTAGCAATTGCCTTGATTTTGAACAAAGACTACAACGTATCAGGAATGCTTTTTAATCACATGAAGGAAGTTTTTGATGGTACAAAGACTGATAAGTTCCTGATGTATATGAGGTTTCTACAAATGATCTTTGATGATAAGTATCCTAATTTGGAGAAAAATCCCACGATGATTGTGAATCAAGAGCATATGAATGAGATGACTCTGAATCGAATGAGGACATACAAGGGAAAAGCAGAGAAACCACCAACAAGGAGATTGTTTGGACACTTGATTGCACCAGGTTACATTGCTCCTGATAATGATCAAGTGAGGCATGATAATAGTGATTCTGATTCAGACTCTCCATTAGTACCTTTGAAGAAGGGAGAGAAAGCTAAAAGGCAAGTCATCAACAAAGAGGGAAAACTCAAAGAAAAAGTGTAAAGAGATTGATGATGTTTCTAAGGTAAAGAAGAAAGGTAAAGCTAAGACATTATTGATTGATGAAGAAACTGAAACCGAGGAGGAATGGGATTCTGGTGAAGAGATTGTAAAGGAGACGAATCCCAAGGCCACTGGTGATTCAGCTACTCTTGATCCAATGGATGAACGTGTTGCAGAACAGCTGAGAAGAGAATATGTTGAGGAGAATGAACAATTGATAATTGATGACGATGTTGATTTTGCAGGTTCTCCACTTGCACCAATATCGAACAAACATGGACGTATAAAGACAATGTCTAAAAGGGAGTCTTCTAAGACAAAATGACAAAAGGACATTGATCTATTGCTGAAAGGAAAGAAAGTTCCTCAAGCTTCATGTACACAGGCTTCATCTCCAGCAGCAAAGAAGCAAAAAGTTGTGAAGCAAACAGAAGCACAACAAAATCCAGATTTTGTTTCCAACTCATTGAAAAATATCTTATTTAGTTTAAACAAGTCACCTGCTACTAAACCTCTAAAAGATTCAAGTTCACAACCATATGTTACTGTTTCAGAGGATGTGATGAACTTGGTTAACCAACAGATTTCTAAGATGATTAAATTTTTCACGAAACATGAGAACAAGATCAAGAAGATGAAAGAGAATGAGAAAGACATGCTTGAGGTTGTGATAAAGTCTAAGTGTAACATTTGCGCGTTTTCATAACTTTATCATATTTGCATTTTAAACCCTGTGTTCGTCTTTTGACGTTTGTAATAAAATTTGCCTTGCATTGGTCGTTACACCTTCATTATCTATGTGTTATTGGTAACTTGTTAATGAACGTGTTGAGGGACGTTGGAAAACGTCTAGGTTTTACGAGGAAAAAGGATTTAAACTTAGTAATATTGTGTGAAATTCATAAAAAAATGAAAAATATATAGTTTTAGAGTTTGGATGAGTTTTAGTTAGAAAAACTTAACTTTGGTTAAGTTTTGTAATGAAACAAGTGCAAAAAAATTAACAAAATAACTGAGGGACCAAACTCGCCAATGTTCCAAAGCTGAAAAAAAAAATATACATAACAGATTTCCGGCCGCTTTTCCGGCGACCGGAAAATCTGCTCCGGCGAGCTGTTTTGGACCCCATTTTGGACGTTTTAACACGAATTCAATGCGGGTAAATGTTTAGTCACTTAAAACCATCGTTTCCCCTCATTAATATGGTCCTATAACGCATCAAAGTGGTCAATTGAAACTTATAATCATGGGTAACCGATCGGAAATTGAAAACCCATTAAGATGGGCGTTTTTGATCAACCAATATATAAATTGATGTTACCATTTCATTTATGCATCACAACCCAACATAAACCCACAAGAAAACTACCCCAAGTCGCGTGTTTTAATATCAAATCGGCCAAGCTCCTGTTCGGATTTTAAACCTTCGTTCACGAACTTGATACGCGTTGTAAGTGTGATATTATCATGCCATTTTGTTTAGTTTTGATTCCTGAATAAAACGCCCATTAATCGCAGCTCATATACCCATTGTATTGGGGTCGATTGGTCTTGAAGCTAGGGTTAGGGTTCTTGCTAGTTATTTGGGGAAGATGATGTAATGGGAAGTATGTTTATATAAATTGATTTCTAATTAAAATCAACATAAGGATGATTTGGTCTAGTGGTGTATATCACGTTTGGGATGTGAGAGGTCCCGAGTTCGAACCCCTGGGCACTGATTCTTTCCAACATTTTTTTTTCCTTTTTCTTTCCTTTTGTCTTGTTATTTATTATATACACATATAACACATATAAACTTAGGATATTCATGTGAAATTCATTTTTGACCCAAAAATTATGAAAATTTAGGTGTAACATCTTGACACTCTAAAGGAAATTATCACATTTTTATTTTCTGAAAAATACTTTATTTTTGTATTTTTCTTGAATTAAATTGTTTTAATCATAAATAAATGATTAAAAATTCATTTTAAGTGATTTTAACCTTAAATTTTCTGGAGATTTATTTTTATGACTGATAAACTGAAATAAAATATAATTTATCAGAAAATGATTATTTTTGTTATCTTTTCTATTTTTAATCATTAAAACACTATTTAAATTTATTAAATATGTTTTAAATGCAAATAAATTAAAAGAAACTATGGAAATATTATTTTTAGCATTTCACACCATAAAATATTTATTTCTCATAATAATATCATTTTGGGATCATATCTCGTATTATTTATTCTATTTATATTTAAATTAGATATAATAAATTGTTTAATTAAATATAAATCATAAAATCTATTTCGTGGTTATTTTTCTATAAAATAGAAAATATTTCTAAATGTGGAATACATAAGTGTTTTAGTCACTTATTAAATTAATCGTGATATATTTATTTCAAAACTGTCGTTCAAATTATTATTAACAATTTCATCTTCCCTATACGAGTCTAGCAAGCCCTAATGCCTTAGATGTTGGTTGTCTTAGACTTTTAAGTCATTTTCCTCATTTAGTATTTTATATATAGGTTGAGTTCTTCGGAATTCTTAAGCCTTTATGACGAACTTTCTTGGAATTTATACTTAGCGAGACTGTGAGTATATATTTCCCCCTTTTCATGTTTTACTATTTTGGGGCTACTCATGTACTCTATTATCAAATGTTATTCTTATACTTAATGCAATTCTCATGTGTGTTTTCCTTATGTGATTTGGTGTGTATTTATGCTTGTCAAAATCATTAACCGCTGGGCGGCCTAGCATTTCAATGAATAGTACCATGGTATACCCCCTTGAGGCTCTGTTGAGAGAATCTTGGTCATTGTCTTGTTAATTCATTATTCAAATTGTTAGTCATGTGTTAGTCATTATTCATAGGCTTGGTTTTGACTGATACTACTTATTACATATTTGCAAACGGTATACAACACATGAATTGCGAAACGTTTTTATACTATATATATCAAACGGATGTACTCACCAATACATTATATGTGTTGACAAATTACTTTGTACATGTTTCAGGTGACGTTTGATCTTACATGCTTTCACGCTTAGGCTGGACCTAGTGCTTAAATAAAAGATTGAATATTTATTTATCTATGTTTTAGATTTTCCATTAAGACTTTTGTGTAATGAATGGTTGTTTGCTATTAATATTTACAATTTAGTCCATGTGCTATAGAACAATCGTCACTACGTGACACCTCGATGTTTCCGCCATCGGTTGGGGTGTTACACTAAGGAAAGACAAGACAAGCTTGAAGAAGAGGTAACCGGTCTCCAGATTGAAAATGCTGAGCTGAAATCGTCAAGCAAGAAGAATGCAAAGAGAATTATATTGGTTGAGAAAGAGAATAAGAAGTTGAGAAAGTTTATAGATGATCTATATTCCAAAGCACCTTAATTGAAAGGTGTTGATGACGAGGAAGAAGAAGAAGAGGATGATGAAGAACAGGTTGATTATAGTGGAACTGCTAAAGATGATGACTCAGATGATGATGATAATGTTGATAATGAATCTGGTGGTGATGGATTGAACAAAGAGAAGTTTGCTAGTTCAAAGGAATCTGATGATGATGTTGATAACTATTCCTTTGAAAAGCATGAAAAGCCAAAAGAAGATAAATCCGCTTCAAGTAGTAAAAAGTCTGGTGAGATGACTTAAGATGAAAAAGCAGAAGTTGAAAAGAATGCTGAAGCGTGGTTTTGTGATTATGGAATCGGCTGAGAAATTTAGAGATATCTTTATTACTAAAGATATGAGATATTGTTTAGAATATCAAGATCCTGAGTTAGAAGATGGTGAGGTGAGTGCTGCTATAACAAAAGAAATACTTGAAGGAGTTGCACAGCAAGCTGGAATGCCTCTGGATGAGCTTATGAAGAAACAAGAGATACCAAACATTCCAGTAGTTCAACCGGGAAAAAACTTTGATGACATGAATACAAGCAACTTCAATGAGATGGAAATCGAAGACATATCTCATGAAGAATACCCGGAGTATTACAACATGAAAGATCAAACCAGCATTCCTGTTGTTAATGATGAAATCTTGAAAGAAGCTGAGTAGATTGCTAAAGAGAAAGGAAAGAAGATCATAGATGAAGTGTTTGATGACGAAACTGAGAAAGAGAATGTGTTTAAGCAATCTGACGCGTTGAAAGCCTATCTGAAGAAATTAAAAGAAGAAACTGAGAATCGTCCTCTACCGGCGATTCAAGGTGAATTCTATCGATATCATTACAGGATGTTCAAAGGAAGAGTGTTGACATGGAAATTCTTTCCACAGCTGAGATGTATTGGGATAAAGTGGAAGAAAGGCATTATATGTTTTAGACATTTCCATGATATTAAAACTTTTCCTTACTGAGCTATGAGAGATGTTTGTAGACATAAGCTGGGTGGTACGGAGAGTTCGAAAGTGTTAGAATACATGGCTAACAAGATGACGCGTGAAAGTCATACGAAGTAGGATATGTTCAAGCCTCAATATCCAAAAATAATTGTTCACGAGAAGATTGATCCAAAGAACAATTTACCATATGTGACTCTAAAGTACAAACCACCGATTTGCTTAAAAAGGATTCCTTTGATGCCGATTCAACAGGATTCAGCAAAGATTTTGCATTCTGGTACTATGACTAGAGGACTGGAGAAGCAGTGATTGTGTTACATGATAAAAATCCTAAGCTTCTGTGCAAGAAGATATGCGTGTTCGATCCTATGTGGTTGATAAATTGCTCAAAAGATGACATCGACACGTTGTATTACAACCAGATTCATTTTGATGTACCTGATCTTGAACAAGCTTGGAGATTTTAGAAGGTTGCTATATTTTGTTTTGCATTCGGAGTTTATGCGGGTTATAATTATAGGACAGTGATTGTGTTACATGATAAAAATCCTAAGCTTCTGTGCAAGAAGATATGCGTGTTCGATCCTATGTGGTTGATAAATTGCTCAAAAGATGACATCGACACGTTGTATTACAACCAGATTCATTTTGATGTACCTAATCATGAACAAGCTTGGAGATTTTAGAAGGTTGCTATATTTTGTTTTGCATTCGGAGTTTATGCGGGTTATAATTATAGGACAGTGATTATGTTACATGATAAAAATCCTAAGCTTCTGTGCAAGAAGATATGCGTGTTCGATCCTATGTGGTTGATAAATTGCTCAAAAGATGACATCGACACGTTGTATTACAACCAGATTCATTTTGATGTACCTGATCTTGAACAAGCTTGGAGATTTTAGAAGGTTGCTATATTTTGTTTTGCATTCGGAGTTTATGCGGGTTATAATTATAGGACACTGTTAGGGAACACAATGAAGTTGAGGACTGAAACTAAGAAACGTCCATCGAATGTTGAAGGTACGAGTATGAAGAAGAAGGTTAAAGTCGTTTTGAAGAAGAAACAAACTAAGGAATCCGAGCAACAGAGAAGGGGGAGATTGTAGATGCATTTTGTGTCTGTCGCTTTCGGATTCACATGACAATATCGAAGATTACAAGATTTTGGAAGATTAAAGTTTCATTCGAACTATCGAAGGGTCGAAGGAAGTTCTGGATGGTCGAATGAAGATTTGATATGTTTATTTTATCGGTTCGTGATCTCGAAGGGTCGAACCAGTTGGTTCGAACCTCTGCAGGGTCGAACAAAGATGTTTATATATAGGTTTGATGTGTTTTGCAATGTAATAGTTGGTCATTTGTCTAGGTGTTTGTGTGTGTGTTTAGGAAGGTTCTGGAAAGAGTCTGTTTTCGTTAATATTGAACTGTAACCGTTATATCTTTGAATATTATTAATGAAAACGTTTTGAAAATGAAATATAACTTGTTCTGATTACGGTTTATATCATTTTGCATGTGAATTAGGGTTTCCGCACCTGATTCATTTTTACTCGTGTGATATCTTGTGTTCTTTGTGAAAATACGATCCTATAATCCCGCCTAAAACATTGCGATCAAACTGGCCCGGCGTTGACCCCCAACGTCTCGACCTAAACTGACCCGCCCGGTCAGCATGTCGAGGTCAATTCGGGTTGGAAGATTGAGCCACGATTTGGGTCGGGTCAAGTCGGTTCCACGATCAAAGATTATTTCGGGCTAACGGTGTGGGTCAGGTTAGTTCTACGATCCACGATCTGTTTGGGCTGGTGAGGCAGGTTTGGTTAGTATTTCGGGTTGATGGAGCTGGTCTAAATTAAGGAGGCTACGATCGAGGCAGGCAAATGATAAACGTCATGGTAATAAGTTTCAATTCTGTTGCCAACCAAACACATCCCTGCTAAAATATTTAAAATGGTCATTTGACAAAAGATAAATATCAATTCCTTTAAATCTCAATTTCTATAAAAAAATACAATTTTATCATGTTCCACACACACAAACACCACCTAAATAAAAAGTATATTGTCTACTAAACAATATAAAAAGCCATATAAACATTTTATGTACTTTACTATAACAATTATTAAATATATTACAACTAAAATAAAAACCTTAAAATAAGAATAAATAATTACTATATTACATGCCAGTTGCTAGCTCCATGTTCCTAAATCCTATATATTCTTTCTCCTCTCATTTTCACACCCCACTCTTAAAAAAATGGTGAAATTCAAGCTAAAGATTTTCCGATCATGTCGATCAAAAGATCCCTCCACCCTACCAAATCCACCGGTACCCGTACCGATATCCGTGCCCGTACACAACCAACAACCCCACCGATCCTCCTTCAAAAGCCACGTGTCCTCCGCCTTCGGTTGTGGATCCAAATCCAACGACTTCTCCGACTCCGATAATTATTTCCAATGGCAAGAAGACGACCAGTGGCACGTCGTCGCTAAAATCTACGACGTCGAGTCTCCTCGTCGGAAAATATATAACTCCTCTGTCTCTGGAGACGGAGGAGAAGAAGATTCATCCGACGACCCTTTTCCGTTACCGTTACCTTTACTAACGGTAACGGAAAAGAAGAAACGACGTCGTAGTAAAAAACTAAAGCTGAACAAGCTTCGAACTCGCAGGAGCATTTCCTCATGCGACAGCGTACTGTTCACCAGCGACGACGTCGTATTGGAAGACAAATATTATGACCATTATTACAGCTACCGCAACGAGGTCGTGTTGGAGGACGAAACAGAAACCCTAATATCATCCAACAGAAGCTTCTCAACCGACACTTCAACAGACTTTAACCCACAACTCGAAACTATTAGAACAAGCGCGCGTGCCTCACTCGCGGACCGCTACAGACTAAAAAAGAACAAAACGACTTCGTTGAAACGTAATGGAAGGGTTAATAATAATAATAATAATAATAATAATAATAATAATAATAATAATAATAATAATAATAATAATAATAATAATAATAATAATAGTAATGAGGAGTATGGGACACCAACGAGGTTGTCGGTGTTTAAGAAGGTGATAGGGTGTGACGTGGAAGGGAAGATGAAGGAGAGTGTGGCAATGGTGAAGAGGTCTAAGGATCCGTACGATGATTTTAAGAGGTCGATGATGGAGATGATAACGGAGAAGAATATGTATGAGGAGAGGGATTTGGAACAGTTGTTGCAGTGTTATTTGTCGTTAAATTCACGGGTTCATCATGAGGTTATTGTTGAAGCTTTTGAGGAGATTTGGGACACCATGTTTGGTGGTGGTGTTGGTTGTGATGATTGAGGGAGTGATGTAAAGTCAACAAGTTACATGTTTTTTGTTATGATGTTAGATATAACTAATTTTTAAAAGTTTATGTGTATGTGTTTATAGGGGAGGGTTATAATAAAAACCTTTCAAAATGAGTAAACCTTGCAAACTAAATCCTAGCCATCCATCCATTTAATCTATGGTCACCATTTTTTCTATAATATTAATTTAATTAAATATGTGATAAAGGACAAAAAAGGGTAATAGGGTAATTTGGTTTTTCTGAAAAAGAGGGTGACAAAAGCTGATATGACACCCCCATCACATCATCTCTCTCTTACTTTTTTCACATTGTTATATAAAATGTCAGATGCCCGAGTTACATATGTAACATACGCAGTGTTACATACGTAAAATCCGTCACGATAGTTTTATATTAATTTAGAAAAATCCTAACCTGTTAATTTTTTTATTACAACATGTTTGTTTTGTTTTTACTGTACCAGCACCAGAGTTGTTGCATACGTAACGAAAGGTCCATATGGTTATTTTTTGATATTCACTACTTTTAAGATTCATGTGAAATTAGTACTACATTGCATTACATTACAAAAACCTTGCAGAAAACATACTACTAAAAAAAGCGATACATCATATTGTTCATCCGCCTAAAACATACTAGTCAAGAAATATATTACAATGAAACTGTATCAACAACAAAACATACAATTAAAAGATTCATACACCACCATGCATGCAATAACCCCGGCATCCCGCACTGCAACCAACAGTAGCTGACGGCATCCGATAACCATACTTTGCATAAAAAGCCCACTGTTCCTCAGTATAACTGTTAGTCCCAAACAACACAAGATATCACCCAATGGTTTAATCGAATGCGGAAAATAAGATCAAACCACAAGAACAAAAAGAAAATATATTATTAAAAACATTGTGCCGCTGCTTCGATCGCACACGGTTTCAAAGAACCGTCTGGTACGATCTCTAAGAAGATTGCACACGTTCTCTAGGAACGTCTGGTACAATCTATAGGAACCTTGCACACGAGAGAACTCGTCTGGTACAAGGTTCGCACAAGGGGCTACATGGTTACAAAATATGAGAGGTCTACCTAACAATAAACAAAACATGACAATATATAGGAGCCTCTAGCCCATTGGCCCACATGGCCTGACCCAAGCCCAAGTCCTAATCTAAGCCCAATAAATATAAATGTGTATAATAAAGATAAGCATAAAACTATACAATTTCTAGGCCTTACAATATCCCCCTAGTTTTATGCTATCTTTATTACGGCATAGATGATCTCCAATCTTGGGTCTTCTCTTTTAGAGGCCCAGCAGTGAACGAGTCCACCCTCTATAAACCTTCCAATACAAGCAGACACAACCCAATTTTTTTTAACCCGGCTCAAACTCAAGTTCCTTAATAAAATCCGCCACCCAACTAGAGAACTTGATCCCATGTCTTCGTAATCCCAAAAAGATTCACAACCGGCAAGCCCAAAACGGTTGAAATCACAAAATTAGGGAGCCCAAATGTGTTAAGGCCCACGACTAAAAAACAAGAAACTAAAATTGAGCCGGCACCTTATATTTCCGAACCAAAAGCCAAGTGTTGTTACTCGGCCCAAACAATCAGCAAAACTCCAATCCTTTAATCTCGAAAGATTCAAACTTTGCAATAATCACATTCCATATTTTTAAATTCAAAATAATGGACCCCATTTCCAAACAAATATTCGGCACCTTATTATTTCCAAACCTCAGCACCATTAATATCTCCACTTAATTACACAATCAACAGTGATTGCAGCAAATCCTCCACCACCTTTTCAAATTCAAATAATAACTTTATTTCCAAAATAAGTGGGATAAGTTTGGAAAGTCAATCAGCCCTATCACCAATTTCGGATACAATCCATTTCATTCGGACGCACCCATATCCGAAACCCAATATCAACCAACAAACACGTGCAAACCAAGATCAAATACCACAAACATCAACCATATCTTAAGAAGATCCATCATAACAATAATCCGCATGAACACCTCAAGAACGCATGATGAACAATCATAGCCGCATCCAATCCAAAACATTATGATAATACAACCGGACAACCATAACTGTTACGTAACCCAATAAAAAATTCCATGCGCAAGACCCTCATTCTCAAGCTTGAATAAGACTTTAACAAATCCTCAATTACAACCATAACAGCCGATACTCATAACAACCTCAATGAATGAAAATCATCCAACATAAACGTTCACAAAATATGGAGGAAAATCATTAAAACTTCATAACCGAAAATAAACGTAATACCTTGTTAAACTCAGAGTTTGATCATATGCTCATTCGAACACCCTTGATAATTCATCCAAACCACCACCAATCACGATTTTTAATATAAAACTAAACATATGAACCGGAGAACCTCTCTTTCGACTTACATACATCCCCCGACACTATACAAATCCTTCTTGTTCTTCGAGTAATATCAAAACCGAGCCCTTGAATGGCTTCAATGGCTCTGATACCACTTGTTAGTCCCAAACAACACAAGATATCACCCAATGGTTTAATCGAATGCGGAAAATAAGATCAAACCACAAGAACAAAAAGAAAATATATTATTAAAAACATTGTGCCGCTGCTTCGATCGCACACGGTTTCAAAGAACCGTCTGGTACGATCTCTAAGAAGATTGCACACGTTCTCTAGGAACGTCTGGTACAATCTATAGGAACCTTGCACACGAGAGAACTCGTCTGGTACAAGGTTCGCACAAGGGGCTACATGGTTACAAAATATGAGAGGTCTACCTAACAATAAACAAAACATGACAATATATAGGAGCCTCTAGCCCATTGGCCCACATGGCCTGACCCAAGCCCAAGTCCTAATCTAAGCCCAATAAATATAAATGTGTATAATAAAGATAAGCATAAAACTATACAATTTCTAGGCCTTACAATAACCTATACCCTCCCATTCAGCCCTAATACGCCCACCTCCCGGATACGTGAACGGCAGCACGGGTTTGTTAAGTTTAGGTTCATATGGTTCTTCATATTCAGCCCCTAGGTCTGATTCATAACCAACCGCCCATTCAGGTGTGTGATTTACATCATGCACATCATCCTCCGGTGTCATATAGTCTTCTGGTGGCGGATATTCTTCGGGGAAGACGTAATCAAAGGCCGCATTCCAATCAAAATTTTCGTCACTTTCAAACCCATCGTCCGCCTGCACTACGGATATAACAGGTTCTAATGGCGGAATGTCCGGGGCAACGGGGGGGGCGGGTTCATGTTCGGCTGCGACAGGAGGGATGACCAAATCAACCGGTGGGGGTGGTTCAGGTACAATTGCAATGTCCGGTTCATATTGAGGTGGCTCGTGTACAATTGGGATGAGATGGTCACGGCCCTCAAAAACCTCCCAAGGCGGAGTGTTGGGCTTGGAATCCATGCTTTGACAAAAACAGGACCTGTAACGTATGTTATAGCAGATTAAGTGTTGACATTGGAAATATGAAACAGGGGAAAAAAACTACTCTCTATTAAAAACATATAGGTAACAGAGAAAAACTAATGCTGCAAAAAACAAAAAAAAATAATCTATGACTAAAGGTGGAAAAAACACGATTGTTACATGTGTAACATGGTTTTTTCTGGAAACACATACAAACTGCTGTAGTCTGCACCCAGCATCCATTTTTTGCTGGTATAGAAAGCAAACTTTGACTACAAAACAGATACGCTACACACGTAGCACCCGAGTATTACATGTGTAACAGGAAAACACAGACAACACTTAACTAATCTGCAATGAACAGAGAACAGAGTTTGATATGGTAAAACACAGAAAACATAATATCTTTTTGAAAAAAAGATATGCTACACACGTAACAGTCTAACTAAACACAAAAATTATACAAAGATATGTCTTCGATTACACTCAGAAAATTTACTATTATTTTACTATTATGTTCTAAACCTAAATGACTCCATAATCAATCATCCAAAAAAAAATCTTTTTCGATGGTTTCAATTCCAAAAAAAGATTAATAAAAAGTCTAAACTTGATTATTATAATATATCAGAAAAATAATTTAACAAACAGGCGGCATTTTTCAAACAGGGGGCATTTTTCTTGTAAATAAAACATAGGTAACATAAAAAACTCATACATGATAAAAGAAAAAAAATAGACAGGCATGGTGCAAGAACACACGAGTATTACATGTGTAACAGGAAAAACACAGACAGCACTTATCTTCTCTGGATTGAACAGAGAACAGAGTTTGATATGCTAAAACACAGAAACCATAATATATTTTTGAAAAAAAGATATGCTACACACGTAACAGTCTAACTAAACACAAAGATATGTCTTCGATGGTTTCAATTACAAAAACAGCCACATCAAAAGTCTATGCAACTGCTATTGAAAGTAAAACATGTGTACCTCATGAAAAGTTAAAAAATCAAACATTTGAATCTGGTAAAAAAATCGGTAACTAATATATACCAACTTAGTTCTGTTGTTACATACGAAACAGACGCAATATAGGAAACAGATGCAAAACATACATTCCGCCCACATTATAATACTCATACAAACATGCACATACTGGTAAAAAATCAAATCAGACATATTGTTGCATATGTTAATAGACATTAAAATTCACCAATTTTGATTAAAAAAACATATTAATAATAATAACATATAAAAAAGGTTAATTAATATGTAAACCTACGTGTAAACATACATTTTCAAAACCATCACAAACAACTTCTTATTATCAAACACTAATTAGCTCAAATTCATACTCTAACCATTAAATGTTTTCTAACCCCTTTCAAAATCATATTAAAAATCAAAACTTGGTGATCACCATTTACCAAAAACCATTTTCCTAAACACCACACCAACTAATAAATTAAGTCATAATACTTAATATTAACTTACTAACATTAATATTAACTTACTAAATTCTTCTCACAGTTAGCCATTTTCGATCTCACAGTTAGCCATACAATAGAGCCGGAGCTCCGTCATAATACTTAATATTAACTTAATATTAACTTAATTTGTTTAGGAAAATGGCTAGATATGGAAAATGGCTAGATCGAAAATACACAACACAGTAAGAGAGAGACAGAACTGAGGTAAAGAGCAGGAGAGAGGGAAGCAGACCGGTGGTCTTCTCCACCCACGACGGAGCTCCGGCTCTATTATAACCAAATCCCAAACCTACTGTTGTGTTACCTGGGTTTGTTGCTTCTCTATCTTCTGCTCCTCTCTTTTTGTTGCTACTGTACACCCTACATCATATGATCGGATCTGAAGAACAATTACTCAAATAAATAAACAATTCCTCAAATTATATATATATGCAGAGGGGTGGGTTGATGTTGCAGGTTTGAACGGATCTGAAGAAGAAATCTGAACAGGGGGGGTGACGACGACGGGGACAACGGTGGTGATGATGATGAAGACGACCGGTGAAGACGACGACGGTGGCAGTGGTGGCAGTGGCGGTGGCGGTGGGGTGGTGGTGGTGGGATTAATCTTGAATATGGTGGAAGAGAGATGAAGAGAGAGAGAGAGGGAGTTGTTTATATAGGAGGGGGGAGAGAGGAAATTCAAATTAGGAAAGAGGGGGAAGGGTAAAATTACTAGATTACCCTTATTAATTAAAATAATAGAGGGTGATGTGGAGCAATGTGGTCCACTAGTTAGGTTTCCATTGGTTTTCTCATTTTGGAAGGTTTCTCTTTTCCCTTTCCCCTGTGTTTATATGTTAATGTTTTTTTGTTAGTTTAGTATTTAGTAAATTCATATGTTGAATTTTTAATCTATTAAACGACGTCATTAAGGGGTGTTTCTATCCGGCTAGATTTCAGACCACATGGTGGGGTGTTATACGTGGAGAGAGGGTGAGGCCTTTCCATGCTCACAACGCCACACCATGGTGGAACGGGGGTGGGGAGTTGTAGCTTGGGACGTGGGGAAAAGGTGATGATGGTGTGACGCGAGTTGCTAGGTTTGTGGTGAAACTAGTCCATGGTTTAAAAGAAAATTGAAAAAAAAAGAAAAACAAAAAATGCACACTGCACCACGCCCCACCACCTCATAGTTTTTGGGGTTTGGAGGGCAAGACCCCTTTTGACGTGATAACGCATCATGCTACAAAAGTTAGGCTATCTCCGATCACATCACCAGTAAAACAACGCATAATGAGCTAACGCATCATGCTACAAAAGTTAGACTATCTCCGATCACATCACCAGTAAAACAACGCATAATGAGCTAACGCATCATGCTACAAAAGTTAGGCTATCTCCGACGCTAAAAATGCCGGCCTTAAAAATGCGGCGATACAAATCATATCCTTACAAATTCTAAAAATCATTGTAAATTCCATTTCATCCCTAACCATACAAAATCGTTGCACTTCCCACATCATTACCTAGTTGCTATATATTCTTTAATTTAAATACTTAAATTATTTAAAATACATTTAATACAATCATTTAATTAACTAAAACAAAGGCCCAATTAATAGGTTTACCCATTACAACCAGGCCCTAATCTCCATTCCATGATTCCATCTATGTCACCTCTAAATAAAAACTTAACCCTCTTCGTCTAAACCTAGCTTAACATGGTCTCTCTGTCGCCAAAACTTATAGAGATGTTCGTGGCTCGTCGTCTCGTCACCCTCTAACCCCTTGAATCCGACATCACCATCGATGGTGCCGACAATCATCTTTCTTCTGGTCATCATGAAACCCTTCTTTCTGTCTCGACATAAAATCATCTAAGTAATAATCTTTATATAAAATTATTTTTTTTAAAAGTTTATATAAAATTATTATATTATATTATTTCGGATACACTTAAAAAAATCTTATTAATTTATTATATAAAGTCCTAATTATCTTAACGGTAACAAGCACAGTAAATTATAATGATAGTCCAAAGTTTATGGTTAATACTTAATACGGAGTAATTGATTTGTAAATATATGTATATATATTTTTCTGCTTGCATAAAATAAAATGATTGTATGTTTGTATATTTTTTTTTACTGCTAATATTACCCCTATTATATTTACCACAAATACAGCTTTCCTCTCAAATGAAAAAATATATATATCCATATAATGCCATAATAAAAGCTTCTGCAGTGAGATTTGGGCCAGGACAAGAATTGTCATCGGGAGCAATTTCCGGAGCATCTATTTTGTCTCAATGGAAAAAAAATTTATCACTCGGCTTTTTCCTAAATCAAATGAATAAATTACTTTATTTTGCAATTTCCTTTGTCACAACGTACTATTCATGTTTGGATTTATCCAATATCCAATTATACATGATCGAGGTGGCGCTTGCGAGACGAAATGTGTATGTTGACCCGACGATCTGCGATTTTTGCGGGCAGATGGAAACCATAGATCACCTCCTAATTGATTGTGTGCTTTCCGTATCGATTTGGCAACTTGTATCTTCGAGTGTAGTGTGGCAATTTATAAAGAGAGACTCCGGTTTACTAGATAAAATATTTGGATGTAAGGTGATACTAGTCTTCCTATAAGGCGATAAATGATAGGATTTTCAACAACATTTAAAGGAGGCCGGACATAAAATCTTTAACAAGATCGGATAAAATCTTACACACTTTTGACAATGTAAAACCGCAAGGTCTGTTCCACTCAATTCTGTGTCTCAGCCCTCTCTCTTACACATAGGTGTCCATAGGGGTAGATGGACCTGTAACAACCTATACAGAGAGCTCAACTAAAAATAATAAGTATGGGGGGTGTGAGGAGCCTATTTGGTCTATAAACCCAAAATTGTTGCCCATACAACTTATGTGGGACAACTTTTATAGCTTGCAATGGTTTTAGCCTGCAACATATGTTACACCCAGATATCAGAACTCATCCCAAAAGACTAGTTAGTATGTCGGGTGATGGACCCAGACATGAAGACTCATCCCAAAGGACTAGACTAGTATCATAGTATGTTGGGTGACGGAGCCCTTATAGTCTACAAACACCACATTTGTTGCCCATACAATGGATGTGGGATAAGTCACATACCTTGCAATGGTTTCAGTGCGTAACATTCGACCTTTCTTATGGCCCAAGATCCTCGTTAGTCACGGCCACATTGGTCACTATATGTTCCTTCCATGCCACTACTCCGTGGGTGACCAACCGACCACTCCTACACATCAGCATCAGTGAAGGTCGATAAGCCCCATTGTAAATGCGCAATATCTCAAGCTGTATGATTCAATTTTACAAGATTGAAGAGTATAAGCACCTCTTTCCATATCCCTCTCATAAAATTGTTTCCGATTAGATAATGAGTTCGTAGTTTGAGGTTTAAGCTTTGACAACTATGACAAATGTCATATGATAATTTTTCTTAGATGTAACGCACGATTTTGTGATTGAGTGTGTGTATATTAGTGTTGATCACCTGATTAGTGTTACAAAGTTATTAACGTTGATTTTACTATTTGGATAAATAAATTTGCTTTTGATTATGTTAGTATGTAGATGTAGATGTTTATAACCATTTTTAAAATAGTTAATGTCATATTAGTTGTAACAATACTAAATGGTTTGAGAAACTTTGGTGTTGGGATGAGACACCATAGCAGGAAATTAAGATGATGATAGCCAAAAAATAAAAACAAAACAGAATATGATAATTTGTTTGGTTTGTTCCGTAAAGCTTTAAATTATCCACAAAACAGGCGCTTTCAAATAGCAAGGTTACAACTTACAAGAATGATGAAACAAGGTTTCTCTTAATAGTCTTTTTTTTTTTTGTTTTTGAAAGACTTAGTTTAATTCAGTGGAAATCTTTGTACAACCCTAACCTAGCGGTTCAAATTCGAATCCCTACCCACACACCGGTATCCTCCTTGCCTAAGCTCAAACCGTCACGATTTCTCCATCAATTTTTCAATCAAAATACCCACACAATTTTTCCATCAAAATCCCTCTAATCTCAATTATGAAAAACTCTACATAAGGTTTACAGAGAATTACACATTTTGTCTTTTATGTTTACTTTAAATTGCACTTGTGTCCTTATATTTAAAAATTACATATTGTATTCTTTATTTGAAATTTTTGCATACCACAAGTCTTTTATACTAACCACATCTAATATTTTGACTATCTTCTCTAACACCATTCAATATCTTGGTTATCTTTAATTATAAATTATTCATTTAATGGTTCTAATAATTATTTAAAATACATTCACTACTTTAAAAATTCTGTAAGAGTTAATTGACAATTTAGTCCCTGAGGTTTGTCAAAAATTGTCTTTTTCATCCAAATCTTTTTTTTGGTCAATTTAGTCCCTGTGGTTTCATTTTTTTGTCATTTTAGTCCTTATGGACTAACAAGATTTGGATGAAAGTGACAATTTTTAACAAACCTCAAGGACTAAAATGACAAAAAAAAATGAAACCATAGGCACAAAATTGACCAAAAAAAAGATTTGGATGAAAGTGACAATTTTTGACAAACCTCATGGACTAAATTGGCAATTAACTCATTCTGTAAATTTTATAGAAGCTTATTTACACCCCAAATTTCATTATTTGTATTTTTACTTTTGGAAAATTGTTTTTTTAAATATATTTAATATATTTTCGTTTTTAATTCATTATAAATGGGATTTGAGTGATTCAAAAGCTCAAAATTTTTATAATTTTTTTTCTACCATATATAGCCTTTGTAAAAATTATTATTTCAGAAAATACTATATTTTAATATTTGTAAGCAACTTAAATCAAGTTATTTATTATTAACGAAAATAAATCTAATTATATTAAATGAGAACAAAAAATATTTTACAAAATTATTTTTCAACTTTATACATCAGTATATGGGTAAATGGTAATAACTTTCATTTAATTAATATACTAATTATAAAAATATAATTTTATTAGAAACTAATTTTTATACTTCAAAATATTGATGAAAGGATAATATGCGGCAGATGGCATGACAAACTAAAATTCTAAGACTATGGGGAGGGGGAGGGGGAGTAGGCATAATGTGGCCATGTGACATATGCGGGCTTCACTTTTCACCACCCAAAATGGTGTAGATGGGTGAAGGAGCTTTCAGACACGCACACACTAAGAGTGGTTAAGGGCGTGTTTAACATAGATATATGCTTATTTGTCGGTTGTCAACTGGTCAAATGTGGGGGTGCCGAATTGGGAGAGAAGTGGATTGATTTTGACATTGCAGACATGTTGTAATTGTCTTTCTGTTTTTGCGGTCTAGGTGTATCCCTGCCACCATCTTGGTACGCCTTTATATATAAATATAAATTCCTTTAAACATAGATACTGTTGGGGGGGGGGGGGACTACCCGTGAGTTATTTTAATTTCACTAATTTCAACCAATCTTACACTGCCACATTACCTCATTGAAACCATTTTTTAGAGGCTATTGATTCACTTCACTGAAATATTTTTTTTCTATTTTTTTAAATAAACATATTATTCAACCAATAAAATAAACGTACATTATTAAAACTAAAAAAAATATAGAAATGCAAACACATATATAATATTTATTATTTTTTATGTAATTCGTTGATGATGTATCTTCTGATTATTTTGACCGAATATGTATTTTGTGACTCAAAAAAATTATTTGTGAAGATCATTCTTTATAAATCCATGTTAAAAGAATACTGTATATTCATTCAACACATACTCCTTTGTTGGTAAGACTCGGGGTCCACCTTATCACTTAAAATTTTCTACTTCTATATCTCACACAGATAATAAATCTATACATATACTTTATATTTATCTCATTCTTCATATGTCTTCAAGCTATCCACTTATGTAAAAAAAAATATACTTGCAACTAAAAAAGAATAGAGAGAAGAGATTAAAATAATATAGAGAGAAAAAACAGAGATTAGTTGGGTTTCACGGTCCGTTAGATACAACCAGCCAGTGGCGGATCCATGAATTTTTATCAGGGGGTTCACTTTTTTAGATGGTCCAATTCCATATGACCGAACATTAAAAAAAATTCGGGTCGGTTTGACAGTTCGGGTCAAGTCGAGTCGGATAATGTTTATTACATAATACAAATTTCGAGTCGATTCGACCTTTATTACATAATAGAAGAGTTGATACCTGTCACATGTTGGTTGTGGGCTGGCGACGAGGGATGTAAAAGAGGAGGAGGGCGGAGGCAAGGAGGAGGGCGGCGGGCCGGAGGAGAGGGCTGTAGAAGAGGAGGAGGGCGGCTGGGGCGGTTGTGGGTCTGTGAAATGAGTTTGAATTGGTGAGTGGTGGCTGACTTGTGATGTTTGAGTTAAAAAAAAAAAAAAAAATAACCCTAAACTTTATATTAAAAAAATTAGGAAAAAAAAATAAAGTAAAAAAGGGTTGGACGGGATTCGAACCTCAGATCTAAATGTTAGAGGGAAGGGGAATTACCATTAGAGTACCTCTTTCAAATGGTTAAGGGTTCCTCTATAAAAAATTTAGGGGTTTCTACCCAATTTTCTATATATAATAACATTAAAAATTTCGAACCGAACGGGTTCCTGGTAACCCCCTATCAAAGCATAGATCTGCCCCTGTAACCATTAAATGGTCCACAAATTCACTACCAGTACTATCGGCGGCGTTGTTACCGTACTAAGGGTATGTTTGGCAAAATTAGCTGGAGGCTGGTAGCTGAAAGCTGATAGCTGTTAGCTGCAAGCTGGTAGCTGGAAGCTTTTTAAATATATTTTGGTGTTTGATAGAGTAGCTGAAGCTTTTAATAAAATGTATAAAATGACCAAAATGGGCATAATTAAAAGCTTGTAAAAAAGGTTTTTATTTTATTTTTTAAAATAGAATGGGTATTTGTGTCATTTACTAATGAAAAGCTTGTAGCTAGTAGAGTTTTTTCTTAAAAGCTAATACTAGTAGCTTTTCACTATAGAGCTTTTTCTCTAACCTAAAAGTTTCCAGCTCCTTCAACCAAACAAAATTTTTTATTAAGTAAGAGTTTTTTCTTAAAAGCTATTAAAAGCAACTTGCCAAACATACCTAATAGTGGAGTACTCATAACCATTTTTGGTAATGCCCCGTTACCCAGCGTTTCATAAATTTTTTTCTTTCTTTCTCGATAACTTCTCCCTTCAAATCATTTATCTTCTTCCTCGAAGAACCAACCTACCCCTTTTTTAAACTTTATAAGATAAGGTCAAATATAATTACATGTGTCACCCAACCATTCGTTTATCTTATATAAATAAAACAAAACAACCAAAACCATTTTTTTTTTAATTCAAAAAGACTCGCTAGCAGCATTAAATCTTGACAAAACATCTGCCTAGTGATGCATAGTATTGAAACATCTCCTTTATAATACTCCAAATGCAAAAATCCACAGAAGTCATATTGTAGATATATGTGTATATTAAAATCAAAAAATCATTATAAAGAATTAATAATCTCTGTTTTTCCAAAAGTTGCTAAAGAACAAACGAACAAAAATTTGTAAAATGTGTGGAGTCGTCAACGACCATTACCAATATGTTTAGAACAACTTTTATTTAACGGCCAACGGATAAGCATTCTTGGATGCTCTCAATCGAGTAAACGCATACCATGTTGATTATATTAATAAGAACATAAGGAATAAACATAAAAGATTTGATTATGTGTACCTGATATGCTTAACCGTTCAGGAACCTCAGTAATGGAAGACACCATCATCTTGATCGGGTTCCTTTTAGGGTATGCAGTTCTGATGATTTATGTGTTCTTGAGTTATGAACACATTGAGAAAGAGAGAGGGGGGGGGGGGGGGGATGGCTAATGGTGTTATGTTGTTATGATTGTCTCAACCTTAATCTCATAATATCTCTTCATATTTATACATACCCAGAGGACACCTTAATAAGGCCCATCTAATGATAGTCCGCCCATCAAAGACATATCTGTTATTGGGCTTAGGATAATATTAATAATTGATCATCATAATATAAATGATTATAATGGCTATCGATAAATATACAAACGTTACGTATGTTTATTCCAACATTCTCCAACTTAGTCGAGTAATCATTTATTATGAGTGTTACGTAAGTCTGCAGAGATTAATACTCATTTTAGTTCTAAACCCAAAATGTAGCAGAGAAATACAGCCGTTAAGTTTTTATTCGACTTAGGACCCCCATTAATCATACTACACCCAAATTTAAAACTTAACATTAGGATCAATTAACGTTATGCCCTTAGTTGATTTGATATATTACTGTCTTTATGCCATTATGCTAGCTTAGCATACTAATAGACAAACAAATCATAATGAGGAAAATTAATCATTAATCATTAGTCATAAGTCATTCATAGTACGATATGCAGTTGTACATGGTCATCAGTAATACCCTTTTCTCTTAGTTGGCCCTTAGTGAGACTTATGGGTGGTAAACCTTTAGTTATTGGATCCATAAGCATATCATGAATGCATCCGATACAAAATTCTGATTTCCTCTATTTGTTCTTAATCGTAAGCGAACAATAATTTCGTATCGAACTCTAATGCAGCTCCTCTCAAACTGTTACTGTTCGAGAAATTAGGGCAGCTGACTTTATCACAGTAAGTCTTCAACTTAGTATTTATATGGAGTTAATAAGTAATGAGTCAACTGATAAATTTACCAACAACATTTAATGACCATTCTGTTGTGATCAGCAACACTTATGTCATGATAATTTAGGTTGTTGTTACAGTTCCTTATGACTCCTCCATAAGATAGTTATGTCTGCTGACGTTATAATATACCCCGAAATTGACACTTGATTTCCTTTGAATATAACAAAGTTAGAATAAGAGTAGTCAATCACTTTAGATTCTCACTTCTTCTTTAGATTATAGTCTCTTGTTTCTTAAAGATATTGTAATGTTCCATTAGATGCTTTTCATCAATCTAGACAAGTCTAGTATCAAGCAATACGAACAATATCATAAACAAGTATATAATTAAATTTACATCAGTCTTCTAAATAATGAAGCATAAGGTGATAATCTCAAATTATCCTTTTATCCTCTGAAAGAGAGCAATGTTGTATGTTTACATACTTAAGGACCCGCTTAGAGTAAAACTTATGGGATGAAACTAATATCATGTTGGGTCTATCACGGTATATTTTGATTCCTATAACGAAGAGGAATCCCCGATAATCAACATGTCAAAATTATGCATGAGCATTGCTTTGACTTAGGTAACATGTACTTGTCAAGAGAAACGTCATCTATGTAAGGACAAGTTTTCATTAGTTGTTCCCACTCATCTTGAGGTAGGTTCTTTAATCCACTTAGTTCTTAATGAAGAGTATTTCATTATGATTCCAAAACATTTTATGCTTGCATCAACCCATACATGGATCTTATTGACTTACAGACTAAGTGTTCTTAACCTTTAGAACTTTCAGGTTGCTTAATGAACATGTAGGTCACCGTTATGGAAAGTTATCTTTGTCCATCTAATGTGGCTCTTAGTTATTATGAGCTACTAGGACGGTAATGATCCTCAAAGAAATCTCTTGAAACATAAATAAAAAGATTCTTTGATAATCTAATCCCTCTTGAGTATAATCTTTTACAATCAATCTTACCTTATAACGTTTCCATTCGGATCTAGTTTAATTATGAATACCTTTAAGTTATTCAACCAAATCCCAAACATTATTCTAAATTATGGAATGAGTTATGCTAATAATAACTTTATTCCATTTAGAAGATTGATTGATACTAATGATTTAATTAGAAGAGGTAGGATCCGTAAACTTTCCAAACATCCATTTTGTGAGGTTACATAGGGGGTGTTTGGGATTGATTATTCAAAACAGATTATGCGTTTTGGAAAAGCATGGGTGGAGCTGCTTATAGATTATTGCGTTTTGGTAGCCTAAAAAACTGATTATCTGCGTTTTCAAAACGCAATCCAAACACTAAAAACTGATTATCTGCGTTTTTAAAACGCAATAATCTAAAAATTAGATTCAAAACACAATCCCAAACACCCTCATAATCATCAATTAATGGGCTTTTAGACCTAGATGACCTCCTGAGTTGAACATTGGGTTTATTATGACACAAGCTTAACTTTAGCTAGGTGTTTTTATTTCAGCTATATAATGAGCAATATTAGTTTCTAAGTGTGTAATAGTTGGTGCAATAAGGTGTACAAGAGGAATAATCAAAGTTAAATTCAGAGTTAAACTTAATGAGTCTTGAATTTTAACGAGTCTCTCCCCCGCATCTTGTACTTCCGAAAAGTCATAATAAGGACTTTTACTGCTCCTACTTACCTTAGAAATCATAATGAATTCAGCATGCTTAAGATCTAACATTCGAAAGATCCATAGATTTTAATAGAGAAAACAACCTAATGAGGTTTATTGTCGTTTCTCTTGATGAGGATTACTTTAGTAAGAAATCTAAGTTCGCCCATATTTAGGCATCCGCAAAACTTTATTAGGAGTACATTAAATGCTAAGGAGACAAGTTGTGATAGAGCGTTGTCCAGTGAAATATGTGTAATTTGAGGATAGATCAAATTGTCGTTCCCCCCCCCCCCCCCACCTCTGTAACTTTTGCAAGTCATAAGTAGGACATCTAATGCTCCCACCAATCTTTTAGGTCTCTTAGTATCTCCACGTAATAAGTTTTAGCGATGCATGCGAACGAGAATATTTCATATATTTTATACTTGATTTCCCTTATCGTCCAAATTTCATAAGAAATTTTAAGGACATACTTAGAGGGAATCTTATTAAGTATATATGAATTGATTTTTTTTAATATTTTTGGTCTGTAGGAAACGGAATAGATATAATTAGATATTTATCTAAGCTCCACTGATGTCAATTAGTTATGACTTATGATGGAAACCCATTTATTCCTTTCGCCATTTAATGTTTAGGGCGCTTAACACATGTTTTAAAGTCACTGAGAATGAGATTTGATAGCCAAGCATCCTTTAGTGACCTGGTCATGATTTCTCATTAAATTTTGGTCTTAGTGGATGAATTGCATGGGTCTCATTTTTCTTTGTTAAATTCTCATTTTCATGATAACAAAAGTTGTGAAAATGTTATTGGATCATCTACTTTTATTTCATAAGGTTTCTATTCAGATAATGACAACAAACAATATGAGAGTTTAACTTAATAATGGCATTGGTTTGGTCATTAAAACCTTGTAACTGTAAAAAATTGTAGCTTTTAATATTGATACTAAATTCTAAGCAGTCTCAAGAATATCATAAGGTATCATAAAGCTTCAACACTAAGATCAGTTATTAATGGTTAATAGACCCTTAATTTTTTCCACTAACTCTCATCTTAAATATTTGTTGAATTCTGGTAAGGAAACATATAAAACTAGACTCAACCATCATGTGTTAATTGGAATTCATTAGCATTTGTGGAGTTAAATATCTTTAATTAGGAACTACATATCTTAGCCAGCTGTTCTCTTTACTTATGGGTAATCTCATTCTTATGCCTATTCTTAATGGCACAGTTTTTCTTAGTAAGACTTTCCCTTTGGAAAAACTTATAGCTGGAAGTAGTACTTGTATTTTGTTTCCAGACCTTATAATTATCCTCTCTATGGTAATTATTCTTCCTCTTTTAGGTCTAATGGTACTAAGGTGAATAACATCAACTTTTCTAGTTTAATGCGTTCCTTTTCTTGTACGTAATTTGCTATCAACACACTCAATTTTCTATGTTGATATTTCCGAGTGTTATAGTTGATTAATAATGCATCTAATCGTACGGGTGGAAAAGTCATAATTGCGAGGATCAATTTTGATATGAAGATGTGATAATATAATAACACCAAAAAAATAAGCTACTTAAATACAATGCTCTAGCTTTGGCTATGTATTTAAGTATTAAATTGCTGACAGTGAATGTAACCCATCACCTTCGGGCAGAAGTGAGACATTCAAAGTCCTAATGCAATACGCTCAGTTCACCAGCATAATCTGTTACACATCACCTTTGGGCAGAAGTGAAACCTTATGGCACTTATGTGAACGAGCTACAATGCTTAACGAGATCTTTTTAACGAACTAATGTGACACATCAACTTTGGGCAGAAGTGACACCTCAAAATGTTATTGCAAGTTAAGCAAAGTTTTATAATGTTTTGAATAAACTGTATACATTAGGTTTTATCAAAACTGTAAATTTTCTTAGAGATCCTAAAAAATAAAGAGATCTCGAATCAGCTTATGAGTTCTCGAAATAATGGGTTTTCAAAGAATTGAGTTCTCAAAAAAAATATGAATTCTCGAATAGCATAAGGGTTCTCGGAAAAATAATAAGTTCCCAAAAAACTTATGAGATCCCGAATAACATAAGGGTCTCGAAACTATGATTTCTCGAAGACTTAATGAGTTCTCTAAAGTGATAAGTTCCCCGAAGACTTATGAGATCTCGAATAAATCATGAGTACTCGAAGACTTAATGAGTTCTCAGACATCATAATGAGTTCTCGAATGTCATGATGAGTTCTCGAATATATTATGAGTACTCGAATAACTATGTTTTTGGATAACTTTAACAGTTCTCGGATTCTTTAATAGTTCTCGAAAAATAATGGTTCTCGAATACATGATAGTTCTCGATAAATAAGATGGCTTCTTGGAAACATTATGGGTTCTCGAAAAACATTATGGTTTTCAAAGATGAAGACCTTGACCGAGAACTACTGTCCGTGAACCTGATCGAAATCTTTAAAACCGAGAATTTATACACCGAGGACCATCGAAACTTAACTATTAATCCGAGAACTAAATTCGTTAACCTTAAAACCGAAAAATTATTATTCAAGAACTAATACTAAATAAACGTGGTTCAAAATTTTAGGGATTTACATAATATCTATTTTCAATTTTAAATTATGACTATCTCCAAAGATATCATAAGATTTCAAAATCTTTGACTTAATCATAAATGATTTCGAAAATTCCTTGGAGATAAAGTTATGTTCTAAATTATTGAAAACAAAATTTCAATCCAATTTTAAACCAAAATCATAATAATTTTCGGTTTTCTTATGATGTTCTTGAAGAATATCAACAGAAAAAAAAACATAAGTAATATAATTTTTTTTATCTCAAGAATCCGTAGTTATCTCCGATTAAATTTATGGAGTGGATTCAACTTAAAAAAAAACGTTAATAAAATTGCACCATGAAATTTTTTTTTCTAATATGGCATCAAAATTATTATTGCCTTTAAATAGAACCATAAGAGATTTGATTATGGATTCAATAGCAATCCATCATAATAACATTAACGATAATAATAATTAAAGCAATATTTAAAGTATCCATTCAATGAAATATTATGAATCTTCATAATTCTCTTCAAAACCGTGAAGTGTAATACATAAAACAATTTATATGAATTTAAATTCAAAGCCATATTAAGTAAAACATAATGTTACGGTACAAATGAACATGATTCAGCGAGCGACCGTCAAAGCTTTTATATATATTTTTTTTATTTTCCAACTCGATTTTCAGAAATCGTAAAACAGAAAATCGATTCATTAATTCCATGATTGAATTTATATAATAATATAATCAACACTGCCCTGATACCACATGTTGATTATATTAATAAGAACATAAGGAATAAACATAAGATTTGATCATGTGTACCTGATATGCTTAACTGTTCAGGAACCTCAGTAATGGAAGACACCATCATCTTGATCGGGTTCCTTTTAGGGTATGCAGTTCTGATGGTTTATGTGTTCTTGAGTTATGAACACATTGAGAGAGAGAGAGAGAGAGAGGGGGGGGGGGGGAGGGATGGCTAATGGTGTTATGTTGTTATGATTGTCTCAACCCTAATATCATAATATCTCTTCATATTTATACATACCCAGGGGACACCCTAATAAGGCCCATCTAATGATAGTCCGCCCATCAAAGACATATATGTTATTGGGCTTAGGATAATATTAATAATTGATCATCATAATATAAATGATTATAATGGCTATCGATAAATATACAAACGTTACGTATATTTATTCCAACATACCCCCCTGCATAACGGTCAGAGTTGGATGCATACTTGAACCACCAGTTCCAGACAACACCCGGCTGGCCGAAGGCCTACTATAACAACACCTGTCCGACTCTGTTTCGAACTAACAACCTCTAAAGTGGCCTAGTTCTAAGTGATACTAGTGAGATTTGAACTTGGGACTTCAAAGAGAGAAATCAAGTGACTAACCACTAGACCAACTTATCAGGACATCTTTAGAACAACTTCAACGAACAATATCTAATACTTCTTTGTATAACTTTCAAACATGATATCCAATCTCAGTGTTAATTAATCATGTTTATATGTATAATTCACTATGATTTACTGTTAACAAAATGTCAAAATTGCATCATCAATTCTCCCAAGTTATGCATATATACTATATATGACAAACAAAGCCAGCAAGTAGCTAGACAAATACAAATGTATGGATACAAGGATGTGACAACCGGCAAATTCTGTATAACGTTAAACGAGATCTTAATCAGGTTTTTGAAGTAATTAACATGGTTTAAGGTTAATTATGTTTAATTGAGCCGTTACGAGTCCTACGATGTCCTTCTCGAAGTTCGTGGTCGCCTTGATCCTTTAAAGAAAGACTTGCGTGTATTTAACGTTAACGAACTGACATTAGTAAAAATTTGTCAAACTGGACTAGCATAAGGTCATTCTATGTAAATACGACACCTGACGCGGGAATCAGATGTCAAAATGCGTGGTTTTAACCATTATCGAACTTTCGGAATAATTATTTATTGTAAATAATGTCATTTATTAAGTTTTGAAAGTAAACAGGTCGTTTAAATGAAGGATACCATGACCGAATCGATTAACGCGATTTAAACGCATGTTTCGAAAGCATGCGTCGGACGACGAAAATAATACTTAAGTAGCTCGATAGTTGTGTTTTTAATTTCGAACATAACCGGCTAACTTTTGTAATTTATTATTGAGCCTAAATACAAACCAAGGCGCTACACGGCTAAAACGGGTTCGATACGTGGTAGACACCCAACTACACAAACCCTAGGTATAAAAGCATCTCTAACACTCTCCTCCCTCTCATTTCATTAGCCTCTAACTCCTCTCTCTCTCTCTCTAAAACCACGAAGCTTGGGTGGTGGCGGCGTAAGTGTTTAAGCCGAAATCAAGCAGATTGGATCTTGTTCGGTTGTGGTTGTGGGCAAGGTGAGAAGGGGGTCGATATGTGGTGGGATTGGTGGTGCCTGGTGATGGTTCACGAAGGAGCAGTAGGTGACGGTGATGGATGTGGTCATCAGTGGTGTTGTGAAGGTGGTGGTTCACGGCGGTCCTCAACGACAACGAGTTTATCTAGTGGATCTGATGATGGTGGCCACTGAGGTAGTTGTTGGTGATGACTATTGACGAGTCTTGCGAGATGGCCTCGGGTGGTAGTTCCATCGTGGTGGTTGCAGCGTTGAGTCGAGGTTAGTGGCCGACGATTTCGATGGTGGTTTGGTGAAGGTCAGCCGATGGTGGTAGTGTACTGTCGTCCATTTTAGTTGCTCGGGTGGTGGATCTGTGTGGTTTCAGGCCTCCGGGTCACATTGTGCCCAAGTTTGGTCCGGGTCAAGCCTGGGATCGATTTAGGTTCGTCTTGGTATGGGTTCCGGTTCAACAATAAGTCAAATGGTCACTTTTGTTTGGGATTTGGAAACCGGGTCAGATTTTTTGGGGTTTGTTTTTTGGTTCGGTTCAAGTCCCGGGTTAGATCTGGTCAGATTTGGTAAACCCGGTGTCAAATGGATCAGATTCGGTCTGGTCAACACGTGGTCAACCTGGTCAACTGTCATATCTAGTCCTATGAACACGTAGATCGGGATACATGAACGTGATTTCTGTATAATAATTTCGTGTTTATTTTTGTGGATTATGTTTACAAATTATATATTAATAAATAATAAATATGGACGGATTAACTCGCAAAAGAACCGATAAAGTTTTAATGGAAAATAGAAGTTGAAAGAAATATAAATTTGGATAATAAGTCGTGACTAAATAATATGAAGACCGGACTAATTTCTTGAACACTATGTGTGTATATATATATGTATATTTATATAAATAAGTAATTTAAATAAATGTTATTGAAATGTATAAAGTTTCGTTTGATTTGAAATTTCGGATAAATGGTATTGGTTGTCTTGTTTTGGTGTATTGATTTTGAGAAAATTGTAGATGACTTGTGTTGTCTGGTGCATACAAAAATAGAGGAAACTCTGCCGAAAATTTTATAAAATCCGAGGCACAACGAAGCTAATATCTTTGTGTACGTTTTTATGAATGATTTTCCAAGAGTTTTAATGAAAGTAATTATACAAAATCGCGATGTATGACGAAAATTATTAGTAGCGATAATGAGTAAATCCTGGACAATATTTTCAAAACAAATATATATATATATATATATATATATTAATTATCAAGCTTCAAGTATGACGAGTATTCGAAGATTTTCGGTAACTAAATAATGCTTAATGTTGGGATTCCAAAATATAAAACGTGCGATTTTACTTGGAAACTTTATGAAAGGCAAAGTTTTGAGATCTGTAAAATACTCGGATTCGAAAAAGATTTAACAATTGTTATTAATCGATTTTAATAACTACATTTATGTTCCTCAAAGATTATTTTCCAAAAATAATTATACAAGACAAATACAATTATCCTAAATTCGAGACGAGCTAGGCTCGGGATGAGTTATACGATTTGTGGTATTAGTCCAATGTGGTTACACACGAATAGTAACATGTACGCAACTTGGGTACTATTTCGTATGTTAACACAATGAAGTATGGTAAGTCATGATCAGTTCGTTGTAACATCATTTCGTCGAGTTAAAACGCTTAAGACTCAGGGTAGCACACACGAGTCTAGATAGTTAGATAAACTATCTTGTAACCGGATAATAAGCTAGGCTTATATGTGATAGACTTCGTAAGGTGTCATTTGTTGGTAATTAGGGCCCGAGGAAGTCGGCCAAAGCTTCGGGCTTTGTTTGCTAGCTAAGCAAGGAAATTAAGGTGAGTTACACGACCCCTTTTTACTGTTTTTATTTTGGGTGAAAGATATGTTTTGTCAAATGTTGTTAAGTGTCAAAATGTTTTCAAATGTTAAAATGTGATAAGTGGCATGATGAGTACTTGGGTTTGTTATACACCACTCAGGGCGAGTCCTCGCCTAGTGTAGCCATTTACTCATGTGTTGTGTATGTGTGTGTGAAATCGAGAACCGAAGAAATATTTGGATAGTACTATTGGTGCCCGACAAGGCCGACCACTAATCGATAGCATCGATTATGCAACTGCGAATGCCAGGGGTGCACGTATTCTGAACTAAGTTGTTTTTCGAGACACAACTTCTGCTCGCAGGGCATTTCTTGTCTTGGTTTGGTTATGGGCTCAAGGGATTGCTCGTCATAGTTTGTAGGAGTTAGCTACTCTTTACAAAGGTCATTGCTTATGTTTTTTCCGTACACGTTGTTGATATTAAAATACTTTGTTGTTATGGAATTAAAACCTGTGAACTCACCAATATTTTATATATTGACGTCTTTTTAAGCATACCTTTCAGTTAACTAAGTGCTGAATAGATATGCGGCTAGTACGGTGGAATATGGGATATCAAACACTTGTCGGGGGTTCATCTATATTACCATTGGGTGGGGACACAGACAGAAACACCCTATGTTGTAAATTTATGTTTGTTGTTTTATGAAATGTTTATGACAAGGTACTCTTTTTCGGCATCTTAATCAAATGATCTTTTCTAGTTAAATATAGTTTGTGTTAATCTTGACTTTGATATGCTTTTGAGCGTTGTGCCACGTGTTTCCGCTATTTGCGTGGTGTGACAGAGGAAAAGGACCAAAGAGATTGGTGGGGAATATAAGACTGGACACGATGAAAAGGACTAAAGAGATTGGTGGGGAATATAAGGCTATAGGGTGTGGTGGGGGGTTGAAGCCCCTTGATGCCACCAACACCGTAGAGATTGGTGGCGTAGGGGCGGGGGATTGGGTGATTTTCATTGGCTTGGGATGCATGGTGATGGTGACATGGTTGGTTGTGGTTGGCTCATCAAAATCCTCCTTCTTCACCTCCACTGCCGTTTACCGTACTAACCTTACCACTACTGACCACCGTCACAACACCTTCACCACTACCTCCCTCTGTAAACCGAAACTACCCACCCAAATTGAGTTGGTGTGTGATTGTTGCTGTTGTTGGGGTGACAAACCGAGGGTTTTAAGTGGTACGGTGGAACAATGTTTTGAGTGGTTGTGGAACATATTTCGAGTGGTGGTGGAACAGTGGTTCGGGTGGTGGTGGTGGTGATTGATTGATTTAAAATTAAAAAAAATAACAACAAAAACTCCACCTCTCAACGCCCCACCGGCCCATGGTTTTTTAAGGCTTTGAAGAAAATACTCCTCTGCTGACATGACTGCTACATGTCGCTCCACCCCTCATTCACCCATCCTACTATACAGTATAGTCTAATTATCCTCAACATACAATACTAACTATTCTAGGACCACTCTTGGCTTAGTAAAACTTGCTCACTATCGTAATCAAAATTACAAGAATAATGGTTGTAATTACATTTATTTATAACTGAAAACATAACCAATTTATAATGCTCCACAAGTTATCTTGCTCTTCAAGTCTTATTGTATTCTTTTAACGGCTAATGTTACCCACACTATATTTTACGCAAAATATGTGACACCCGGCATGTTTGGGTCAACATTTTATAAACACATAAGTCTACCTTAGCAAAAAAAAAAAACGTTTATTAAACATACTTGACGGGGTCAGTAGAGTCGGAACACAGTCCGTATTGTCCAGGGTTCCATGATTCGGGAGATCATTGGGTTAGTCACACACACACACACACACATGATACGAGTCCCGTTGTTGGTGAATTACATAAACTAATTAAGTGTATGTGTAGACTAATTGTCACATGGTGGATTATATGCTTAGATGTGTTTAAATGATGTATAGATAATCATCCGTGCTTAAATATGTAAAACATAGACTAAGGTTGCATGCTCGTATGGTAGGGTGCGTTAAAATGCGTTAAACACGACAAATTGGAAAACTAGAAAAACTTGAGTCCTGGTTCGACCAATCGAATGGGCGAACCTGGACAATACTCCTGGTTCGACCCTTGTAAAAGGGGCGAACCTGGGATATGGAATTGAAAGAATTTCATTCGACCAAGTCAGGGTACGTTCGACCCTGTGAAAGGGTCGAAGGAGGGTACATTCGCCCAGGTAAAAGGGGCGAATGTGGACATAGTATAAATACCACACTTTGTCATTTTTCACCATTTCACAAACCCTAAACGCCTCAAAACACTCTCTAGCAACTTTAAACATTGGGGAAGGAGTTTTTGCCCTTGTTTTCTATAATCTAACCTACAAACATCTTCTACACAAAGATCTAAGGTGTGTTCTTCATTCTAAATCAATTTGAAAGCATTTCAATTCGTTTTCATTAAACCCCAAGAGTCCAGATCTGATTCAAACATGTTTTCATGAATAAAAACCTTCCTAATATCTTTCTAAACAAAACCTATTCATAAACAATGAGTTTTCTTACAAAATAACACGTGTTAATGGTGTTTTATGTGATGTTATGCATTGTTTGGTGATTGATTGCTGTATAGATGTTATGACAATGATCTAGGAGTGTTATTGATGATGATTTATGATTGAGATAGGTTACAATTGATTATTGATGATGTTATGTTCATTTTGGGGATTTTGGGTTAAATCTAGGGCTTGTTCATGATGATAGTGATAAGGATATGATTGGGGGGTTTATTGTTCATGATAATCTGAGTATATTAAGTTGATTATTGATTGATTTCATAAAGTTTCCTAATTGGGTAAAGATTGCATGCGTTTGATGTGACATCTCCATAATTTGCTATTTCGGGTAACTTGTAAAACGGACGGATTTCGGGATAAAATTGGTAGGGTTATGTAGGAATATGTTAATGATAGTTGACTGCTGTGATTGGCAATGTTTCGTGATGTTTTCGGACCGTTTAGATGCGTTTTGGTGCGTTTTATAAAATGCTGATGAAAACGGGCGAACGTGGAATAAAATTGGTTCGAATGGGCGAACGTGGAATAAAATATGGGCGAACGTGGAAATACGGGCGAACGTGGGAAAAACGGGCGAACGTGGGAAAAACGGGCGAACGTGGGAAAACGGGCGAACGTGGGAAAACGGGTTAGTAGTCATCACACTTATGTAAACTCATTAATAGGTTGTTATTAGTCGGGAGTATCGTACACGGGTTGGATCTCTAGTTATCAAGAAGACGCACTCTAAGGTGAGTTTCACGGCCCCACTCTTTTACTGGTTTTACATTTTCGGGGGAGTAAACATGCTGTGTTCTTTAAACGTGTTTCAACTATGTTTTCATAAAAGATGTTTCAACTAAGTTTTCATGAAAGGTGTGTCAACTACGTTTTGGTATTCATGAATTCATTGGGTTCTGGAGTATTCATTATGTTTTCACGTATTCATTATGTTTTAGAGTATTCATTATATTACTATGCGATCTTTGGAAGTCCCGGGGAGAACCATGAATGTGCGGGGATGCACAACGGGGGAAATGTGGATAGCGCTATTTGGGCTTGACCCGCCCCACTCGTCGACTGGAGGTCGGACGGGTGCATATTGTCTCTTAGGTATTCAGTATTCAGTATGCAGTATTCAGTATTCAGTATTCATTCGGGCACATATTCAGTATTCACAGTATTCGAGTCCAGTAATGGTTTTCCAATCGCAGTAGTAACAGGTATTCATATGATTTGCATGCATGTGGTCTGGATTGATCATGGGTATTCATTTGGGAGTTAGTATTCATTGGAGTCGGTATTCATTAAAAACCTGTGAACTCACCGGCATTATTTGCTGACGTTTTTAGCATGTTTGTCTCAGGTCGCTAAGGTAGCAGCTGTCGATAAGCGCACGGAGTCTCACGGCGTCTAGGATTCATGTGCATCTCATTTAGTATTTTCAGACTTCCGTACTTTGATTTCGTGTTGTAATAAAGTTTTACGCTTCCGCAGCGATGGATCATTTATGAAAACTTAATGGTTTGCTTATGTCATTTTTTTTACGTATCATATAGATGTCGTTTATTGTGACCGTTGACTTGGATCCTGGTGTGTCACGCACCTCGCGGTAAAACCCCGCATGTGGAAATTTGAGGGTGTGACAGATTGGTATCAGAGCCAATGGTTATAGTGAACTAGGACTGCATGTAGAGTCTAGTCTATTGCCGAGTATCACACACGTTAGACGGTCACACATAGTTACGGGTCGTGTCATTTGGTAAACATACTAACCTTGTCGGGGTGTCAGTGTCCTCATCACACAGTATCACATTATCCATCTTTTGTTATTCCTACCTGGGTTCTATCTTCTTCTTCGGGTTTGAAGATGAAGGGGCTTATTGCTTATACTTGACAGTAGTGTACATTGGGGTGGCTTCGGCACATTCTTGAGATCTTTTCGGGTTTTGGATATCTCCCCTCTATGCTCTAATGTACATACTTGCCTACACAAACACTATCATGCACTAGTACTTGTCATAGTACACTCCTGAGTGACTGTTCACTTTGGGATCTTCGTGCGATAACAGTTTCTTTTAGGAATGTGTGTATTGGGTGATTTGAAGTTCTAGCTAGGAGCACGCCTAGAGGACCATGTAGAGCGATTTGTTATTTCGGGTGCACACGAAATCATAAATCGAAATGCATGAAAATCTTGGTGGACTTCGTGTTCGGACTAATGGTCATGCTGGAACCACGTTCTGAATTCGTTTGGTCACTTGTAGCTCGATCTGTTGGTGGTTTTGAGTATCTTATCTCATGTTTGGCAGAACATGTCTGGTCGCGCTGGTGGACGTGCTGGTGGACGCCGTGGTGGCGGCGGGGGTCGCAATGGCGGTGGACGAGGTGGTGGGAACATTACCATGACTCAGGCGAAGTTGGAGAACATGTTGCAGCAGCAGTTGAACGTTGCATTGGCTGCTTTCCAGGCTGCTCAGCAGACCCTGGGAAATACTAATCAGGTGCAGTCTGGGTGCACCTACAAGAAGTTCATGGACTGTAAGCCCCATTTCTTCAATGGGACTGAAGGGGCAGTGGGTCTGCTCCGGTGGTTAGAGAAGATCGAGTCGGTGTTTGCTATGTGTAACTGTCCTGACGCTGATCGTGTCAAGTATGCTTCTGCTACTCTAGAGGGACACGCTTTGACCTGGTGGAACTCCACCACTGCGAATCTTGGCCTGGGTGAGGCTAATGCTATGCCGTGGTCCGAGTTCGTTCAGATGTTGCGAGCGGAGTATTGCCCGAGGGACGAGATCATGAAGTTGGAGCATGAGTTTTGGAATCTGAAGATGGTTGGGTCGGAGATCGAGGAGTTTACTTCTAGGCACAACGAGTTGGCTGTAATGTGCCCCGGCTTGGCTACACCAGAGTACCGGAGGATTGAGCACTACGTTGCTGGGTTAGTGCCGGAGATTGCTGGACTTGTTGCCGCTGCTGATCACACTACCATGTTGGCCACTGTTCGGGCAGCTCACAAGATGACCAACATGAAGGTTGCTGAGGGCGTTCTACCTCCGAGGGGTGCTGCTGTGAAAGCCCCTGCGGACAACAAGAGGAAATGGGAGAGTGCTGGAAAGAACATTGGGTCGTCTCAACAGCAGGTTAAGAGGCAGGACGTTGTGGGAGCGTCATCTGAGCAGAGGACTGGGGGTTATACTGGGAAACTCCCGAAGTGTGGTGAGTGTGGATTTCATCATACGGGTGATTGTGAGAAGTTTCGCTGTCGTCGGTGCCAGCGTTTTGGTCATCATGCTAAGGACTGTAGGACCACTCTTCAGCTACAACCGGCACAGGTCACTACTGCTACTACTACTGCCACTGCTCCTCAGGGGAGGCAGGGATGTTATCACTGTGGAGAAACTAGACACTTCAAGCGGGATTGTCCTAAGCTGAAGCAAGGGACTGCAGGTGGTGCTGGGAATGAAGGTGGCGGTCGAACTACTCGTGGTCATGTCTACGTCATTGGCGCTAGGGAGAACCAGGAGGATCCTGACACTGTTACTGGTGAGTATTCTTTTCTTGATTCTCGTTATACTCGTATTCATTCTCATTCACATTGTTTGGCGATTCGTATTCATTGTGTGCATTCAGTTTGGTATTTGGTCATCGTTTTGCATTCATGGGTCTGATGTGGGTCCTCTGGAGATGCTACTTGGACGGTACCGGTGTGTCATTTATACCGATCACAGTAGTCTCTAGTAGGCCTTCGATCAGGAGGATTCATTGTTTTGTATTCACTTTGGGGAGGGCGGTTCCCCGGCATAGAGTATCTGTTGATATCATCTTTCGTTCATGGTTATCACTTCGTTTGCGTTCTGGGAGACGTTACTTGGGTTAGGTCGACACTCATTACTGTCGAAGAGTGAATCTCGGGGCGAGATTCCTTTCAACAGGGGGATGATGTGACGACCGGGAAAATTTTTCTTTTTATCGCTTCGTTCTCTTTGACTTCGGGAAATTTTCGGGACGAAAATTCTTTCAACAGGGGGATGATGTGACACCCGGCATGTTTGGGTCAACATTTTATAAACACATAAGTCTACCTTAGCAAAAAAAAAACGTTTATTAAACATACTTGACGGGGTCAGTAGAGTCGGAACACAGTCCGTATTGTCCAGGGTTCCATGATTCGGGAGATCATTGGGTTAGTCACACACACACACACACATGATACGAGTCCCGTTGTTGGTGAATTACATAAACTAATTAAGTGTATGTGTAGACTAATTGTCACATGGTGGATTATATGCTTAGATGTGTTTAAATGATGTATAGATAATCATCCGTGCTTAAATATGTTAAACATAGACTAAGGTTGCATGCTCGTATGGTAGGGTGCGTTAAAATGCGTTAAACACGACAAATTGGAAAACTAGAAAAACTTGAGTCCTGGTTCGACCCTTGTAAAAGGGGCGAACCTGGGATATGGAATTGAAAGAATTTCATTCGACCAAGTCAGGGTACGTTCGATCCTGTGAAAGGGTCGAAGGAGGGTACATTCGCCCAGGTAAAAGGGGCGAATGTGGACATAGTATAAATACCACACTTTGTCATTTTTCACCATTTCACAAACCCTAAACGCCTCAAAACACTCTCTAGCAACTTTAAACATTGGGGAAGGAGTTTTTGCCCTTGTTTTCTATAATCTAACCTACAAACATCTTCTACATAAAGATCTAAGGTGTGTTCTTCATTCTAAATCAATTTGAAAGCATTTCAATTCGTTTTCATTAAACCCCAAGAGTCCAGATCTGATTCAAACATGTTTTCATGAATAAAAACCTTCCTAATATCTTTCTAAACAAAACCTATTCATAAACAATGAGTTTTCTTACAAAATAACATGTGTTAATGGTGTTTTATGTGATGTTATGCATTGTTTGGTGATTGATTGCTGTATAGATGTTATGACAATGATCTAGGAGTGTTATTGATGATGATTTATGATTGAGATAGGTTACAATTGATTATTGATGATGTTATGTTCATTTTGGGGATTTTGGGTTAAATCTAGGGCTTGTTCATGATAATCTGAGTATATTAAGTTGATTATTGATTGATTTCATAAAGTTTCCTAATTGGGTAAAGATTGCATGCGTTTGATGTGACATCTCCATAATTTGCTATTTCGGGTAACTTGTAAAACGGACGGATTTCGGGATAAAATTGGTAGGGTTATGTAGGAATATGTTAATGATAGTTGACTGCTGTGATTGGCAATGTTTCGTGATGTTTTCGGACCGTTTAGATGCGTTTTGGTGCGTTTTATAAAATGCTGATGAAAACGGGCGAACGTGGAATAAAATTGGTTCGAATGGGCGAACGTGGAATAAAATATGGGCGAACGTGGAAAAACGGGCGAACGTGGGAAAAACGGGCGAACGTGGGAAAAACGGGCGAACGTGGGAAAACGGGCGAACGTGGCTCAAACGGGCGAACGTGGAAATGGGAAAAACGACATTCGACCATCTGATATCCGGAATGAGATTTTTGATGCAAACTAAGTGTTTTATACTTGAAACTTATGTGTTAAACTTATGTGCATGACTAATTGATGTAATGGGTCACCAACGGGATGTCGGGTCGGTCTGGGATGTCCAGTTAACGTTTAAACACACTTTTTAACACACGTAGTCAAGATCTGGACAATCGGGGACTTGTTAGCCTTCGGGTTAGTAGTCATTACACTTATGTAAACTCATTAATAGGTTGTTATTAGTCGGGAGTATCGTACACGGGTTGGATCTCTAGTTATCAAGAAGACGCACTCTAAGGTGAGTTTCACGGCCCCACTCTTTTACTGGTTTTACATTTTCGAGGGAGAAAACATGCTGTGTTCTTTAAACGTGTTTCAACTATGTTTTCATAAAAGGCGTTTCAACTAAGTTTTCATGAAAGGTGTGTCAACTACGTTTTGGTATTCATGAATTCATTGGGTTCTGGAGTATTCATTATGTTTTCACGTATTCATTATGTTTTAGAGTATTCATTATATTACTATGCGATCTTTGGAAGTCCCGGGGAGAACCATGAATGTGCGGGGATGCACAACAGGGGAAATGTGGATAGCGCTATTTGGGCTTGACCCGCCCCACTCGTCGACTGGAGGTCGGACGGGTGCATATTGTCTCTTAGGTATTCAGTATTCAGTATGCAGTATTCAGTATTCAGTATTCATTCGGGCACGTATTCAGTATTCACAGTATTCGAGTCCAGTAATGGTTTTCCAATCGCAGTAGTAACAGGTATTCATATGATTTGCATGCATGTGGTCTGGATTGATCATGGGTATTCATTTGGGAGTTAGTATTCATTGGAGTCGGTATTCATTAAAAACCTGTGAACTCACCGGCATTATTTGCTGACGTTTTTAGCATGTTTGTCTCAGGTCGCTAAGGTAGCAGCTGTCGATAAGCGCACGGAGTCTCACGGCGTCTAGGATTCATGTGCATCTCATTTAGTATTTTCAGACTTCCGTACTTTGATTTCGTGTTGTAATAAAGTTTTACGCTTCCGCAGCGATGGATCATTTATGAAAACTTAATGGTTTGCTTATGTCATTTTTTTTACGTATCATATAGATGTCGTTTATTGTGACCGTTGACTTGGATCCTGGTGTGTCACGCGCCTCGCGGTAAAACCCCGCATGTGGAAATTTGAGGGTGTGACAAAATACATCATGCCTAGACTTGAAGATAAGAACCAGATCCCTGTGGTAGCAAGTTTGAGTCCGAGCCAACACGAGTTTTATCCTCTAGTGTTACCTCAGAGAACATAGTTCTTCTGGGGGCAGAGCAGTTGTCATCCTGTCTAGTTCAGTAGAACAGACGTGGTATGGTTTTCAAGGAACACCAAGCCCCACACCGATTCCAGCTTGGACCCGGTTAAGACAACATTTGGCCGGATGTGGGGTGGTGGGCCTGCCAAGAGGTAGGTGTGACATACTTATCCCCATAAAAAGATGAAGGAAAGTCACCGTTCAAAAAAAATATATATTTTACGCAAAATACATTATTGCCTAAGAGTCACTAGCAGGAACCCGCGCGTTACGGCAGACTGCATGTTGTTTGGATGTTGCGTTTTTATTTTGAAAAAAAAACTTCGAAAACTACTCATTTCATCAAAAATTTATTTGACTATCATCATATATATGACGATCAATTTTGATAAAGAAACAAAAGTTGAATATTTTGAAAAACAAGCAAGAGTGTACCTTTGTATTACGGAGAAGTGAATTTGAATAGCATGCCTCATACCTTCCGTATCCTATTAGGTTAGTTATCCTGATTTAATTTGGTTGATATTTATTTATGGTGTATAAAAAAATTAAATGGTGGACATACCAAAAATTTAGGTTACTTTGACATAAAAATTTAAATGCAATATCCTCGTAACACGCCAGTTCATGCTAGTTTAGTTGATTATTACTTCTTTCATAAATATCATAACTTGTTTTCTACAACCCGTTGTTTTCTCTTTCTCTCTTTAAAATCTCTGCAAATTCCTTTTTTTCTTCACCCCCATCGTCAACTCTATTCTCCAACTTAAGTCACAATCAAAAGTTGAAGCCTTACCGAAAACCGTGGTTTGAAGTGGCGGTCGAAGGTGTGGCAATATCTCGTTTACAATTCGACAAGAATACGGTACAACCGAGCGGTAAGTGTGTGCGGTGGTAATGACATGAGGTGTGTTCGCAAGTTGTTATGGTGGGTTTCGTCTTTCCAGATTTCAATTTGAAAACGTAGAGAAAAAGAGAGAGCTGAGAGGCATGAAGGTTGTTTGGTGGTGTGAGTGTTGGGTTTTAAGCTCAAGTATTTCCTATCGGTTACACAATGATTCAATTTTAATAACTGTGTTGAGTGAATTGTAACAATTGTCATATCCGTTTTATCCGGTTAAGTTAGGCAAGAGGGTATAAGACTTTTGAATTATCTCCCATGTTGGTATTTTGTTTATATAGATTTATCATGCTACAAAGGATGCGAAACAAATAAAAGAAATTATCTACGTGGTACTCGACATATTATACATAGAAACACCATATCAAAAATGTTATCTCCAACCACAAAGAAAGACTTCAAAACTAATAGCAGTTATGTTTCTTATCTTTTAAGAGGATGATGAAAACTGATTTTATTTGATATGACGATTTATAAGACTATCTGTTGTGGTCCGCGAGCGAACTGTCGTGAGCCAGCCAACGAGCCATGTGGCTCGCGAACACGACAACCACCACGCGCTAAAAGTCCCACGAGCTAGCAGACGCAACCACGCTTCCGTCCGCTAACGACTCCTTTTGACTGTTTCAAATTTTAAAAAAAAAAGTACAATTTTTTTACCTATATATATTTATCTTCTATCTTCTTCTCCTTTCATTTTTACCTTTCAATTTCTCCTTCTACAACAACTTCAAATACTTCCTTAAAATCATTCAAATGGTGTAATGGACCGAAGAGGAGAAACTCACGTCGATAATCACGTACAATCAAGTGCATGACGATGGTGCATCGACAAGTCTTGGTGTTCGAAGTCGAGGACCGCTGGGGTAATGTGCTAGTCGAGTTTGGTAACCTTGTCGGGGGAACCCAATGTACTTGTGATTCAATCTCCCACAAGTAGGGGGATCTCAAAATGATGTGTAAAAACTTCGAACGAGTATATAAAAAAGTCTATAGGGATTTCCCCGGCGAAGAAGAAGACGTGCTCATAGAATTTACTCACGTCGAGTATCTTTCTGAGGTTGGGCATAATTTTCCTCATGTTTCGGCGTGGCAAATGTTACGCTCAACATTACGTTAAGTTCTATAATTTTATGACTATGTTTTTATTTTTTTTTAGTGTAATGGTTTTCTTTTTTTAGTGTAATGTTTTTTTTTTTAATTTAATGTAATGTTTTTAATTTTATGTAAAATGTTAATGTTTTTTATTTTATTTATTAATGTTTTAGAAAAATAGGCATCGCTCACCTTGAGCCATGTCAGCGTTCAGTTGACAATATATGATAAGATAATGTTTGGGCTCCCCTTGAGCCACAACACATAGTCTAACATAATCTAGTTGAGGCAAATTGTCACGGTAATAGTTAAAAATATGAAAATTGTGTAAACTCAAATTAGTATTGTAGATGATGTGAATTTACTATTGATCAATAGACTAAGCATTTAATTGTTGTATTAGTTTTGTCTTATCAATTTAGTGAATTACAATTTTTTCAATGTAAATGAATATGAAATGACTAATCTGCCCATCCAAAACCCATTATATAGCAAAATATATAAAAGTGTGATGCTCCATAACATATTCTATTTGAGGCAAATTATTATGGTAATAGTTAAAAGTATGAAAAATTGCATAAACTCAAATTAGTGGTCCGATGTGTCACACCCCGCCAAGGCGGAAACACGGGAATGTGACTTCGAAAGGTTTTCAAGCACAAGGTTTGAACAACACATAAGATAAAACATGATGGATACCAAACATTCCAAATTGTCTTACATAATAAAAATGTAAATTGTCTGACATACGAAATCAAATGTCAAGCATAAAATATTAAAGTGTTTTTGAAACTTGACTCGTGACAGAGGTACCACAAAGTGTCCACTCAAACCCTTGTCCCAAGTTCCAGAGCTCCATGATCAATTACCTGAAAAACATGAATAAAAGATTTGTCAACATAATGTCTGTGAATTCAAAAGTTTAATGTCCTAAATGTAAAGTTTGTGAAATTCGTGTATGACTAATTAAAGCTACCTAAGCTAATGATTACTGTGCCAACCATGAGTTCCATAACCAAACCTCTTGACTGTTGTGCCTCGCACATTGTACAATAAGACAACGTATAAATTTTTGAAAACTAACACTCTTTTGTATGTAATCGGTTAGAATGACTGACCAAGAGTGTGGGTGTCAACTCAATAGATCTATTTAAGTGTTCCATGGTTACTGCTAGCTAATGGTTACCGTGTAAATGTAAGTACGTGGACTATTGAGCTCATGAACCGTATACCTCATGTTTCACATGTTAGTCATGATAGAAATTCACCCAAATATAATGTAACTAGTAATGTAGCATGTTTATCCCCCAAAATGTAAAAATAGTAAAACAGGGTTTTGAAACTCACCTGATAACTTGATATGTAGTCTAGCAAAGCAGAAAAACGAAGTAACTACTGTCCTGATGATGTGCCGAAAAATTGATATGTTTTCACCCACAGTTACCACCTGTTTTATGGTCTAAATCGTGCTTTTATCTTTGTTTTGTTCCGATTTATCTTTCTTTGTTGATAAATGCAAATTTGGAAGACCCGGCGACGAAAAGAAGTGAAAACCCGCACCAAACGGCATAGAAAGACGAAGATTTGTAGACTTTGAAGATATGACAGACATGGCACGGTCGTGCTCACGGTTATTCAGCCTTCCCGAGTCAACAAGTCAACTTTTCCAAGTCAAAAGAGGTCAATTTCAGAGTTCCAGGAAGTGCACGGGCGTGCATAATGTTGAAGCACGGCCGTGCTTTACTCTAGCATGTTCTCCAAGGCAAAAACCGACCAAGACTGACAAAACGGTTACCCTCCAGGACATGCACGGGCGTGCCACATATTGTGGCACGGGCGTGCTCAGTAACTAACAGACATCTTCTACAGAAAGGACTCTGCAGCAGTACCCGTTGTCGTGCATGGGCATGCCAGAACACTGTCGAGGGCGTGCAAGATCTGAAATGCCAATAAATAGAGGCCTTCACCCCACATTTTGAAGCATCCCTTTCCACTCGCAATCCAACACTTCTCCACGAAGTTTCTGCCCCTTGAGAGGTTTAGAGGTGTCCCTTAGAGCTTGGGATCATTCCACAAACACCTTGAGAGAGAGAGAAACACCTCAAAATCATCCAAAACCCTTAGAAATCTCTATATCACCCTCCAACATGTCTTGTACACAAACCCAATCTTGTGAGTTTGTTGTGACAACCATGATAGGCTAGATTTCTGTTGGTGTTGTTAGGGTGAGGATGGATACTTGGTATGAATTAATATAGTTCATCTTTTATTTTAAAGTGGTGTTTTGTGTTCTTAATAATTCTCACTCTTCTAACTTTGTTTAATGGTCTAATTAACAAATCACTTAGTCTTTGGTCTTGTGAGTGTCTTAACAAGCAATGGGAAGGACTCATGAGTGTACCCATGGTGTGTAAAAACCCATGCACTTGTGAACTTAAAACCCAAAAGTGGGAAGGACTCATGAGTGTACCCATGGTGTGTAACAACCCATGCACTTGTGAGCTTAAAACCCATGAGTTTGTCAAGATCTCATTTAGGGTCAGTACAATCTATATACTTGGTCCTAATGATAAATTAATCCTTAATCTAATATCTTGGTTTCATGGTCTATGCGAAGTCTTGATGTGGGTTATGGAGTAATGAACTCGTGTTACAATAAAACGGTCTTTATTTTGTTCCATCATTATACTGCCGCACAATTAATGATAGACCAGTCACTTTTTGATAAGTTAATTAAACCAAGTAGGGGATGCACGTGTGCAGGAAAAGTCACGAATCCTCTATGATATTAAGTGGTAACTTGTTCGGTCATGCTCCGGCCACCGAAAAGTTATTCATAAAAGTATAGAGAAGTTTGATGTCTATATCGCAACACCGGGAGGTGGGGAATTTGGGGTTGAGTCGACACAGTCTCGAGTCACTTTATTTTCAATGTTGAGAGGTGATCTTACCAGACCTGGGAGACCCTCATAATAACATTAAGAACACAGTGGTTTGTACAGCTTTGCGATAACAGTCACCTCTAGAAAATGCAGTTGCAATTCTAAGTTAAGCATAAGTGCGCGCTCAAACACCCCACTATAGAATAAAGATAGCTATTTCATACCAAGGTCCCATCCGATCCCGAAGCAACACCATTGTTTTGATATTGATTTTCCTTAAAAGTTTTCATCTCTTATTTTACTTTTTATTTTAAAAATCTTTTTAAGTAATTTTAGGAAGCTGAGTAATAAAAATCGTGTCCACGGATTCGATATTCGGTACTTCCATAGTTCTATACTATATACGATAGGTCCGCTTTCCTATTGTGTCGTGTTTAGAATATTAAGCAACTATCGTTTTAAACTATAAATTTAAAACTTGTAAGTATGTCTTTTGTTTTTCTAACTAACTCGTCTTTTCATCAACAACTTTTGGCATCTCCCCCGCGACTTTGCCCTTTTTGAAAAGAAGTCTAGTTTTCTTAAACATTCACACGACACCACCTGACAATAAGTGCCCTATAATATCAAGGATAAAGTAAGTTGTACGTTCTTGTTACAAGTTGTTCACCCGACTTTTGGACCCTTGTACCATGTATATGTGGGGCCATTGTTTGTGCACGTGACAATTACTATGTATCTTGTATGTACTTTTGTAAAGTGTACGTGTTGGATCAGTTAGCTCTTTAACAGTTGTTTGCTTATGAACACTTATGTGTTTGTGCACGTGACAATTACTATGTATATGTGGCCCCATTGTTTGTGCACGTGACAATTACTATGTATCTTGATGAGTAGTTTGTCTTCAGTAGTTTTTCAGTTTGACTTGTCTGGTTTGACTTCAGAACTTCTGATCTTTAACTCTTCAGTACTTGTTGAATACTTCTTCAGTAGTTTCTTCTTCTTTCTTCTGTAGTTCTATACTTAGCATATATTGGTAGAAATAGGAATTAGACTAAGGTTAGCAAAAGAGGTTTCTTCAATCCTTTTTGTCCTTACAATCCCCCTGGATTGATGAAGCCAAAACCTTATCTAATCCTTTATTGTCTTCTTCTGCTATCAAGTATCTTCCAGATTTCTCTAAACATGGAAGTCTTGAGTTGGTTCAGTTGTTCATTGGTGAGAGATCCTTGTTTAGGTTCAAGATGTTGGATTGTGAGCAATTCTTGTGTAGATAGATTTTTCAGTTCTTCCATAGATTTGAAGGCCTTGCTTGAACGATCTCTCCTTGTGACCAATACTGAGTTTGAATAAGTAAATGACCATTTCATTATCAGTACTTTAGACTGGTCAAAGTCTAAATAGTAAGGGACCATGTTGGTCTCCTGGGATGTTCCTGAGTGAGGGATGTTTTCTACTTCAGTGACCCTCAGGTGGGATTCTCTTCCTTCTTCTGTTTGCACCACATTAGGTATATCAAAGGTAGGTAAATGATGTTCAGTGATTACCTTAGTGTGCAGTTTATCAGTTATTGTCTTTTGTATTTGGTAAGCAAATGTTGAAGGATCCCTGAATTGTGTCAGTAGAGGCTTCTCTTCAGTCATAAAGTCTCCTTGTACTAATGTATTGCCTTCAAGCAGTACCATCTTGAAATCAGTCTTTGTGGTCTTCTCTTGCTTCTTTTTGGTAGCATGCTTTGTTGTTGATTGTTTAGCACCAGAAGTTCTAACTACTGAAGTTGACACTTCAGAAGTTTTGTACTTCTCTGGATTTGCAGCCTTATCAGCCTTGAATCTTTTGTAGGTGTCAAATAATGTGTCTTCTCACCATTTTGACACAAAGGCTTTTGAACCAAATCCATTGGCTACCAATTCATCTATAACTTCAGCTCTCTTTGCCTTTCTGTCTTTTTCAGTGGCAATTTTGTTGGTTACAATCTGAGCTCTTCTTGTAAGCTCATCTATAGAGAGCCCTTTGAGTGAATATGCCTTTATTTTGCTGTTCTTGATTATGTAAGACATCAGTTGTTGACTTTTGTCTTTCTCAGCAACTCTCTCAAGTGCAGCTTGCTTATTCAACTCTTTTTCATACTTTTCAAGTTTTTCATTGCAGCTCAAATCATCCCTGGCTTCTAGGCTGTTCCAGATCTCATCTTCCTTGGCTTTCTTCTGTGCTGCAAGTAAACTCTTCTCCAGTAATTCTTTTGACTTTGAGATAGGAGCAAGGTTTAATACAGGCATTTGAGTGGTTGCATGCCTTGGAATGGGAGTTGGAATGTCTTCAGTTGCCATAGAAGGCTGTTCCGATGGAATGTTTGAAGTGTTAACTACTGAAGGGTTGATAGAAGTATCAAATACTGAAGGATTGTCTTCAGTACTTTCAGAGTCTTCAGAAGTTTCTTCATTAAGGCCTTGGGATGTTTCAGCTGCAACTTCAGTTTCTTTGAGGAGCCTATCTTGATCTTCTAGTTGTTTTTGGGCCTCATCCTCCTCCTTTTGTTGTTGAACCACTTTTGCCTTTATCCTGGCTTCCAGTGACTCTCTTGGTTCCTTAATCTTCTCCCCCTTTTTGGTTGCATCCACTTCTGGAAGCCTGATAGGTAGAGAAGTTTTACTAGATAACTTGGCAAGCTATCTTGTGGTGTTGTCTATTTTCTTTGACAGTTCACTGAGTTTGTTGTTGATCACCTCAAACTGATTTTTGGTCTTCAACTCCCAAGTAGTTGTGAAGGATTTGAGGTGATTAGATATGAGGGTGTTCATCAGCTCGTATAGGGGACCATCTGGGCTGTATAGGTTGTTCAAGTCTATGCTTTATGACCTAGGGAATTGGGTAGGCATTTTTAGTGTAAGGGGTGTTTTTGGATGATCTTCAGAGTGTACTGAAGATGCCACTTTAGGGGAATCGGGGTTCAAGTGGTCTTTAACCTGATCTGTTGTGACCAGCTCTTTGAGCTTAGAGACATCAGATTCAGGACCTTCACTAGTAGCCGTCAATTCATGTTCTGTGGAGTTTGAATCATCATCCAAATCAATGGAATCATCTAAATCACTGGTGATATCCTCAATGAGGACATCATCAGTTATATCATGAGTTGGGCCCAACCCAGTTGTCTCATGAACCTCTTTGTCTTGGTACTGAGGATTTCCTACCTCAGGCATAAAGCCTTCATCAGTAGTTGCCAAAAATGATGTCTTAGCAATGTTAGTTCTGTTCTCAGATCCACCATTGGATGGTAAATGAGTAGTAGCAGCCTCAAATGTACCTAAAGTCTCTAAGTTTGGGCTTAGAAACCTTGGTTCATCCTCTTCTCTTGTGATAGGGCTAATAAAATCCACATCCATGTCAATTTCTGATGGTATTTCCCCTGTTTGATATGGTTGTTGGGGAATGACATGTTCAGATGGGATTGTTTCTATTAGTGTGACATCCGTCACCCTCGTCATTCATCTAGTTGTCAATTCTAACCCTTGTACGTTTTAACGTTTTCAAATTTAAATAAAAAAAAAACTTTATGAGTAATTACATTTTTTATTTTCGCACGTGCTTAAGTTTTAACTAAAACCGTGTTCTGGGCGTCATTTAAACATATTATGATATAACATTTATAAAAATTTCACTTTCAAAATCATTTATTTATTTATACATATATATTAAATTAAAGTTTAAAAGGGTTTGAACTTTAAGAGTTTAAAAAAAAAATATATGTGTTTAAACTAAACTTTGTTAGTATAAGTTAGATTTATAAAAGGAAAAACTAACCAATTCTATAAGAAACTAACTAAGTTAAATCTAGAGGGACTGATCTTGCCAAAGAACAAAAGTTAATTTGAAATATCCCCACCTCCTTCCTGATCCCGTTTTTCCGGCGACCCGGTTCCGGCGACCGGAAAATTTTCCGGCGAACTCAAGTTTAGGCGTTACCCACGTATTAACACACTTAAATGTTGCTTATACGTTTCTCAGCCTTACCCCGACACATACCCATCATTTAAACGAGTTAATAATGCGCTTTTATGGTGTTTAAACCCGCTTTAATAACCCCACGACCGGAAAATTTATTTTGAATCAAAATGCGTTTCGAGTTGATCATTATATAAGATAAATACACCAATCTGTTACTGCACTCATTCCGATTCAAACCCACACAAAAACCAAGTGATATCGCGTCCAGAATACTCGCCAATTGGCTCTCCAAGTTCGGACCTTTACCTTCTTTTTCGAGCATCAAATGGATCTTGTAAGTTTTGATTCTTTGTGCCGTTTTAATGATCGTTTACCCCTTTACGAAAGCCCCATGTTTTTGAGGCTTAATCGTGTCTGATCATGGTGATTGAGATTTAGGTTAGGGTTAGGGTTCTTAGAGAGATTTTGGGGAAGAAGATGGGTATGTATTAATAGTTAAATAAATTTAAATTTCAAATAAATCAACAAAAGACTTGGTAGACTAGTGGTTGTGATGTTATTGTTCCATAGAGGGTACCCGGGTTCGAGTCCCCATGGACGCACATCTGCATTTTTTTGGTGTATTTCATTTTTAATTTTCATTTTTATATTATCTTTAAATATATATAATATATTTAACTTAGAATATTCATAATAAATTCATTTTTGATCTAAAAGTTATGAAAATTTAGGTGTGGCTTCGTGATAACTTATAGAAAATTATTATTCTTTTATTTTCTGGAAAATCTCATATTTTTATATTTTTATCGAATTTATTTGTTTTAATCATATTTAATTGATAAAAAATTCATTTTTAATGATTTTAATCTCAAACTTTTTGGGTAATTATTTCTCATCATCATGAACTGATATAAAAATTATTGGTTCAGAAAACATTTGATTTCATTGACCTTCCTATTTTTAATCAATTAAACCTAATTTAATCTCGTTAAATCAGTTTTAAATATAAATAAGTTTATATAAATTAGGGGAAAATTATTCTAATTTGTTTACATCAGAAATCATCCATTTTCTATAAAAATAACAATTATGGATCATGTCTTGTATTTTTAATCCTATTTATGATTAATTAGACATAATTGAACATTTATTTATTCACACTATTTAAATATCTATTTTTAAATATTTTTCTTATAAAATAGAAATGTTTTATGTTGAAAATCTTAATGATCATTTATTGGATCATTGTGAAACATATAATTAATTATTTATACATTTATGATCATTATATTTATTTTAATTTAGTTAAAGTAATTAACTAAATCATTTTGTCTTAATTATTTAAACATATTTTTAACTAAATACTCAATTGGTAATAATTATATTAATTAAACCACATTTACAACCTTTCATATATTATTTGTGATATACAACCGTTACATTGACGCGACTTATCATAAAAACTCTACTTCCCCAAATCGACTTAGCAAACCCTAATGCCTTAGACCCTAGTTACCTTAGACTTTTTAGACTTTTCCTTATTAGTATGCTTACACATTATAGGTTGAATTCCTCGGAATTCCCATTACTTAGCTCACGGCCGCTTAAGTTGGATTTTGCTCGCTTTCGCAAACTGTGAGTATATCTTTCCCCTTTTTACTGTTTTACTACTTTGGAGTGACTCATGTACCTATATATTAATCAATTCTCATGTGTGTTTGCTTTATGTTAATTGGTGTGTCTATGACTTGTCAAAATCATTAACCGCTGGGCGGCCTAGCTTTTCAATGAATAGTACTATGGTATACCCCCTTGAGACTCTGTTAAGAGAATCTTGGTCATTGTCTTGTTAATTCATTATTCAGTTGGTTAGTCATGTGTTAGTCATTATTCTCAGGTTTGGTTTTGAACGGATATTACTTATTACATAATTGCAAATGGTACCGCACATGAATTGCTAAACACTTTTCTACCATATTTATTTAAATAGGGTATGCTCACCAATACAATTTTTGTATTGACCAAATTATTTTGTACATGTTTCAGGTTATTTTGAGATGCATTCTTTAAGCTTTCGGATTTATATTTAGATTTTGATTCATTGTATTTCAGATTATTTAGCATTCAGAATCGTTGTATTTCATTTCAATGTAATAAATTATTTAATCAATGTATTCAAATTTACACTTTAGTCCATGAGCTATTGAACAATCGTCACTACGTGACACCTCGATGTTTCCGCCATCGGTTGGGGTGTTACAATTAGCCCAGAGAGAAGTTTGGCAATTTCTATTGTTGTGTGAGATAGTTCTGGTTCAGTAGTTTGTGGTAAAAGGTCAGCAGTTTTAAAGGATGGTTTAGTAGTTATGGTCTTTTTAAATTTATTCCTTTGAAAAATAATGGTAATGGGTGCTATTTTGGGGGTTTGAGATGGATGAGACTGAGAGGATGTTTCAGTCACATCTTTGACAAGTGCAGATTGCACATCAGCAGTTTCAGACATCTCAATTTCCTGAACTGCCTTTCTTTTAGGGTTGGTGGGTTTGGATTTTTGTTGTTTGGTTTTCTTGGCCTTTATAGGTGAGGGTTTGGAAGATGGTGGTTCCATGGGGACTGTTTGTTGTTACCCTTGGTCATCTTCTGGCAAGGCTGCCGGTTTGTTATGCCTTGAGTATGCTTGTGAGGTTAATGGTTTTAAAACAATTGTTTTTCCCACAAGCACCTCATCTCCAAGTTCTTTAATTATGCATTTCATTATGAACCTTGGATACAACAAAAATTTCTTTTTAGAATTTTGGTGATGCAACACCAACTCATTAAAGAAAAGTGCTGATGCCTTGAATTTCGTCTCATTCACAATGGAATGAAAAATAGGTTGAAAAGTAGAGGGCATCTAATCATAAGATCCAGTTTTTGGACTTATGCACATGATTATGTAGTGAAACAAAATTTTATATTTTGGTTCAAAAAATTTCTTAAAAATTGTTGCATGTGATAAAGTACCTTGGTAACCACACTTTGTCATGGTTAAATGGATTGCAGAGTTAGGAAAATGATCTGGTGCTTCAGCATCATCCAGACCCAGTCTAATCCCCAATGTAGCCGGTGTGATTTCCATTACTTTCCCTTGGATAGTTGATTTTAGGGAATTGATCTGGTTATTCACTGTCACCACCTCGGCGTTTGCCCAGAACTCACTAAGAGTTTCAGTATGAATTGGAGGATCAATGGTGAAAGTAGTGAAGTATTGAGATTGGATGACTAAATCAATGATTTCGCCGTACTGGGACCAGGCTTCATCTTTCTCAAAATAGCCTCTTTAATTGCGTCCCTGTTTCAGTACGAGAGCCATGTGGTATTGTGTATGTGTGGATCGAACAGTGTTTTTGTTTGTATGCAGGGGAGGGTTTGAGAGTGTTTATGAGAGAGAAGGAGGGAATTTTGCCTTTTGAAAGGATAAGTGATGGAAAAGGTGTTTATCAGAAGTTTATAACCGCCCTAGGTCAAACTTCTGAAATGGAAAATCTCTTATTTAACCTTATTGACAAAACTGCTGATGAAGTACAATATTCATCAGTAGTTCCCATTTTCTCTTCAGTAGTTTGTTAACAACTGATGAGAACATTTATAAACACTTTATTCATAACTTCTGAAGTTTATTTTATCAGAAGTTAATCATTTTTCAGAAAATATCCCCATACTGATGCTTTTGTACATCAGTAGTTTCTCTCATTTTGTTTTTCAGAAGTTTTGTGACAAATAATGTAAGTGAAAGTAAAAATATGTGCAGGAAAATGAAAAATACTTACAAATTTAGCATCCCAAGCATGGATACTAACTTCTGAAATGTTGATGTGTCAAGGGGTTTTGTTAATATGTCAGCTATTTGATTAGCTGTTGTCATATGCTTCACTTCAATCTTGCCTTTTTCATAGCAATCCCTTATGAAATGATATCTGATTTCATTATGTTTAGTTTTTGAAAACTGAACATGATTTTTAATGATGCTAATGGCAGATTTACTATCTACTAAGAGTGGAGCCTTGGTCTCTTTGATTCCATAATCAAGAAGTTGATATTGGAGCCATTGTATCTGTGATGTACAACTTGCAGCTGCAATGTATTCAGCTTCAGCAGTTGAAGTTTCCACAGATGTTAGCTTCTTTGATTGCCAGGACACCAGACAGTTTCCCAAGAATTGACAACCACCAGATGTTGATTTTCTTAACATTTTGCACCCTGCATAGTCACTATCTGAAAAAGCTGTTAACTTGGTTTGCTTGAAGCAGGATACCAAATTCCAAGTGTAGGAGTTCCTTTCAGATATCTGAAAATTCTCTTGACTGCAATGAGGTGTGATTCCCTAGGAGCTGATTGATATCTAGCATAAACACATGTTGAAAACATAATATCTGGTCTAGAAGCAGTTAGATACAGAAGGGAACCTATCATACATCTATACATGGTTTGATCAACCTGTTTTCCTTGATCATCTGGTTCAACTTGTGTGGTTACTGGTTAGTGTCATGGGAGTGGAACATGATTTACAGTCTTGTAAAGAAAATTTGTTTAATAATTCTTTAACATATTTAGATTGATGTATAAAAGTTCCATTTGTTTATTGTTTAATCTGCAGTCCCAAAAAGTATTGCAGTTCTCCCATTGTACTCATTTCAATTTTTTATTGCATGAGTTTCTTAAATTCATCACACAATTTTGTGTTAGTTGAACCAAATATGATATCATCAACATAAATTTGAACAAGTAAGACATGATTTCCAACATGTTTTATGAAAAGAGTTTTATTAATGGAGCCTCTTGTAAAGTGATTTTTGAGTGAAAAGTTTGAAAGTGTTTCATACTAAGCTCTAGGAGCCTGTTTTAGCCCATAAAGAGCCTTGTCAAGTTTGTACACCCACTCAGGATGAGAAGGATCCTCAAACCCAGGTGGCTGACAGACATACACTTCCTCTTTAATTTTTCCATATAAAAATGCACTCTTAACATCCATTTGAAAAACTTTAATTTTGTTGGAAATCGCATAAGCAAAAAATAACCTGATGGCTTCAAATCTTGCAACTGGAGCAAAGGTTTCATCATAGTCAATTCCCTCTTCTTGAGAATAACTTTGTACAACCAGTCTTGCCTTGTTTTTATAATTATATCAGCATCATCTTGTTTATTTCTGAAAACCATCTTGTGCCAATTGGTAGCTTGTTTAGTGGCAAGGGACAGATTTCCCAGACCTGTTGCTTCCTGAATTAGAGCAACTCCTCTTGCATAGCTTGAACCCAATTGTTATCTTTGAGGGCTTCCTGATACTTCTTAGGTTCCAACTGAGAAATGAATGTTGAGAAAAAGCAAAAGTTGGAAGGCTGGTTTCTTGTAAGAACCCCTGATGCAATCACCCATGATTTGATCCAATGGATGATCTTTGTGTTCAATCAGTTGTTTTAGACCACTAACAGGTGTAGGTGGATCTTGTACTTCTTCAAACAAACCACTAAGGTTTATAATATCTGGTTCAGCTGTTTGAACATCTGCAGTAGTTGTAGGAGCTGAAACAGATGTTTGAGTTTGTACATCAGCAGTTGTTGAATCAGAAGTTTGTGAAACTTCTGATGGTTTAAAAGTTGAATTAATGACTGCATTAGGAGTCCATGGTGCAGGATCCTCATCATCAAACCCTTGATCACCATAATAAACAAGTTTAGATGAAGTGACAGTCTTTTCAGGTCCGAAATGGAAACTGTCAAGGTCAAAGAGTTCAGCAAGATGTGCTGGAATGAGAGTGTTTTTTGACTCATGAACTTGACATTTAGTGTTTCTGCTACTATCTTGGTTCTTGAATAACCAAGAAAATAACCTGAATCAACTTTTGCAGCAAATTTTGAAATAGAGTCTTTAAAGTTTAGAATGAATTATTGACATCCAAAACCCCTGAAAAAGGAGATAAGGGGCTTGATGCCATGAAGAGCTTCATAGGCAGTTTTGGAGTGTCTCTTGTTGACAAGGACTCTATACTGAACATAACAGGCAATGTTGACTGCTTCAGCCCAAAAATACAATGCTAGGCCTGAATCAGCTAGCATGGTTCTTGCTGCTTCAATTAGTGTTTTGTTCTTCCTTTCTACCACACCATTTTGTTCAGGAGTTATAGGAACACTGAATTGTATAACAATCCCTTTAGACAAGCAGAATTCATCCAGAGTTTTGTTCCTGAACTATGTCCCATTGTCACTTCTAATGGCTTTGACAGAGAGAAAATATTGTTTCTCTACTTGTAGAATGAAGAACTTGATGATTTCAGCTGCCTCATCCTTGGAAAATAAGAAGAAGACCCATGTGAATCTTGAATAGTCATCAATGATGACTAAGCAGTACTTCTTCTTACCAAGGCTCATTATTTTGACTGGCCCAAATAAGTCCATATGGAGTAGTTGAAGACATGCAGTTGTTTTTGATTCTTCAATAGACTTATAGGAGGACTTATGTTGTTTTCCCTTTAGACAGGATACACAGTGTTCTTGACACTGGTATACTTTCAAGGGTAAACCTCTGACCAAGGCCATTTTTGTGACTTTATTTATGGTTTTAAAGTTCACATGGCCAAGTCTCATGTGCCAGAGATTAGTCTCTGAAGTTGATGCCCTTGAGAAGAAACAGACAGTGTTGTTCAGTACTTTGTCCTTTTCAATGTCTACTACATAGACATTGCCACATCTTTTGGCTATCAACAAAGTATGATCTTCAATGATCGTCTCTATCAACTTCTGGCCTTCTGGTGATATGATCTCGCATGCTGTCTTTGTGAAAAAGGAAGAATATCCTTTATCACACATTTGTGATACACTAAGCAAGTTGTACTCAAGGTTTTCAACCTGATTGACCTTGTCAAACTGTATTTTTCCAGAGGAGACATTTCCATGTCCTAGCACATATCCCTTGGCATTGTTCCCAAAGGATACAAATCCTTCTCTTTGACTGATAAAATTGTTTATCAGGTATCTGCATCCTGTCATGTGCATTGAGCCTCCACTGTCAACATACCAAATGTTATTTATGCCTCTGGAGACCATCTGCATAAAGTAGCAAATTAGTTAGATTTAGGAACCCAAGCCAATTTGGCTTTGGGTTTGCTCTTGAGAACATGAATAGTTTGTTCTTGACCAGTTTGAGGAATCCATGTCTTCTTGGCAATGGATTTTTCCTTAAGAGCAATGGTGGTATCCTTCGGAGAACCACCATCAACTTTGGTCATCAGTAGTTTTACCATATTCATGAGATCTTTAATCTCAGCAGTTTGTGAAACCGCTGATGATGTAGGTCTAACTACTGACAGAGAATTTTGAGATAAAGATTTTTGTTGAGATTTCATCTTTTTCTGAGAAAAGGTGTTGCTAGGTTGTTGTTTGTTGGGAAAGAAAGTTTCTTCAAAATCATTTTTGGGTTGTTTTCCCACAACCAGATGTGAAATCTTCTTGCTATACTGATTTCCTTTTCTATATCTACAAAATTCTGTTTTGTGGTTAAACAGACCACAAATTTCACATTCTTTTGCCTTTTCTTTTTCATTTTGAGATGTTAAAGGAAAATTTCTAACAGTCTTGATTTGATTTAGGTCATCAGTAGTTTTCAGGTTCTCAATTCCTGATGTAGATGAAACTACTGATGGCTTAATGTCAGTTTTGTTCAGTACTTCTGAAGAACTTTCTTTTTCAATTTTGAAAAAGTTTTCATGAAAAGATGTGCATTCTTTCACTTCAGAAGTTTGATTTTGAACTATTCTACTCCCATCATCAGTAGTTTTGGGAGTAAAATCAGTTGGTGTTTCAGTATGATTGTACCCTATGCCAAACCTAACATTTGATGCACTTTGTCTGTTAAGCAACAATTGGCACCCTTAACATGACTCAACCCATTTTTCACATTCAACCTTGGTGTCAGCAAACTCTTTTCTGACATATCCTAGGTCTTATATCATGATTTTAAGTTGTGCTTGGGTTTCAATAGCATTATTTTTCAATTTAGAATTTTCTTTTGATTTTGCAGCAAGTTTTCTTTCTAAATCACATTTTATTTGAGTGTATTTTCTAAATCAAATTTTATGAGAGCAAAAGATTCTTTGCATGAATTTGAACACAGTTTTGTCAAAGATTCTTTTGATACCTGAAATAAGGCAGATTTAGAGGTGCAGCCCTCAAATGCCATCATGGCAAAATTCTTTCTGCCATTATCAGGTTCTCCCCAGTTGATGTCAAACAATTTGTTGTCTGCATCAGGATTGCATTCAGATGTGTCAAAAGAAAGACTGCTCCAGTCAACATACCCTGAAGTAAAAAGACTTTTTGTGACGGTTGTTGAGTTTGTAGAGGTTGTTAAGCAGCTGGAATGGAAGGCATTGGTTGTTAGCTCTGCATTTGTTGAGCAGGCATCTGTACATATTGTATTTGTGGCACATATTGGATTTGTGGAGCTTGTGCCTGTACAAAATGTGCACTTCCCTGTGTTCCATTATTCCTATTATAACTAGGGTTACACTGATTTCCAGACCGTGGTTGGTTATAGATAGAGCTTCTACACTCTCTAGCAAAGTGTCCCAACTTCTGACACTTGTGACATCTAAGTTTAGATTTGTCAAAACCAACTTTTGTTGAACTGTTCAGTCCTGAAAATTTCCTTCCTGGCCTTTTGTAAAATTTGTTAGTTTTTATACTTAACATGGCCAGTTGGTGTAAAATGTCCATTTCTTCCAAGTCATCACTGCTGAAATTTTTTAAGTCATCCATGATAAAACACATGTTATCAGCAGTTTGACTATTTTCATCATTGTCATAAGCTGGATATGATCTTTCTGATGAGATCCCAGCAGTTATGTCAATGTGGTCAAAAGATCCAAAATTATTTGAATAAGAAGGTGAGTCTTGTCCTAAAAGTGTTGTACTACCTGGTACATAGTCATCAGCTGTTTTGCCAGAATTTTGCAACTTTTTCTTCTAATCTATTTCTCTGTCAAAAGTTAGCAATCTCCCATTTAATTTTGTAAGAGTGACGGAGTTACATTCTTACCTTCATATTTCCCAACGTTAAAATGAATACATACTTATTCTCACGCCGAAGTCCAAACGTAGGAGGTCCTCTCATGCGTTAAGGCTAACGTTGTTTGCTTCTTTGGGCAGATCGATCCAGGAGCTTAATAACCATCTAAACCCATATAGTCTCGAACCTTAAACCCAATAATTTTCCTTGTTGTCGTAACAAGTGGCACTCACCGTGGGGCTGTCGCTACTTAGAACGAAAGCTTTGGTAGTCTTTTCAGTCTCATTTGTTCCTAAGTAACTGTTTCCAAATGACTGGTGGAGACAACCATCTGGATGAGGGTATCCGTGGAACTTCAGTTACCAGTCACACTTCCGGTGACAGAGTCAGCCGAGACACACCTGGAACAAACGATCCACAGGTCGAACCGTCTCTGAAAGACATGCCCAATTTCAGGACACCTCAGTCCTCAAGGGTTGTCAACTCATCACCTAGAGACGGCATCTTGTTCTTCTTTGAACGGATGGAGGTTACCCTAGAAGGAATACGAAGAAACTTCTTGCAACTCAGATATCTTCTAAATGGAAATGCACAGGAAGAAAGGTCCAGGGGTTTAAATGTCAAACTTTCTTATGACGACGAACTAGCGGTTACTCTTTCACCTGGACCTCCAGTTGTCGGAACAACCACACCTCCGGCCAGCAGACGCTTCAACATGAGTCCCAACCCTTACCAGAACGATCAAGGGGGAGCCAGGCTGTTCTGTACCTCATTCTACTCCAAATCAGGAGTACACTGTAGAACAGCAAATGCAGACCACCCATGCCACTATGCCGTCCTCAGTATCCCTCTCCTTTGAAGAAGCCTTGAGGTCCTTACCTTTGGCAAGAATTGTAGTGGCCTCATCCCTAGTAGGAGCAAGTTGTCATATTTCAACTCCTTTTTTGTAACACCCCAACCGATGGCGGAAACATCGAGGTGTCATGTAGTGATGATTGTTCGGTAGCTCATAGCAATACATATATTTAAATAGTCATTAAATATAATTTAACTAAGTACATCCAATTGTCACGAAATAAATTATTACATGTGATGATAAGACACGAAATAACAACATCAAATAATCTTCTCTGGGAAATGCAATAGACTTCAAGCACCATTGTTCCCTGAAACTGTTAAGTTTGGAAAAGATGGGGGGGGGGGGGGGAACTAAAAGTTGGTGAGAATACATAGACCTAGTCTAGCAATAATTTTGTAAGTTTCAAAGTTTTTGCAATTCATATGTCTATTGTATATCAAAGTCTACATGTGGAAACAAAAACATAAATAATAGTATGCACATAATCAATCCTCCGACAAAGTTTAGGTCCATCCCGCATCCACGGTTCTCCATATAAATTTTAGGTCCATCCCACATCCACGATTCTCCTTATAAAGTTTAGGTCCATCACGCATCCACGGTTCTCCTTAGTATAAAGTTTGGAATGATAACAATCACCCGCGCTCCCCATAGAAATAGTCAACGAATCAAGGGGGTTGTCAATCCAATAAATCTATCATTGTATATCGCCGGCTTGGCCAAAGCTAATGATTATGTAAGTTTAAGTTTAAGTCTAACAAGTTTTTGTCTATGACATGTGGCATCAAAGATTTACAACTAGACACGTATGAAGAATTGCTCAAGTATAAAAGCAAAAAGTTTCAAGCATAAAAAGTTGCATAAACGAGGCTATGTAAACTCACCTATTGTAATGGACTTGCTAAAATTCAACATGTATCAACAAGTTATAAAAGTGTCGTCTTAGTATTTATATTTGTAATGTTTGCATTAATCTATATTATTATAATTTTTTTTTGACATTTACGAGTCAAGATGTACAAATGGAAGATTTCAAAAATACAATATATGTCAATATTTTATGTACGTATATACATAATCTACAACTTTTGAATGGATATTGGTATAAATAGTTTATCAACAGAAAATAAAAATAAGAATATGTATGTGTACATTCAATTTAAGAAAATGTGTTTTTTTATTTTAAATTAATGTACCATGACGTTGACTCGAACTATGTAAATTATGTTTGCATATTTTCAGTGTACAGGATAGTCTAAAAAAATAATAATTTGATGACGCATAGTTTTATCTAATAAATACTAACTAATAAGAAATACTTTCATTTGTAACCTTAATTCTTACATGTCACAAGAAGTTAGACATTTAGATGTAGCTAAAAAGGTTAATAATATTATAGTAACAAAATAAATAGAATAAAATTTGCATCTTACCCAACCAACCACTTCTAATCTCTTTTTAAGTCATTCTTTATTTATGTCTGTACCCAAACCCTTATATCCCTTATTTATTTCCATGTAGTACACCATATCCCAAACTTCCATTAACCAAAACAAAATACTAGAGAGAATACCGTAAGGGCGAGAAGGGTAGGTGAAAGACGTCGCTGGCCATGGTCTCCGACCGGCCGTACGGATCCGAAAACAAGGGTTGTCGATCGTGAAGGTGGAGGGTGGTTAGACGCGGTAGTCGGAGATGGTGAGTTTTGTTTGTCCGGTTCACGTCAGTGGCGCAGTGAGAGAGGTGGGGTGTAGTCGGCGTTGGTTGTTGTATTGGTAGTGGTTGTGCGGTTGGTTGTTGCTCGTCGAAATTAGAGCACTTCCGGTCGAAGGTGGTTTACGAAATTGGATAACGAGGGTGATGAGAGGAGGATGTTTGGTGGTGTTTGCTCTGAATGTGATCGACCCGTCGGTATTTATAGGGTTGAGCCGTAAAGAGTTCTAAATTTGGAACCACCATGATTTTAGGTTGATGATTGAACTAAAACAAATGAAAGGTTTGACCACTCTATCCCATGCTTGATTTATGGGTCAATAATCAAAAGCTAAAATGGCCCACATATGATAAAAAAATAGTCAACATGTACTAAACTTTTGGTCACTTTATAAAGAGGCTAAAAAAATAATATAATAATATTCAATTTGCAAAATTCATATAAACAGGTGAAATTATTTGACTCGAAATTATGTGTTTCCATAATATTAGAAATTTAGGCTTTAGTCCACTATAAACCTTCCTCAAATGCAAAGTTGTAATATTGTTTTGAATTCATATGTATGGTTGTCAACATGATCACATGCTTTTGTGAATTCATAAAAGAAAATAAAAAAAATGATAATAACAACAAATAAATCAGAATCTTGAATTATACATGATGTGAGTTCATTTATTTATTATTATTATTTTTTTTTTTTTTTGTGTTTCATTCTATTATTACTATTATTATAATTGCAATTTGGTAAGTAAAAAATATTCGATTCGCTGCTAGGAATTGCTCGGAAAAAAATGTTAAATTCATTCAAGATTTCAACATAAAAATCGATATTTATTAATTTTCAAAGACTTGAAAAGCAAACATAACAAGAATTCAAGAGGGACTAAAGTTGTACCATAAATGTAAGTGAAAGTGACGGATGTCATAGTCTCCCCTACTTTTAAAAATTTCGTCTTGAAATTTCTTTAGTTTAAACGTGTAAGTAGGGTTGTTGGTACTCGACAAGGTATCGTAGCTAAGTCTAAAGGATGGCAATTGTCTCAGATAGAAGAAGTGATATATATGAGCTCTAAAGGAAGTTGGATGATGAAAAGAGTTGGATTATGTTTGCTTGGAATATCCAAGAGGGATAAAGGTTCTTAAGTCTCAGGGATGATTAACTATGAAATGACTTAATGAAGTACTAAATTTATCTAGGGTTTGTTATTGGTCTGGCCCCTAGCCTTATTTTTGATGTATCATTAGTGTTTATATATAGGGTGTACCACAGCTAACACACCACACCTTTGATACCTCGAAAACATACTGAGCATCTACCAAAACTCTATTATAATTCCATACCACCGTAACGTACCTGTAAATCCATGATTACGTTCTGGACCGCAATCATCAATTTACCTTACATTAGGGTACTATGTCCTTCTGTGATTCTAATCTACAACAACACATTGGTTTAAAGTGGCTTACAAGCATGATCAAAATTTAAATATGGGAAACAAACTAAATAGGGAGCCCACTATGTAAGATGTTTGCACGAAGTATTAAAAAATAAGTCTACTGTTGAGCAGGCAAGAAAACCTCTACTAGTCGCTGAGTAGGAACCTCTACCGATTGTTGAGAAGGTATGATGAACTCTACCAGTCGTTGAGCAGGTCATTAGAACCTCTACCGACTGTTGAGCATGCATGATGACCTCTACCAATCGTTGAGAAGGTTTTTAGGAACTCTACCGACTGTTGAGCATGTAATTCATCCTCTACCGGTTGTTTAGTGGATACATGTAGCAAATGTAACAATTGTTTTTCATAGTTCAACACGTAAGTTGCAAATTGATACTACACTCATGCAATAAAGTTTGTAAGTGCAACATGTGACACCCGACAATTTTCGATCTACACTGACGTAATTTTTATGATTTAAAAATAAATATTTATTACAAATATTATTAATTTTTAAGTTTCGGAAGTTTACTGACCGTTTTTACAATCGAAACTGCGACCGGTTAAATTAACGCGATTTAAACGCGTGTTTTGAAAACACGCGTCGGACATCGAAAATATTTATATTTATGCTCGGTTTTGTATTTCGAACAAAACCGACTACTTTTTATAATTTATTATTAGGCCTAGAATAGAAACCGAGGCATTTTGCGTTAATACGGGTTCGATACGCGGTATCTACCTACTAAACCCTAACCCTAGCTATAAAAGGAAACTTATCCTTCTTCTTCTTCATTTTGTTGCAGCCGCAACATTCTCTCTCTCTCTCTACTCTCTCTCTAGACCCCGCTCTCTCTCTCTCTCCTCAAACCTGCCTCTCTCTACCCGACCTCCTACCTCATCTCACGTCACTCTCTCCTCTGTTCAGAACGGCCGGCTGTAACACCCCAACCGATGGCGGAAACATCGGGATGTCACGTATTGATGATTGTTCAGTAGCTCATGGTGAATAATAAATTCCATTAAATAATTACATACAATTGTTCTAGAATTTGTACATCAAATCGAATAAAACTATACACATATCTTCAAGCATCAATTCAAATCTTCAAGCAAATAGAACCTGAAACATGTTAAGTTGAAAATGTTTTGGGTCAACAAAAGTTGGTGAGAATTACATAGGTTTTTGATAATTGAATAAAAATGTTGTGCAATTCATGTGTCATGTCAATCTAGTCCATATGTGAGAACATACTAGAAATAAATCGAGTGCATAACCAACCCTGATGACTGTTATAATATGATATATCCCATACGCTCATGGTTCACTTGAATATGTTATACGATAACAAACACCCACGCTACCTTTGTAGGAGGCACGTATCTGGGTGGGATTGTCAGTCCAATAGATCTATCAATGTTTACCGCCGGCTTGTACGGAGTTAATGATTATGCTAGAATGGTGCTTACTCTAATCATGCTCAAGACATAATGCAACATAGAAAACACATAGACACATTGATGATTGAATTGCATAAAATGATGTTGTAACATGTTTCACCCCAGAAATGGTGATAAATAGAAAAAGGGGCTATGTAAAACTCACCTTGGTAAAATGTTATATCTGTTGAAAAATTGGATAATGGTGTTGCCCAAATGTATCAAGTATCACCCTATAATGAGATAATAAATATGTCTAAGTCTATCAAATCTACAAATGTATAAGTTTCTAGGGCTTCGAATTGGGGATAATTGCTCGTTTGATTATTATTAAAAATATTCGACAATTGAGAGAAATTTAGTAAATAAATAACCAACAAATCTTTTTATGAATTTTAAATCTAAGATGGTCACAAGAATGTGTTTAAAGTATAAAAATAATTTTTATAAAATTATTTTCTTTAAAATAGATTATTAAATCTATTTATTACAAATTGTCAAACTTTAACTTTAATAATTAAAATTACTAAAATTAAATAATTATCAGTTTAAAAATTATATCTCTGTTCTAAATATTCAGAAATAATTTGTATAAAATTTTGGTGCAAAAATGTTAAAAATTGGATTTATTATGATTTAATTATGATTAAAACTAACAAAAATTGATTAAAAATATTAAATAAATGATTTTTCTGAAATAAAAATCATTTCAGAAAAGTTTATCATTGTACAAACTCAGGATAATTTTTGTGGAAATTAATAAGGTTGTTTCGATATTTTTATAGATTTTTATAAATAAAATGAAATAAACTTAATTTATTTATTATATATATTAAATAAATAAATTTCAGAAAACTAAAAATTGTAAGTTAAACTTTTTCACTAGTTTAACATAATGTAATTTTTGTAGAATTTTTAAAAGTGTTTTAGTATTTTAAAATGAATATATAAAATTATAGGTATATATATATATATATATATATATATATAGTTGAAAAAGAAAAACAAAACAACAAAAAAAAAGATTTGTCAAACCCGGGACTCGAACCCGGGACCTGATGAGTGGAAGGGCGTGCCCAGACCATTTGGTCTGGGTGTTAGTTTGTTAATCAGTTTGGGTTCTGATTATATTTATACAATACTTGAAACAATGAAAATCCCCAAATCATACAATTTCGAGCCCTAGATTTGCAATTGGACGATTCACACATCAATAACCAGATTAACCTTAGGGTTATTGATGTGTGGATGCCGAAGATTAAAACCCACTAAAAATATTATACTTACAATGTAGAAACGAGCACGATTGAATGGTCAATCCAAAAAGTCAAAATACGATCGCAAAACTATAGCAGAGTGTAATTAAGAAGAAATGAAGGTTGAGAGAGATGAAATGGCGAGTTGTGATTGTATTCAGAGGTTCAATTTATAGTGAGGTTGTCTGGATTGTGAAATTGGAATGTTTGACTCGTTTGAAAGTATGCGATTATAATTGGACAGAATTGAAAGGAATTGATGCTAATTATTCGTATGTTAGACGTGTAATGGACGTGGCGAGTTCGACAGTCAATTGTTTCCTTGATTAATATCAATTAACAGCGAGATTGTGGTTTCCTTTGATTAACACAGCAGCGCGCAGAGTAGCAGGAAGGAACAGGTCGCAATCTGGAAGGTGTTAAATACATAATAATCCTAGATCTGATCACATATGTCAGCATGGACCAGTGGTGGTGGTGTGTGTTTGTGTGGAGGGTGGCCCGGGTTCGATCCCGGTTCGCTGCAAGGGTTTCTTCTTTTTTTTTTTTTTTTATTAAACAAGAAGGGAAAGAGGGTGAGTCTTGATGGGCCGGATCAAAGGGGTGGGCCGAGGTCTGTCTTGGGCTTGGGGTTAAGGAGTTTGGGCTTCAGAAATGTAAAGGAACAAGGAAGGTGGGCTTGGGTTGTTTCTTGGGTTAAGGATGTTTTATCCAACTTAGTTTTTCTTTGTTTCAACAATATAATGTATAACTATTATTATTATTGTTATTTATTATTAATAAAAAAATGCATTATATATATATATATATACATATAGGTTGCGAGTTAGGAAAAAAAATAAATATAGACTTGGGCACATTAGTGTAGAATTAGGGATAAAATAAGGGCTTTTTTTTGTATGGAAATTTGGTGAAAATTTTGCGGTGTTACACCGGCCACCACCACAGCTGGGTGGTGGCGGCGTGGTGGTTTTAAGCCCGTATATGGGCTGTGGTGATGGCTCACGAGGTGGTTATAAGTGGCGGCGTTTTGTCTGTATCGAGGCAAGGGGGTTCAGGGCAGCAGGGGTACAAGGTGGCCGTAGGGTTGGGACGATGGTGGTTTGGGGGTTTTGGTTTTGTGGTGGTCGGGTACTGAAGCAGGAGGATCTGTTGGTGTCGGGTCATGGTGGTTCCGACCAGTGGTCCTCGAGGGTGGTTCTCAGCCGGGTTGTGATAAATAGGGTGATTGGTGGTTCCAGACGGTGCTGGGTGGTGGTTCGTTTGGTTGTGCAGGTCCGGTGGTGACTGATGGTGGCCCGGCACTGCAGGTTTGGGTTCGGGCGGTGGTTGTCGGAGCTGAGGCGGTGGCGGCGGTGAGGTTGAGTTGTTGATGGCGGCCGATGGTGGTTGCGGGTGATGGGTTTGGTGGTTAGAAGGTGGTGACCGGGTTGTGGTATGGGTTTTGGGTTCTGGTCGGGTGGTCCGTTCGTCTCAGCGGTGGCCGGGTTAGAGCCGGGTCAGGTTTGGTTCCGGTTCAGATGGGTCGGCTGCGGGTTTCGTCAAGTCCGGTTGGGTCAGACCTGGTTCTCTGCTTGCGGGTTGCTCGTCAGTCGGTCGGCTCGGGTCTGGTTCAGATCTGGTTGTGGTTCGGGTCAAAGTTTGGCGGTTTTGGTGTTCGGGTCAGATTCGGTACGAGATCGGGTTCGGTACGGGTCTTGTTCGGGTCAGATCGGGATGGTCAAGCCTCGGTCAACACGCGGTCAAAGCTGGTCAAACTTTGGTTCCGGTCTACACGTAGTTCGAGGTGGCTTTGGGTTACGCGCGTACGAATCGGTATACTTTAATTCGTATTTGTATTATTGTTGTGGATATTATATATATATATATAAATAAATACATTGATATTCATAAAACAGTTTTGACTCGCGAACGAACCGAATAATAATAATAAACGGTAACTATATATTATATCGGACAATTGGTATTGGATATAAAAGGCGTGACTTATAAAATCGATATCGGACTAAATTGGTTGGACTATAATATATATATATATATATATATATATATATTGTCGTGTCTTTGTATAACTAAGTAGCTTATATATGAAAAGTTGTCGAAACGTATAAAGTCTTGTATTGGATAATGATTTTTGGGAAAATTGTAGGCGACTTGTGTCGCCTGGTTTGGACAAAAATAGAGGAAACTCTGCCCAAATTTTTATAAGGTCCACGGCGCAACGAAAATAGAATCGTCGCATATTTTTATAAATGAAGTTCCCTAAGTGTCATGATAGGCGTAGTTATGCAAAATAGTGACGTTTTGACAAAAGATATGTTTAACAATAATAAGTAAATTCCGGACAATACTTTCAAAACATATATATATATATAGTTCCGCCGAACGTCAAGTATGACGAGTTTTCGAAAGGTTTTCGGTATCTAAATAATGTGTATTGTTTGGATTTAAAAACATATAAACATTTTACTTGGGAACTATTTTTACAAAAAGCAAAGTTTTGAATAACTTAAATGTTCGGATTTGGAAAAGAAGCGATAATGTTATTAATCGGATTTAAATAACTATACTTATATTTTTATCAAAGAGTATTTTCCTAAAATATAATTATAAGACGAGCTACGGCTCAGGATAAGTTATACGTTTCATAATATTGGTCCAACATGGTTTACACACGAATAGTGACAAGTGAGTAACTTGGGTACTAGGTCGTAGAAAACATATTTAAGTCACGATCGGTTCGACGAGTTAAAATGCTTAAGACTTGGGTTAATACCCACAAGTCTAGATAGTTGGATAAACTATCTTTTAGCCGGATAATAGGCTAGGTTTATATGTGTTAGACTTTAAGGTGTCCTTTGTTGTATTAGGGCACAAGGAAGTCGGTCGAGATTTCAGGCTTTGTTTGCTAGCTAAGCGAGGAAATTAAGGTGAGTTCATGACCCCACTTTTTACTATTTTATAAATGTTTTCGGGGTGGAAGACATGCTTCTTTTATGAAAACCTGAGGAATTCCAAACGAACAAGTTTTTGAGAAATGAAATGGGTGTGTGAGTTTCACAGCCCCACTTTTACTGTTTTGCTTTCGGGGGAGAAACATGCTACGTACAAACTTATTAAAGATCATGTTATACTATGGGCACTTTATGTTACTATACGGCTTTTATGGAATGTCCCAGGGGGAAACCATGAATGTGCTAGAATGCACAACAAGGGAAATGTGGATAGATCTATTGGGCCTCACAAACCCCACTCGACGGCGGGGATGCCGGGCGGGTGCATATTGTCTCTAACTCTCGGGTTATCGAGGCATCGGTAACCCAGTCAATCTGGGCTGGCTTCATCATTCGTTACATGTTCAGTAATGGGTTCCCAACAGTAGTAGTAAAAACACTTAACGTCTAGCTAACGTTCTCATGACATAGTATTAACGGGAATGATCTTTTCAGACTTACGGAAACTCTTTTATAAAAACTTGTGGAATTATTTTTGCAAAACTTATGAACTCACCAGCTTTATGTTGACTTTTTAAGTATGTCTTTCAGGTTTAAACTTTGGTAACGGCACGGTTGGAGTAGTCGGCGTATTGGGATCGGGGATCCTAGAGGGTTAGCAATGGCGTTCTGGAAATAAGAGTCTTAGATGCAACTTTCCGCTGCGCTAGCAAAGGCACCAAACGTCGCAACCGACGAGGGAAAAGTCGGGGTGTGACACAACAAGTATCAAGTATAGCATGCAAGCTGTAATTAAGATGCCCTAGAAAAAGTTAATGAGTCTAGGTGCGTTTTCACTAGTTTTTTTTAGTAAATATTTCATATTTTGCTAGCCATGTTTTCAACTACCACAAATGATCAAATGTTCAAGTATAAGAGATGATCAATTTTTTTTTTTTTTTTTTTTTTTTTTTGTATCAATAAGAATTAAGTTTCATGTAACAAACAATCATGATTTTAGCAAAGGAATCAAGTACCAAGCTTTCAATGGTTTGCTTATCATGAAAATCAAGTTCATGTTCAAAAAGGCAAAGATTATGCATGAAATCCTTGAGAGAATGATGAGAGTCCATAGTATAATCAAGTTGCGTAGAATAGTGGATGTAGAAATAGTTGATAAACGGTTGAGTTTATAGGTCAAGAGAAGGAAGAAGGTAGTCAGACATGTTCATGATAATTTAAAAATGTGGATAGTCAACCTAGATTGAGGCAAATCAGATTGCGGGTTTCAAAATCAAGATTTTGTTGAGGCGTTTTGTATAATAGACTTTGAGTAATCCATAAAAGAAGTGATTCTAAATAGATTAAAACATTTTTATCAAAAATCTTTTGTTACGCCAATAAATTGTTATAAAAACATTTGAAATTTAGAAAATAAGTTCTTGGAAATAAAAGATTCTTTGACAAAATATTTATCTACCATAGTTTGTGAAATACCCAGGTGATGAAAGTTTGACAAAATTCAGTACTTTTTAGTTTTTGTGCTAGAGTATCTCCTATACACAGGTTATAATTTAAACAAGGATTTTAAAATCTTAGGTATGATGAAAATTTATGGCTGGGGATACTTTCAAAAATGTAATTAGAAATGTAGATGGGAGGTTTAAAACAAAATTGGCCAGAAAACATCAAAGGTAATTGATTTAAGAAGTAAAATATGTAATATGTTGTAAAGGGAAACATATGATTTGGGTTAGATATTAAAAATAATTAAACTTATAGGTAATGTTATAAGTTTGTAAAATGAATTATGATTGTGAAATCTACAAATGATTCATGAAGTTTAGGCTAACGAGGGAATTATATAAGAAAGAAAATATATTTGAATTGCAAAGATTTTGAGATTAAAAACTTAAATTTAAATGAGAGTGAGGGGGGATAAGTGAAAATGAGACACAAATACTGTAATAATTTATCCTTTAACGAAAACGTTGACTTATCAAAACAGATCAGACCTAAGACTAAGGAATTTGCCCTAATAATCTAGGAGTACATTAGGATTGCAACAAGGGATAAAGGAGAGAATCTTGTAGCAGCTAAGATAGAGAGTTGAATGGAGATAAAGAAAGAGTTAGAGTTGCAAATAAGAGAAACATGTACTAGTTAAAGTCCTAGGGTTATAGACTAGATTATTTTTCTAATAACCTAATTCCCTATAACCATGGCTCTGATACCAATCTGTAACACCCCAACCGATGGCAGAAACATCGAGGTGTCATGTAGTGATAATTGTTCAGTAGCTCATGGCATTACATATGTCTAAATAGTCATTAAATATAATTTAACTAAGTACATCCAATTGTCACAAAATGAATTATTACATGTGATGATAAGACACGAAATAACAACTTCAAATAATCTTCTCTTGGAAATGCAATAAACTTCAATGAATTATTACATGTGATGATAAGACACTAAAAGTTGGCGAGAATACATAGACCTCGTCTAACAATAATGTTGTAAGTTTCAAAGTTTTTACAATTCATATGTCTATTGTATATCAAAGTCTACATGCGGAAACAAAAACACAAATGATAGTATGCACATAATCAATCCTCCGACAAAGTTTAGGTCCATCCCGCATCCACGGTTCTCCTTAGTATAAAGTTTGGAACGGTAACAATCACCCGCGCTCCCCATAGAAATGGTCAACGAATCAAGGGGGTTGTCAATCCAATAAATCTATCATTGTATATCGCCGGCTTGGCCAAAGCTAATGATTATGTAAGTTTAAGTTTAAGTCTAACAAGTTTTTGTCTATGACATGTGGCATCAAAGATTTACAACTAGACACGTATGAAGAATTGCTCAAGTATAAAAGCATAAAGTTTCAAGCATAAAAAGTTGCATAAACGAGGCTATGTAAACTCACCTTACTGTAATGGACTTGCTAAAATTCAACATGTATCAACAAGTTAATTTGTACCTAAATAAAAGTGTCGTCTTAGTATTTATATTTGTAATGTTTGCATTAATCTATATTATTATAATTTTTTTTTTGACATTTACGAGTCAAGATGTACAAATGGAAGATTTCAAAAATACAATATATGTCAATATTTTATGTACGTATATACATAATCTACAACTTTTGAATGGATATTGGTATAAATAGTTTATCAACGGAAAATAAAAATAAGAATATGTATGTGTACATTCAATTTAAGAAAATATGTTTTTTTTATTTTAAATAAATGTACCATGATGTTGACTCGAACTATGTAAATTATGTTTGCATATTTTCAATGTACAGGATAGTCTACAAAAAAATAATAATTTGATGACACATAGTTTTATCTAATAAATACTAACTAATAAGAAATATTTCCATTTGTTACCTTAATTCTTACATGTTACAAGAAGTTAGACATTTAGATGTAGCTAAAAAGGTTAATAATATTATAGTAACAAAATAAATAGAATAAAATTTGCATCTTACCTAACCAACCACTTCTACTGTCTTTTAAACTCATTCTTTATTTATGTCTGTACCCAAACCCTTGTATCCCCTATTTCTTTCCATGTAGCACACCATATCCCAAACTTTCATTAACAAAAACATAAGACTAGAGAATACCATAAGGGCGAGAAGGGTAGGAGAAAGACGTCATTGGCCATGGCCTCCGGCCGGCCGTACGGATCCGACGACAAGGGTTGTCGATCGTGAAGGTGGAGGGTAGTTAGACTCGGTGGTCGGAAATGGTGAGTTTTGTTTGTCGGGTTCACGTCGGAAGGCGCAGTGAGAGAGGTGGGGTGTAGTCGGAGTTGGTTATTGTATTGGTAGTGGTTGTGCGGTTGGTTGTTGCTCGTCGAAATACATAGCACTTCCGGTCGAAGGTGGTTTATGAAATTGGATAACGAGGGTGATGAGAGGAGGATGTTTGTGTGGTGTGTGCTCTGAATGTGATCGACCCGTCGGTATTTATAGGGTTGACCCGTGAGTTCTAAATTTGGAACCACCATGAATTTAGGTTGATGATTGAACTAAAACAAATGAAAGGTTTGACTATTCTATCCCACGCTTGATTTATGGGTCAATGACCAAAAGCTAAAATGGCGCACATGTGATAAAAAAAAATAGTCAACATGTACTAAACTTTTGGTCACTTTATAAAGAGGCTAAAAAAATAATATAATAATAATCAATTTGCAAAATTCATATAAACAGGTCAAATTATTTGACTCGAAATTGTGTGCTTCCATAAAATTAGAAATTTAGGCTTTAATCCACTACAAACCTTCCTCGAATGCATATTGTTTTGTATTCATATGTATGGTTGTCAATATGATCACATGCTTTTGTGAATTCATAAAAGAAAATAAAAAAATGATAATAACAACAAATAAATAAGAATCTATAATTATACATGGCGTGAGTTCATTTATTTATTTATTTATTTATTATATTATTATTATTATTATTATTATTATTATTATTATTATTATTATTATTTTGTGTTTCATTCTATTATTACTATTATTATAATAGCAATTTGGTAAGTAAAAAATATTTGATTCGCTATTAGGAATTGCTTGGAAAAAAATTGTTAAATTCATTCAAGATTCCAACATAAAAATTGATATGTATTAATTTTCAAAGACTTGAAAAGCAAAGAGAACACGAATTCAAGAAGGACTAAAGTTGTACCATAAATGTAAGTGAATTGGACAGATGTCACATTTTTCACCCCCAGGGGTGATGTATCCCAACTACCCTTAGCAAGCTCCACCTTCCTCAAGCGAGGTTCATAACAACCCGGGGTCTTCACAACCATTCGGATCTGCCTTGGGAACCGAGCCAAGGGTCGAAACTAACCCTTCGGAGCCATACCGTCCTAAGTCCTTGGAGTGCTTCTCCGAAAGCGTAGCCCACTTTGATTTCCCAAACAAAATCAAGATGCTTGCTAATGTTAAAACTTATGATGGGATCTAAGATCCTAATGACCACCTTAACGTTTTCTCTGGAGCTGGCACAGTGGAACGATGGAATAATGCCGAATGTTGTCATACGTACATACAAACCTTAGTGGGCCTTGATCACCTATGGGTTTGTGGTCTCCCATCCCAAATCATCTATTCTTTTGAAGATTTAAGGAGAAGCACGATGAGCCATATGATAGGGTACTGATTGATGACTTTTCTAGGATTAATGAATGTTATGATGAAACATGATGAGAAGTCTCAAAGAGGATGTTGTAGATGTTGGAAACCCTCTTAGGGGACTTTATGGGCCACATGATGCACCAATTTACAACAAGTAACCCAATTTTTTTTATTTTTTTATTTTTTTTTAAACTTTAACTTCATTAAAAAACGGCTAAGCCCCCCAAAATGAGGACCGCCAAAACCAACAACTTTACATCATATACAAAGGGAATCTACACCAATCCTTCCAAATTAAATCATTATACATAGATCGACTACGATACCAAAGAAAAGAGTACGATTTAATGCTCGCAATCATATCACAAACCCGAGGTTGAACGTCTTCAAAAATCGCCTTATTTCGGGTCTTCCAAACCAACAAGTAACCCTATTTTAACACTTCGTGTGGACTGATCTTGACAAAATATGTGATATTAAATGAATTTTTTTGGATATATTAAGACACAGATAAAGATCATGGATTGAATTTGAGCAACTAAGACTCTACGTGGTAATCAGAGCACTCACAATGTGCAACTCTCACAAATTGTCACTCTAGTCTCACATTAGAGTTACAAGCCTCCTTAAAAATCACCAACTTTTCCCACAATGTACACTAGGGCTGTTCAAATCGCTCGTCGCTCGTGGATCGCTCGCCGCTCATTCGGAAAATGCTGGAAAAATGCTCGTTCGATTGCCCGCTCGGTTGTAAATGAGCTGATCGGCTCGGTTCGGTTTGTAAACGAGCCAAGCACAAGCAAAGGTCCGCTCGGCTCGGTTCGGCTCGAATAAATTATTATTTATTTATTATATATATAATTATATATATACCCACAAATCATAGTAATATTTACAGATTTATACATAACATTTGGCTCAATATATTCAAATAAAATATGAATAGCCCGCTTTATCAAATAAAAATTTAATACTAAGTTTAATAGTAAAACCTTAAGTTGTAAAATGACAACTTTGACTACTTTATGTTATTAGTCGTCTACCCCTAGTCGTCGTTTGATATCATCTTATGTTACAAAGCGACAATTGTTCTCTGTAGTATGCTCATTGCCTAAACCTAAGCCTCATTCTTGGACACTCGGACCTCAATATTAGTGTCCTCATCGGACAGTTACACCTTATTTGTCATTCGACAACGAAAACATTGAAGATAACATCCCAATTTCATGGTTGTCCAAATTACTTTTCGCTCGTTTCTCGCTCGACGCTCGCTCGAAAAAATTGCGCTCGAACAATGCTCGCTCGTTTTTCAGCTCGGTTGTAAACGAGCCGCTCGGCTCGGTTCGGTTTGTAAATGAGCCAAGCATGAGCAAAGGTCCGTTCGGTTCGGCTCGGCTCGTGAACAGCCCTAATGTACACACCTCTACAAACTCCACATATGACATATCTCACATGTCTTCTATATTATATGTCTCATTAAACATAACTTACATAAAATTAATGAAGAAACAATATCATTAAGAATTAAGAAATAAAAATATATCAAAACTACTAAAAATTCTTATAAAAATATCGAAAAGATATATTAAATGAGTGGAGCCAGATTTTTGGTCGGATTGCAATGCCCAGTCTGCGTTGTTTTCCTAGTTCAAACGATAGTTGCCATCTAGAATGTCACGCCAAGATACAGATCCGATCTACACGATCCAATTTTTTTTCAAATCATTATACGAATCCAAAAATCTTGTTTCATTATGTACATCATCTCTGCGTTGACAACAAAATATCTAAAAATCATCAAACCAACAGTTCGTCTCGAATCTTGCCAAGATTAGAAGATCAAACTACCACAAATCCTAAATTAGAGAGTACCGACAATAAGGTTTTTAAACAACCGTATATCATAAGGAAAATTAAAAAAAAAATCACATATTCGAAGATGAAACAATATTCACATATTCAACACCCACAATATGGTGTGCAAACAACCACATATCCGAAGCCAAAAAAATATTCACAGATCCGAAGATCGAAAAATATTCACATATTCGACGATCAAACAACAACGGAGTTCTTTATGCTCGTTGGATTCCATGCAAGTGGCATTCGAAGATCACCTCAGATGTAGTGACAAATCTCGTCATGATCCAAAAACCGGCAACAAAATTTTGTGCGTCGCCAAGATCCAAAGATCAGCAATGGCGTAATTTGGAGAAACCTTAGAAATTTTTTATAGTGAACCAAGAAACCATCGGCCACAAGATCAGAATACAAAAATCACCATCATCGATCGGATGAAACCAATGAAGAAAAAGATGAAACTAAGAAACAATCGGCCATAACTAAGAAACCATCGGCCACAACTAAGAAACCATAGAATTTCTCATCAAATTCACAATCACCGGATGAAACTAGTGAAGAAGAATTAAAAAGGGTCCACCAAAAGAAATCCATTGGAGGTCCAAACATGAGGTGAACAAGACTTGTGCCAAAATGTGGTTGAATGAGCTACGAAGTCCATTATGGTGCCACGCTGGAACAGACGAGCAAAAAGCACCACTTTGTAGGTGCTCTCACGAGCCACATGGCTTTTTTTGGGATTATTTCTGACAAGATTGTAGACACTGTAGATCAGGGTCAGGTCAACCGTTTGGAGGCCCAAGACAGTAAAAAACGGTCCTTGTTTTCCAATTTTCATCGTTATGAACTCACGGCTTCTTGTTTATTTTTTTTTCACATGATTCCTATTTTCATTTAAGATTTGATATAAATAAATTATCCTAACAAACCAGTTTAGAGAAAGTCTAAGATAAACCAAAGTGTAGTTCAAAATGAGCCTAAAGCAAGTCCAAAATTAACCTATAATCATCCTAAAATGAACGTATGATGTCTACGAAATCACAATGTCACACCCTCAAAATTTCCACGTGCGGGTTATTACTGCGAGGCGTGTGACACATCAGGATCCAAGTCAAAAGTCACAATAAACAACCTCTATATGAATGAAAATAACTTTTAAACAAAATCAGGTTTTAAAAGTTTAGCGGAAGCGAAAACAAGATTTACAATCCAAATACAATGATAATAATGTAAAACGGCTCACAATAATCTTCAACAGACATGTATGAGACACCGTGAGACTCCGTGCGCCTAGTCTGATCCTGCTACCTTAGCGACTTAAGAAAACATGCTAAAGTACGTCGACATATAATGCTGGTGAGTTCACAGGTTTTTAATGTTAAATAACTTTTAGTAAAACCGGATACACATAACACACTATTATAGTTAAAACTAGTTAGACGTTTTACTCATTACCCAAGCGTTCTGAACTACTGCTGATAACTCACGGTTCGCCCTACGGTTTCCCCTTGGTTCACCTTTGGTTTGCCCTTGGTTCGCCCTATCCCTGCTAATAAACCCATTTTGTTAGTTTGAGCAGTTATAAGGGTTGACAGTGCTAAGGTGATGTGATTTAGCATATGTAATCCAAAAGTATAAAGTGTTGTAGCATGCTTCTCTCCCGAAAGTAAAAACAGTAAAGATGGGCCGTGAAACTCACCTTAGGTTACGTCTTCTTAATAGGTTTAAAACCTGATGTATGTGATAGTTCCAATTGTCGGAAACATATTATAAATCATCTATAAGTGTTTGACCGATAACATGTTGGTCTAATAACCCTTGGTTGTCCAAACCATGACTTTGTGTGTTTGCATAAGCGTTTTGACTTCAAAACGGCCATACAAGACTCGAAATCCAGATGGAGGCCCGTTATATCAGTTTATCAATTCAGTTTAAGTTTTCAGATAGCAACACGTAGATACATATCACATATAACGAGTAGATCACAAAACCTAGCATATAGATCACATAATACACGAATGGGTCACAAACAGGCGACTGGATTTCAAAACAGGCTACTAGGTTTCAAAACACTCTAATGGGTTTCAACACATGCTATTGAGTTTCAACACATGTTACTGAGTTTCAAACATGCTACTGGGTTTCAAAACACGCTACTAGGTTTCAAAACCCGCTACTGGGTTTCAAACACGCTACTAGTTTCAAAACACGCTATTGGGTTTCAAGGTAGGCGACTGGGTTTCAAATAGGTGACTGAGTTTGATGGGAGCGACTGGGCAGTCCAATCGCGCTCCCAACATGCGACTGGGTAGGCCAGTCACCCTGCATTGCTGTCTTGCAACTCTTGATGAGCGAAACCCTTTGGATCAGATCAAAAACTTTCCAGAACATAACCAATCGATACACAATCAATATCCAATTTATCCCCATCATATCATATTAAATGGCATCTCGTTTGATCTAGTTTACGTATAAATTGCAATTCCCAAAATGGCTAATATTATGAACAAGTCACATCAATGCATGAGTTAATTTCCCGAAATGAAAAATAATCAGATTAAATCATATTATCACGTTCATAACATCTTGAAACTCAGAGGTAATCATTCTAATGTGAATCCTAACATATTATCATCATCATATTAACATATCCCATCCTAAATTCACACGAAATGCTCAAATGGGTTAAAACTTATAAACAACCAAACATCACCCAAACAAGCTTCTAACACTTAGATAATCATCATAACAAAAAAAAATATCATCATTCTAACATCAAACAACACAAAAACCCATTTATTAGACCACTAACATCATTCAAAGGTTGTGTTTGTATAAGAAACTCAAGTGTAAGCTTTAGATCCAATTTAGAAAGGTTTTACAAAGTTTTTTATTGATGAAATCACACTAGGTTCAGATCTAGACATTTTGGGTTCATAACAATAAAATAAAAATGTTTGGAAAAGGGTTTACATGATTAACACACCTTAAATCTTCATTTGTATATGGTTCTAGGAGTTTTTTATGGTAAGAATCGATGACCTGAGGGCAAAAACTCGTGTATAGAGGTTAAGGGTCGTAAATGGGTGTTTACGGGTGAGTTAGGGTTGTGAAAATGATGAAAACAAGTCAAGTATGGTATTTATAGCTACTGCCAGTCTCCACCCCTCCCTCTTGGGGCTAGTGACTTAGCCAGTCCCCCCCCCCCCCGGGGGCTATTGGCTTATCCAGTCTCCCTCCCATTAGGAAGACTGGGTTTTTCATAAGCTTATCATATCAATTCACGTATAATTTATAAACATATCAGCAAGCTATCTAACAATCATAAAACAAATAATTCCCAATAAGTTACTTTTCTTATGTTTTTTCACCAACACTCGCGATACGAGACTCATGTGTGATAATCGGTGATTCCCCGAATCACCAGAACCATAACCATAGTGTCTTTAGACCTACTGGTGATTTCTCGAATCACCAGAACCATAATCGTAGTGTGTGGAGACCTACTGATGATTCCCCGAATCACCAGAACCATAGTCGTAGTTTATGTAGACTTACTTAACTGACTAGTTAAGTTCATTTTTCAAATGTTTTGTTAAGGTACACTTATGTGTTAGAAAAGTTAACTTGAGTTTGTCGGGTGTCACATCATCCCCCTATTGAAAGAATTATCGTCCCGAAAATTACTCGAAGTTGTCACGGGAAAGAAATAATTTTTTTTCCGGTTGTTACACAGAGTTAGTTTATTTTTTCTGTTGACGCAGGGGTATTGTAGTCATTTACCTATTTATTTTTGTTCTTAATTTTTTAACTCTCTTTTTATAAATAAAACCCAATCAGATCCATCCCTTACTCATCATCATCATCATCATCATCATCTATAGCAAATCCATAACCCAACATACAACAACAACTATCTCCAACTATCTCATCATCATCCTTCTTCTCTAACCACTGTACAATCAGATCCACTGTCACTCCATCAACATGCAACTATCTCCAACCATTCTCATCATCTACTTGATGAGCCAATTTCCGATAAGCAGATTTAATATCTTTGCTAGTGGTAGACTTTGGAACACCAAGAGTGGAATAATAATCAGCAGCAGTGAATACCAACACCCCTCTATGACGATTACTGTGAAACTTATTGAATTGTGATGATGAGGACAAGAAAGATACACAACAGGTCCTGTAAGTGTTTATGCCACGTGTGAACAGAAGGGATGACGTGGATATGAAGATGGAGAAGGGTTTTGAAGGAAGTTTAAGGAGGATGAAGGGATGAGGGTGAAAGATGTCACCATTGTTGGGTGTTGGGGTATGCAGACCAGGTGTTCAACGAAATGTTTTTGTCTATAAGTGTGGTGGTGATTAGTGGTTTCGCGGTGGTGGTGTGGTGGTGATTAGTGGTTTCGTGGTGGTGGTGGATGTTCACGGTGGTGGTGGGGTTGATTAGTGGTTTCGTGATGGTGGGGTTGATGTTCACGGTGGTGGTCGTAGGTGGCCATTTTTGTTCAGGTCTGAGGATGATGGAGTGACAGTGGCGGCGAGGAAGACACAACGGAGTAATTGTGGCAGGGTATTCTTGAGAGAGAGAGAGAGAGAGAGAGAGGGAGAGAGAAAGAGAGATAGAGAGAGTGTGTGGGTGGTGGCATTGTTACGGTATTAATCTTTAATGGGGCAAAGGGGCAAAGGGGGGGGGGGGGGGAGATGACTGATGGTTTTTTATTATTAAAATAATCATAGGATGAATCACTACTAGAAAAGAATGTCAAGGATGGCGGTGTCATAATTTTTTCATGACATATTTTCGCGTGTCATCTGTTTATGACGCACATTTATGACAGCATTTATTGACACACATTATGACACTTTTTAATGACACATTTTTATGACAGTTTTTAGCGACACATTTTTATGATAAAATTTATGCCAGAATTTTATGACGTTCTTTGCGTGTCATAATATTTTAATCTAAAAAAAATTCCTATAAAATTACATATTTACCCTCCTGGATTTATTGTCATTTTATTATATGCAAAATAATTAGCAAATTAATAACGAAAACATCATTTCATTATATAATCCATATTTATCTAATTACAAACTAATCCGAGACAACGTTTAACGTTTACAAAAATATATTGTATGGACATTACATTGCCTTCAAACAAGTTTCGATCATTTGAAAATAAATGTCACGGCGTAGCCTAAGCATTCTTCGCGTACGACATCCATGTCCTCATCCCCGTAATGGTCCGCTCCTCCACCAACCTGAGACAACAATAAAATTAATACATTAGTCGAGACCGGCCAATTATTTTACATAAAACCTTATGTAAAATTGAAAGATGGTTGCCACGTGAGCCAAACCGATGTCCTAAAACAAATGAAGTCTATGCTAACAATATCTTAATTCCATTTATTAGAATCGTCCTATGATAAAAAAAAAAAAAAAAAACTATTAGAGTCTTCCTATGGAAGAATCAAGAAATTACAGTGATAAAAAGCTTACAACAGTATGTTAAGAATATGTATCAAGCAATAGGCGTTCAGGCACTTAGGAGTTTGATTCGCTTTCTATTTGCCTAAGCGCGTATTCGCTTAGGCGCCTATTCGCTTAAGCGCCTCAAAATGAATACTACAGTATGTTAAGAATATGTATCAAGCAATCAAACATATATGCAAAGTAAAATATTAAGTGCTGTTAATTATTAGTTTTTTTTAGCAATTGGCGCATATTCGCCTAGGCGCCTATTTTCGCCTAGGCGCATAGGCGCTTATTCGCCTAGCCGCCACCCCTTTTTGTATCGCAAAAAATGTGTGTTTTGGCTTTCTTTCATTTACACAACAAAAAAATGACATTTAAGTACAGATACCAATTACTAACCTGTATCACAACAGAACATGGAGGCAACATGCGGTACACAGGACCCGTTTCAGAGAAATGGAACCGCACCTGAAATCAGAAAAAATAAATAAAGATGATCCCGAATTAGTTTGATTTGACTCTCTTTAGTCAAACAAACTTCTCTTGACTTTCAAATTGAATAATAAATCTAATTAAATCTTGAACTTTGAGCAATGGAATCCATATACAGGAGAAATAGGTATTAAAACAAAATGGATGTGCAAGATTTATTAGCAAATTAATAAAAAAAAATGAAGTTATAGCTTACCTGATGCCTTTCTTTCTATTTAGGAAAAAAATCATTCCCCAAAAGTTGAAACAAATGGTCTCTCATTTCATCATTAGTCACAAGTAAGCACTTAAATTTTATAGTTGCATACAACAGTACCTAATACAAAGAATGTCACACTTTAGAATTGACATATAAATTTTAAGAAAAAAAAACAAAAAAAGGTGCGATGGAATTGAAACTTACCAATCATCATTTGATCCGGTAGGTGTTGCGTAAAGTGCATCGGCATTTTTCCACTTTTCAACTAGTGTTTTATTTAGTCCTTCATCCATTTTATCACCGGTTATACGTCTATTGTGTAGTATAACCAATGGCCATCTTATAGAAGGAAGTTCGATGCTTTTCGTCACCGATAAGGGGTCGAATGTGTACGGCTACTTTAGAAAGCAATATCACTCAATCAGTACTACTCATCCTTACAAAAAAGATACAAGAGTCAACAAAGCTTTAAATTGTACTAAATATAATAAGAATGAATGATAAATACGATACCTGCAAAAGTCCAACTATTTAAGCTAAGACATGTTCTAACTTCTAAGATATTTTCCTACTGTCTAATCGCGTTTCCATCACCTATATCATCTGAATCTATGCATCAACCGGATGTATTTTAAGCGTCTCGTGTTATTTTAAAGACTATCATGGAAACAAATAATACATACAACAACACGTGTCTACATGAATATATCAAACAAGTCAGTCAACTCACCTCACCCATCTCCAATTTACCTCCAGGTTTCGTCTGAATCCTGCCAATCATCTTGCTAAGCATAGCATCATATTGAGAATAGCGCTCTTCCGAACCATCATCAAGAATGTTTCTTCGTTGACCATCTGACAAACAATGCAAGAATCACCCATGAGAACATACCAATCAAAGAAATAAACCTTATGACCATCATCAAGGTGCTCCTTAGGTTTTTGCTTGAACCATGGATCACTTGAATGATCATAGAATGTATCAGCAGATGCTTTGGCAGGCGGCAAGATCTCCTTCAGAGCTGCCATTTTTACAAAACCTACAAAAAAAGGGACATTGAAATAAACCAAACAGATCATAGTGTGATATCAAGGCTAGCGAAGTTATAGTTGTACAAGTCAAAATCATGATGAAGTATACAAACAACCTATTAATTATGCCCACCACATCAACAAAAGAATACCACCTAACTCAAACAATTAGAACAGCAGCCCAAACATATAAATAAAATATATCACCACTCTACATTGTAAAAGCAACTAGGCGCACTCAAGGAGCATAAGCCGAAGCCGAGCCCAAGCCCGGAGCCTAGACGCTTAAAAAACGAGGGCTTTTTAAATGATTTGAGAAAAACCACACGAAACGAAAAGATGTTCAGTAGTTTCCGCAAGATTACCACAAAACGGACAGAGGTCCGGTCACCACCTCCGGCCAGTTCTTCCCCATCCAAGCTTATAACAGACGCACACCCTTACTACACACTCTCACACACACTCCTAATAATACAACACCTATCACCAACTCATCATCATTCAATCAAGACCCTTATCCATTCAATATAATATATATATACACATTCACTGCCCAATTGCACATATAACCTGCACCATAGAGAGAAAGTTACGAAGAGAGAGAGAGAGAGAGAGAGAGAGAGAGAGAGAGAGAGAGAGAGAGAGAGAACGAGATAAGAAAGAAAGGAAGATGACCGGACCGGTCACCACCTCCGGCCAGTTCTTCTCTGTTCCTTCCACGACAAGCAAAAGACCAAATACATCACAACCCGATAACCATAATAGCTTCCAAACCAGTCATTTCAAGTGGAAACTTTAAAAAAACGTCCCCAAATCTAGAAACGGTACAAGAAACGCCCAAGAAACGTTTCCAGGCGTCCCCGTAGGCGTTTCGGGTACGGGTACGGCACCTCTTAGGCGTTTCCATGCATCAGAGGTACTAACCTCTTCTTCTGAAGATAACTTTAGCTTATGAATTTATACCATCTATCATCCATTTAGTTTTATCCTAACGTTAGAAAATTGTTGCTCAGCTAAACCTTCAAGAAACAAGTCTTCTTCACAAATCAGTTTAGTTCTCTTCTAACTTAGTACTTTCTAGTAAAACTAGAATAGCTTTGTTAAATCTCTTAAGGCTATTGATCTTCCATATATATATATTTCATAGTTGAGCCCCCCGTGGTAATACATTGACTTCTAAATTGTTTGTTTATTTTAAATTTTTATTCACCACTTCTCTAAACAAAGATGTGTGAAGTGTGATGTGTCTTAAGAGTAGCCAAAAATATAAAGCCAGTCAGCCAGAGTGCAACTCTTTCTATCACATAGGTTATATAGAAAAAAAAATCAAATGCCATTTAAATCAAAGAGAAAAGCTAATATGACACGATTTGTGAAAAAAATCGAGTGGGTAAACAAAACAAAACGGTTGATGTGTTGGTGAAACCACTTTGTTAATAATAATAATAATAATAATAATAATAATAATAATAATAATAATAATAATAATAATAATAATAATAATAATAATAATAATAATGGGCCAAAGCCACGTGAATCTTAGAAAAAGAAAGCAAAGAAGGGTTTGGAAAATTTATTATTTTTTTGGACGGCTGTTCTATTTTCGAGAAGGGGTCGACACAGCTTAAAGGAGGTCAGGCACACAGGATCGCACAAGAGGAAGAAAAGAAAAGGAGGCATGTACGCGATCAAGATGCAAGGCTAATCCTCTCGCGGTTCTCTCCGGGTGAATGATTCATTCGTTTTATTAGCTTTACTCTGTTTTGTACCTAGTATTTGGATTGAATTTTGTGAACATTAAAGTTCTTTTGGATTCAATTGTATGTTTGACTGATCTAGACAATTTGGTTTCTTTGCATTGATACAACATATCATCGTTTCTTGGTTTTCTTGCACTAGGAATAATTTGATTTTGTATTTAGTGTTAAGATAATTGAATTGGGTTGAACAATTTAAACAGGATCATGTCTATGTGATTCCCTAGCTAGGTTAATTACGAAGTAGCTTTAAAATTACCGAATCAGAAACCCGGAGTGACCGTTTTTCATTATATTATTCTTTTTAATTAGTTTTCAATCAATCACTTTGTTTTTGCAAGCAAGCAGCGGATCAACTTCATAAAGTTAATTTAGTTTAATCAATAAATTGCTATTAACACTTTCCACAAACTCCTCGTGGTTCGACAACCCTACTCCCTATACTGCAGTCCTTGTAGCTAAGGAGTTGTTTTTAAAATATTTTTTTGATTAGCACTTCGACACGCGATCAACGGTCTCTATGTAAACATGGCTAGATAAAATCATGAAGTTAACATCATATTCATCAACTATATTTTACCGTAAAACACAAAACAGTCGAACCGAAATGATAGTCATTAGTAAAGTAAACTAAGTGATACCTCAGCTAGGTTCTTTGGCAACGGTTTTCCTTCTTCCTTCATCTTTTGAAGTTTCTTCTCAGCTTCTTTTGCCCAAGTAAACTTCGCTAGAGTATTTTCAACATCAGCTAGTGTGCAATTGCACAATTTTGCTGCTTCTTACTTTTGACTAGGTTGGATATACCTCTCCAGTGGGATCAACGCCCCCAAGAACCCTAATTATAGCCTCTTGCTTCACAAATGCGTCCACGAATGTCGCTTCACTGCTTCGCCCAACCATGGGAGAACTGAAAAAAAAAATCATTCAGAAAGTTTTATAGAGAAATCGTGGAAAATTAAGAATAGGCCAAGTAAAGTAAAAGGAAACGAAGAGTCACGAGATTTGGGTCTTTTCTTGATGGAAAGATCTGAAACCCTCAGGGATTAAATTATCGTGATTGAGAGTAAGTGGAATCAGAGCAAACGATGATTAGCAAGGGATTTGTGTTTGGTTTTATTCTTCAAGAGGATTTGTGTCTAGGGATTAGACAGAACTCAACTCTGTGTTTTGTTAAGAGAGAGAGATGGGGAGGTCTGTCGGAGAGCGGAGGGAATTTAAATTTTCGTGACACAAAATTATGACATTCATTTGTGTTTACCGTCATGCTTTTTTAGTTTATGACGAAAAATTGTTGACACGCACAGAAAAACGTAAGAATTTAATAGTTTTTTTTAGCAAAGATGACACTTTTTTTATAACATACACTTTTTTATGTCATTAAATACATGTATGTCATAAAATGAATGTTAAGGAAGTGTGTTTTTCTAGTAGTGAATGTCTAAATTGTCCCTCATTAAGTAGGCAAAATGACAAGCCTACCCTTGACCTTAACGTTAGTTTTTAACCGAGTTAGTGAAAAGGACAAAAATAGCAAGAAAAATCCAAACCTCAGGTGTTGAATTGCAAAAAAAAAAAAAAAAAAAAAAAAAAAAAATTATATTGAAGTGGCAAACTGGACCAAACCTTAGGGACTAAATTGGAATTTAACTCAACAGAAAAAGTTGATAACTGATTAGGTTAATCTTTGAATACAAAATATATACTAAGCTTGATGTAAAGCAAAAACATATACATGATTGATAGATAGAGTTTTATACTATTCATAATTCATAAATTCACAACCATAAAACATAAAACGTCTAAATGACACAAAAAGTAATACATAATTGGCTTATTGGTCAAATTTATTTTCTCTGCGAAAACCCATAAAAAGAATATAGACATTCATAGATGGACAAACATATATAAAACAGAAGAGTAACATTCTATTTGAGTCAATATGTTTTGTCCCTTCTAATTATTTGAGTTCAAAACTCAAACTTATCTTGATCCGAGTGACAAATATTTTCAATCTTAACTAGATGAGTCCAAAAGACTAACACCATCTAATTAATTTGTTAAGTTCAAGCGTATTTTAGTAATCTTACCAGCTATTTATTGAATTATATAATGTATTTTACTATTATCGTTATATATAGGATACACACAAACCTTCACACCACCCTCTCAACTGCCACCACTATACCACCATCTTCAGCCACCATTTACCACCTATAAACTACCCTACCACCATTTACCCTCTATAAACTACCCTACAACCATTGTTTGACCCACCACCATTTTGGTAAATCCTAAACTGCATAACCTCCATTATCATGAAATGAAACTTACACCCTAACCACCACCCACTTGAACGCTACCCCATTCGCTACCTAATCAACAACTGTTGATCCACCATCGAACATTACCAGCCTCAAACCACCATCAAAAACCATTAAAACCACCGCCAACACATTGTTCGTCACTATTATTCAACTTCTTGTCACACTCCCACCACCACCAAACCCAACCAAGTTCACCACAACATCACCACTGTGGCCGCCACCTACCACTCCCACCACCATCATCCTATGACCTACCGTCTGCAAATCACCCCGATCAACCAGCAAACCACCGGTTATTCAACTCTAGCCAACATAATCACACATGAACTCTAACCCCAAATGACAGATGAACCCTAACCCTGAATCACATTTGACCTAAACAACTAGTTGTGGTGTTCGATGTGGTGTTCTATGGAGATTCAATGGTAGTGTTGGCGTTCTCTACTCGTTTCGTTTTTGTCGTAAACGTGCTCGGGCGGCGGTGAGATTCCATTGTTGTAGGCCGGCGGTGGTGATAGTGGGGTGCTTACTGTCGAGCAAAGGTTGTGATGGTGGCCGGTGGTGGGGGGGTATGGTTTGTGGCATGTGGTGAGAGATGGGTTGAGTATGTGTGTGTCTGTCTACATATGTATGTATATGTATATGTATATGTATTATTTTGAATGGTAGGAGCATTTTGATAATTTCACAAAATTTAACTAAGTAAATCTAATAAACTTAGCCTTTTGGACTTTCGTAGCTAAGATTTGAATCCATTGGGACTCAGGTCAAGAAAAGTTTAGGTTTTGGACTCAAGTAATTAAAATGGTCAAACCACGTAGACTTAAATAGGACTTTGCTCAAAGCAAAACCTAAACGCCCAATAATCCAACAGTAGGAATGAGCTCGGGACGGTATACCGATCCCGACAATACCGATACCGAAAAGTCCAAAAAACCAATAATGATATCGAACACATACGGTACGGTACGGTATCGGTTCGGTATCGGTACGGTACCGGTATGGTATCGGTATTTTACCTTAAAATACCGATACCGATAATACCAAAACCAAAAATCCATAAATATGGGTACCGATACCGATCCCGAAACCCCTCGGTTCGGTATAGTATCGGGATCGGGACGGGATCGGTATTCGGCCTTGTATGCTCATCCCTATTCAACAGGCTAAAGTGTTGAACACGATTTTTTTAGTAAACGCAGCCCTAAATAGCTTGACCAAATCGAGAAATGTAATTTCGTCTAATTTTAGGGGTAGGTTAACATGCAATGACATTTTATCCTACGAAGCATACTCTAATTTTAGGGGTAGGTTAACATGCAATGACATTTTATCCTACGAAGCATACGAAAGACCGATTCAAAATTACGCATGACCGAGTCCAAATTGTGCGCACCAGCAACACGCCACCTTCACCCTCCTCCTCGCTATCCCACCTGAAACATTATCACCAACCTTCTAATCAACGAACATCGAACATCAACCTCCCCCTACAACCCCTTGCTCCACAACCGGCTAACCACCTGCAGCTGCCATCGTTCCCCACACACTTGAAAACCACAACACCATATCGACAATCAACACCGCCTGCATAACCACCAAACACCTTCAATATACAACTTTCGGCATCGGAAAACTCATCATAACACCATAATCCTACCATCGTCGCACCGCACAGTATTCATTCTATGCAACCAAATTACGCAAACACAAAAATTAAAATTACGCGCAAACACAATTAAAAATTACGCATGACCAATTCATAATTACGCAATCTGTAAAAACCCTCCGTAAGGATCCTTTGTATTTTATCTTTTCTCCTAATTTTAAATATATTTAAAGTTATATACTTCATATAGTTTCATTTTAAACTACACGCATTGGCGGCTTTGGCCCAAGCCGGGGAGGCATCCGGCTTGGGCCCATTTATACCGGGGGCACAATTACATTTATAAAATTCCTATATATTGTGTGTGTATTTTTAAAATAGAATACCCATTTAACAGCCAATGACCCTGTGGTCTAGTGGTGGAAAGGACTTGGTTTCTCCTTGGAGAGCCAGGTTCAATTCTCACTTGCTGCAGGTGAGGTGGGAGGTTTTCAGGCTTTGCCTGTTTCCTACCCTGGAGTGCCCGGTTCGAATCCCACGTCGGCCGGACTATGCTCATGTATAGCCCTGAGCGAGATGCCGTTCAAAAAAAAAAAGAATACCCATTTAACACTTAAACGTTGTGCCCATTAATAATCAATTTAAAACTTAAATATTATTAACTCAAAGCTCATAAAATTTATTAGCCCAATACCTATTTAACCTACTAAATAAAAAAAAAACTACGCTTTTTTCTGTCCAGATTTGTACTTATTTGACACATCAATAAAAAATTAGCGACCCTATAGATGTTTTGGAGGATATGAAAGAAGAATGTTATTTCTCAAATGCTTGCATTGCATATAAAATGTTATTGACCATTGCAATTACGATGACATTCGCATAAATGAGCTTTTCAAAATTAAGTTGTTGAAATCATACTTACGATCCACAATGTCCTAAGAAAGACTTAGCGGGTTAGCGATGATACTTATCAAGAACGAAATCTGTTGGATCAGTTTGCTCTTTTGTTCAAGTAAGAACTTGCTATCTTGACACTTAAGTGTTTAGCAAGCTCTTGTATATCAGATTATAAGCACAGCGGAATGTATAAGTTAAAGCAACACTTTTTATACTTAGGAAGAGTTATTACTCCCCCTAGATGATTGAAACTAATAATGACAAGTATTTATTATGAATCCAAGTAGTAAATGAGAATTAGATACTTAGACAGATTCACAATAAATACTGAAATGGAATAGAACAGTGAAAGTGTTTGAAGGATTTTTCTATTAAAATCAATGTCTAAAATAGAAGGTTGAAGCCTCCTATTTATAGACGTTTACATACATGTATCTTGCCCAAAAAGCAAGTACAGAAACAACAGAAACAAGTTGCACAAGTTGCAACATTGAAACTATCAAATACAGCTAAAAGTAATAATAAACAATAAAACTACTGATGCAAAAGGCGGTGGAAAATATCTGATGCTAAGTGCTGATGAATGACAAACTACTGATGAGTAGTTTGTCTTCAGTACTTCTGAAGTGAACTTGTCTGGTTTGGACTTCAGAACTTCTGATGAAGTTTCTTCTTCAGCACTTCTCATATCTTCTCTTCAGCAGTTTCTTGTCTTCTCTTCAGTACTTCTATACTTAGCCAAAATGACAGAAGTGAATTAGACTAAGGTTTCCAAAAGTGGTTTCACCAATCCTCTTTGTCCTAACAATCTCCCCCTGGATTGATGAAGCCAAAACCTTACTAATTCCTTATGTTTTTCTTCTGTCTTGAACAATCTTCCATATCTCTTTGTACATGGTGTTCTTGAGCTGGTTTAACTATCCATCAAATAGAGATCCTCTCTGTGGTTCCAGATGTTGAATTGTGAGCAGGTCTTGTGTTGACAGTTTCTTTAGATCACTGATCTTCTTGTAAGCCCTGCTTGAGAGGTCTCTTCTTGTCAACAATACTGAGTTGTTATCAGTAAGTGACCATCTGATGATAGGTACCTTTGACTTGTTAAAGTCAGAGGAATAGGGAACCAGACTTGTCCCTTGGGTTGATGGTCCTGAGTGTTGGATGCTTTCTGTTTCAGTTAACCTCAGGTGGGAGTCTCTTCCTTGTTGTTGTTGTTGCATATCAGGCATCTGAACAGTTGGGAGATGGTGTTCAGTCACTACCTTGGTATGCATCTTTTCTTTGATGGTCTTTTGGATTTGGTAGGTAAAAGTGGAAGGATCCCTGAATTGTGTTAACAGAGGTTTCTCCTCAATGTCAAAATCTGAATGGACTATTGAACTTCCTTCAAGTAGTACCATTTTGAAATCAGTTTTGACATTGTCCTCTGCTTTCTTTCTTTGAGTAGCAGGCCTTCTTGTTGATACACCAGAAGTTCTAACTACTGATCTTGAAGGATCAGCAGTTTGAAACTTCTCTGGATTTGCAGCCTTGGCAGCCTTGTATTTTCTGTAAGTATCCATCAGTCTTTCTTCTTTCCATCTGGATACTGAGGCTTTTGAACCATAGCCCTCTGCTACTAATTCTTCTATCATCTGGGCTCTCTTGGCCTTTCCTTCTTTGCTTGTGGCCAGTTTGTCTGCAAGCAGTTGTGCTATTCTTGTCAGCTCTTGCATAGAGAGTCCCTTGAGTGTGTAGGCTTTAGTCTTGCTGTTCTTTGTGATGTAAGACACCAGTTTTTGTCTTTTGTCTTGTTCAGCAATCTCATCAAGGCTAGCCTGCCTTTGTAGTTCAGCTTCATAGGCCTGAAGTTTTTCTTCATGGCTTAAGTCTAGATCATCCCTTTCTTCCAGAGTTTTCCAGATCAGATCTTCTCTGGCCTTCTTGTTGGCTACAACTAAGCTCTTCTCTAGTAATTCAGCTGATTGAGAGATAGGAGAAGGGTTTAGTACAGTCATTGTTGTAACTGTTGTAGTAGGCCTGATAGGATCAGATGTTGGTTGAATGGGAGCAGTGGTTCTGGAAGGGTCATCAGTTTGAGGTTTGGAAGTGTTAACCTCTGATGGGTTGACAACTGCTGATGGTTTGTCAATTACTGAAGGATTGTCTTCAGTACTTTCTGATTCTTCATCAGAACTTTTGCCATCAGAAGTTTCTTCATTATGCCTTAGGGATTCTTCAGAGGTTTGGGTCTCATCTTCTTTTTCTGTGGCTTCAATCTCTTCCACTGAGACACCAAACTGTTTGGCCAGTTTTTCTTTCCTGGCTTGATCCTTCTGATCTCTTTCAAGGATGGCCACTCTTGCCCTTATCCTGGCTTGGAATGACTCCATAGGTTCCCTGATTTTCTCCCCCTTTTTGGATTCATCAAGTTTAAGTTTAGAGGTTGAGGGTTGGGAGATTTGACCTTGAAGATGAGCAATCTGTTTGCTGTTGAAATCTATCTTGTTGGACAGATCA